>CM071614.1:4290000-4636000 GCA_036365135.1 Miichthys miiuy
CCTTTTAAACCGCATCAAAAAGTCTAAACAGGCTTAATGAGACAAAAACAAGGCAGACAGATTGAGAAACACTGTTTCCTTTTTATTTTCTGTAAGAATCTTAACATTAGTACTGGAGTGTAAAAACGCATTTACCCCAGTACTGAGTGAGGCCAGATAATTAACCAAAACAAACAACCAAATGGTTAGCAGTCACCCATATGCACAATGCACAAGTGATTCCAACGATCAATGATATAATCTGTACGTACTGTATAGTTGACTTTGGCGATGGTCGAGGACTTTGTTACACGGGCTACAAAATAGTTTTCCTCCGCTTGCATGGAAAATTGCGGATATTGTTTTGCTCGGTCATTTGCCAATATATATGACGGCAGGTGGGACTTGTTAGTAGTCGCCATCACTAACTAACATTCCCACGGCGGTGTGTGAAAATGGCTGCGTGTGTGTGTCAAACAGGTGGTGTGGAAGACACATCTATGGCAGAGCCGTTTATTTGATCTATGGTGGAAAACACATGTGTCGTGGAGATGTTTGGTTATTTTGCAATAATTGTGCGACATAGTAGGAAATATGCGGCATATTGCTGATTACGCGGTAATCACGCGATTGCAAAATCGTGAAAAACTGGAGGGACTGAAAGAGTTGAATGATGATGATGTCTACAGACTATATTAAGAGCCAGATTTCCAAAAATGCACATCTTCTTGAAAGTCTTGTTCTTAGCCTTACTCACTTAGTCACAAATGTATTTTGTGTCTTTGGGCTATACAAATAAAATTTGATTTGATTTGATTTGACATCACACGTGAGTCAGTTTTAAGATTTGTTTAGCAGCAATATATTTGAACCATTTTAACTGCTACATTTGAACTTACGCTCTCTTTTCAAAAGCCTGGATTGCATAGAAAGAGGTAAAAAAAAGTATATACCGTCTTGCCAGGTGGGCAGTAACGTTTGTCATGTTTCCACAGTGCGACGTGTGCATTACAGAGTTTACAAATAGCTTTCGACATGTCTAGTTTGTTTTTCCTTCAAAGCAAAAATCCAAAATGTGCCCACACTTTCAACTTAAAATGTGCTGGTGGAGGTTTTATCTCCGTGCAAGTTGTCCACCATTCTCCGCTTTCTGTTTTTATCTTCTTCACTTTCTGTTTAGGTTTTCCGCAAATGGATATGACGTCACGTTACTAGGTAGTCAAAGTAAAACATTTCACCCTCCGCTGGAGAAAAGCGGAAACTTTTTCCCACCTAGACTTATAAACATAAACTAAAATGAAACATTAAACAAAAATTCTATTTAAAAATCGTAAAACAAAAAAATCGCGATACTTATGTGAATCGATTTTTTCTCCCACCCCTATTTAATATGTTAATAAATATAACACAAATGTGAAAATAAATAAAAGTGCTTATCTTTGTTATTTTTCTCTATGTGTTCCTCTTTACAGATCTCTCTTTTGTATGACACTCCACACGTCACCTGTGCCGCTATTAAAGAACGTCTCTGCTTATTTCAGCGAGACAAACCACACAAAGCATGTTACTGATATGTTGTGGTGGTGGTGTCAGCGTGTTCTATTGGCTGAGCCTGTGTCAAAGGCAGTTCATCCTGATATCAAATCTCATTCTATTGAGCTCTGAGCTGTTTGCCATTAGAATACATTCCTTTTCTAACACCTGCACACATCAGAGCCATTTCACACCTGCTCCTGCATTGTAACCGATGTTACACTTCACAGAACCTGCATCATGATGGGCCTCACATAAAATCTATGTTGCCTTTGTTACTTCATCTCCTCCACATAAAGTAACCTGAAACAAAATGCAGTTTTGCCACACTGTGGTTATTGTCACAGCTCTACAGAGGCCCAGCTTCTGCCTGTCCCCTGAGGTCTAGACTGTGAAAGATACATATGTGGTCTCCAGATACATCAATGATACATTTTCATTTCATATGAATCAAATAAAATGAGTGGATGTCTCTCACCGAAGGATCTCAGGCCCAGCAAACATGAGGATGTCCTGGATGATCTTGTAGAGGCAGGAGATGAGGAAGTACGGCCCAAAGGTCAGGCACAGTGCCCAGAACAGGGACGGCTCTTTTGTCTTGTGGGGGGGTTTCACAATCAAGATTTCAGACTCTTCCACAGCTTGGCCCTCTTTGCTCTCACTGTGCGGGAGCCGCTTAGGGGAGTACAAAGTCTTCAGCTCTGTCCTGGAAAGAGAAAATGGAGAGAAAGGCAGAATGCTTCAACTAAATATTATGAAGAAGATTTACAGCTGTTATTAAAGTGTATATGTTAGAAATGATCCAGTGCACCTGGTGTTTAATGCCTTCATTATCCTCAGTAAATTAAAGAATCTTTTTATTTTAAAATAATTCTTTCTTCTATTTAAAAATGAGCCTTTTATATGTACAGTGGGAGCGGGTCCTCTTTCATGGAGGCCGGCCACCATGTTGAAACACTGTTTCTACAGTAGCCCAGAACAGGCAAACTAAATACTGACTCCAGACAGTGTTGCTTCTCCTTTACACTAGGAAGGTGAGGGTGATGTGGAGTTTGCAATGCAGTGATTACACCACTAGATGCCACTAAATCCTACACACTGGACCTTTAAGTTATTGCTTTCTTTGTATCAGAAACAGTCAGTTTGTCGTGGTGCATTGCTGTACAGTTGAAACCAGAAGTTTACATACACTATATAAAAAGACACATATGCTTTTTCTCACTGTCTGACATGAAATCAGACAATCACTTTTCCTGTTTTAGGTCCGTTAGGATTACCAAAATTACTTCTATTTGCTAAATGCCAGAATAATGAGAGACGGATTTTTTTAGACAATTTTTTATTACTTTCTTCAAAGTCAGAAGTTTACATACATTTCATTAGTATTTGGTAGCATTGCCTTTAAACTGTATGATTTGGGTCAAACGTTTTGGATATCCTTCCACAAGCTTCTCCCAATAGTTGGCAGGAATTTTGGCCCAATCCTCCTGACAGAACTGGTGTAACTGAGCCAAGTTTGTAGGCCGCCTTGCTCTCACATGCCTTTTCAGCTCTGCCCATACATTTTCAATAGGATTGAGATCAGGGCTTTGTGATGGCCACTGCAAAACATTGACTTCGTTATCCTTAAGCCACTTTGTAACCAGTTTGGCAGTATGCTTCGGGTCATTGTCCATTTGGAAGACCCATTTGCGCCCAAGCTTTAACTTCCTGGCTGATGTCTTGAGATGTTGCTTCAGTATTTCCACATAATGTTCTTTCCTCATGATGCCATCTATTTTGTGAAGTGCACCAGTCCCTCCTGCAGCAAAACAATCCCACAACATGACCCCCGTATTTCACAGTTGGGATGGTGTTCTCAGGCTTTCAAGCTTCCCCCTTTTTCCTCCAAACGTAACGATGGTCATTATGGCCAAACAGTTTGATTTTAGTTTGTTCAGACCACAGGACATGTCTCCAGAAATTAAGGTCTTTGTCCCTGTGCGCATTTGCAAACTGTAATTTGGCTTTTTTTATGTTTCTTTTGGAGTAATGGCTTCTTCCTGGCAGAGTGGCCTTTCAGCCCATGTCGGTACAGTACTCGTTTCACTGTGGATAATGTCACACTCTTAATAGCTTCAGCCAGCATCTTCACAAGGTCTTTTGCTTTTGTTCTTGGGTTGATATGCACATTTCAGACCAAACCATATTCATCTCTGGGACACAGAACCCGTCTCCTTCCTGAGCGGTATGATGGCTGGACATTCCCATGGTGTTTATACTTGCGTATAATTGTTTGAACAGATGAACGTGGCACCTTCAGGCATCTGGAAATTGCACCCAAGGATGAACCAGACTTGTGCAAGTCCACAATTCTCTTCCTGATATCTTGGCTGATTTCTTTTGACTTTCCCATGATGTTACACAAAGAATCAAATCAATTTTATTTGTATAGCCCAAAGTCACAAAGTACATTTGCCTCGGAGGGCTTTACAATCTGTACAGGGAGTGACACCCTCTGTCCTTAGAACCTCGGTTCGAGTGAGGAAAAACTTGCCCACAAAAAACCCTTTTAACAGGGAAAAAAGGTGGAAGAAACCTCAGGAAGAGCCACAGAGGAGGGATCCCTCTCCCAGGACGGACAGACGTGCAATAGATGTCACATGTACAGGACAAAAGAAGCTGTGTGTTTCAGGTGTGCCTTAAAATACTTCCACAGGTGTGTCTCTCATTAACTCAAATGTTGTCAATAAACTTATTAGAAGCTTCCAAAGACATGACATCATCATCTGGGCTTTCCCAAATTGTTTAAAGGCATAGTAATCTTAGTGTATGTAAACTTCTGACTTTGAAGAATATAATACAAAACTGTCTAAAAAAAAATCCTTCTCTCATTATTCTAGCATTTAGCAAATATAAATAACGGACCTAAAACAGGAAAAGTGATTGTCTGATTTCATGTCAGACAGTGAAAAAAAAGCACATGTGTCTTTTTATATAGTGTATGTAAACTTCTGGTTTCAACTGTACCTGCGTGTAGGCTACTCTATGACTACATAAATGAAATGCAGAAGTTTTACAGCAGATCAGTTGCACAGATGAGTGCAAAGCATATCATCACGCATAGTTATTGGATATTATTAATTTCCCACCTAAAACACATCTTTTGACACTTTGCTGGCACAGAAAGTGGAGGCGTGTCTCTGTCAGTCTTCTCGTTTATAAGCACTCTAAATTTGGACGACCTATATTTTATGTTTCAAACATATCTGTATCTGTCATGGAAGGATAGCAGCACGTTGTGATAACATCTACCACAAAACATGTGCTTTTCCATGTCTGTGCGTCCCGATACAGATCACAGTTCAATATGCAGAACTAAATCAAAAGTGAAAATGGTGATTCAGTGCACTTATTAGGGCTGTCAATGAATATTCTAACTTTGAATATTTAAAAAAAACGGAGATTCGATTCGAAATTCGAATGGTTCGAACCTATGTGTTTTTTTTACAGCGAATATTCGAACGTCATTTTGGAGCAATTTTGACAGCCCTAGCACTTATCACTGTTAGCTTGAGACTTCAGAAAGAAGCGTAATGATCCTGATCCTTTGTGAGATCCTGACCTTTTGACCTTTTGGCACTCTGCATTCCAGCGACACACCAGCTGTGGAACCACTCTATGGGAGCGGTCCTCAGGGTTCAGAGACCACAGATCTTTTTCTTCCAGTGGGCGCTTGTAGCCTATCACCATCATCCTAGTAGAGACATGGAGAGAAGGAGGAGAGAAAGGTTTACGTCTGGTGATACAACACAAAGGATCTGGACATTCAATCTGAGACTTACACGCATGCACGATGGTCATGACAGGACAAAGGGAAATCAAAATACAAAATGAGTCACAAGATGTACAACAGCACATCTGGGTCTGCACCCAGTTGGACATGCCTGGAACACCTCTCAGAAGGCACTCAGGGGGCATCCTAATCAGATGCCCAAACCACCTCAGCTAGTTCCTTTCGATGCAGTGGTTCCACTCCGAGCTCCTCACCCTATCTCTAAGGTTGAGCCCGGCCACCCAGCAGAGGAAGCTCATTTCGGCTGCTTGTATCCGCAATCTCATTCTTCTGGTTACTATTACTAACCTCAAAGCTCACAAGCATAGGTGAGGGTTGGAATATAGATGGATCATATAATGTGTAACTATAATAGAATGTTAGTATATTTAATATAATGTCATAGAACAATACACCATATAGCCTACCACTAGTATTATATTAATTCCAGTTGGACAGTAAAGCAGTCAAATACATGCTGATTAGATAAATGGTGATCCAGGTCAGGTGATCTGTGTGAATAGAGGGGTTCCAGTCGCTTCTGCCAGAGAAAATAAAACATGAGCTTGCACAATTCTTTCCAGGCTAGAGATGCCTACAGAGCCCACAATGCACTGGCAAAAACTCTGAAGCAAGTTTGCACTCACTTTCATCTCATGTTTTCTCTGTGTGGGAGGACACATGATCAAACATGATGGTGATGCTTCATGTGTTTTGTTTGTGTGTGTATATATGTGTGCATATGTGTATGTGACACAGGATAGATTCATTTGCACTTTGAACTCTCTTTGTAAAAGAAGAATAAAACCAAATTAAGCAGATTGACAAATCCAGAGAACAAGGTGGAACCTGCATGACAATGTTCCAGTCTGAGAAAAAGTTCTTTTGTTCCACTTTCAGCAGAGAGAGAGAGAGAGAGAGAGAGATCAGGTATCTGTTCGCAGAGGCAACATTACACTGTGGGAATGAAAAAGAAACATCTGAAAGCATCGACACATCCATGAGAAGCTGCTACTGTCTGAGACATTCTAGTGAGAAGATTATTTGGATTTGGATTATTCAGCACTTCCATGATTAGAGGATTGCTTCTTTGTGTTTCTTGCTGAGTTGCAGTGGAGGGACAGTATCACAAAGCACAGACATGAACATCCAAAATCAAACATGAATATTTTGCTGAGTTCTTTGAATCTTCTAAAAATATTCAATCAGACAAAGACAACGGGAGAACTGATTAAACACATTAGCGGTCTGCTCACCTGGTGATCCACCAGAAGGTTATCCTGGAGAGGAAAGAAGCTCCAGGCTCAGGGCACGGATTCTGAAGACAAAAACATCAGAGTTAACCAAACCCTGAGATACAATCTGACAATGAGATGCACAGATAATATATGGGTTGTGTATTCATGTAAGATCAGCTGATTAGTGTAGTCATCACTGTGAACACACATTTAACTCAGGCCAGGCAAAGACACTGTGTGAGGTGAGACACGGGCGTGCAGCTGTGACAGCTCAGCACTCAATGAAAGGGTTCAGTGTTCTTCCTGGCAAAGACGCACTGATCATTTCAGTGAGAGTCATTCTATGATAGATGAGCATCGCTCCTTTACTTTTCTGATTATTTATTTGTTTGATGTTGTTTTCGTCTTCAAGAGGACTGTTTGTGGCTGTCTTGTTCAGTTTTAGCATTGCAAACAACAACTAACAAGTAAACATTAAGAGAGAAGTGTCACTGTTCTGTGTGATGTCATCTCACCGGGTCTTTGACAGACTGGGAGAACAGGGGCAGCCGGTCCGTCAGGCAGGACAGGAACAGAGCTATCAGCAGCAGAGCATAGTAGCTGTAGAAGGTGGTGTACCTCCACACACTCACTGTCAATAGCTGAGAATTACAAAATCACATAAAGCTTTAAAAGTCATGTTCAACCCATGAAACTTGCCAAAACAGTTAAATATCCAAAGGTTTGTTACAACTTCATTCCAGACTATCAGACTGACCTGGTCCAGGGCCTGCAGGATCTTAGACCTGAAGGTGACTGTGGCGCACAGCAGTGCGAGCAGCCAGTAGATCAGCATGACTCCAGATGACTGAACCCCTTTCATCCGTTCATACTGGATCAACAGGGTGGCCAGCAACTGAAACACACACAGACACACACACACACACACACACACACATTTAAACACATTTATACATGTAGTTGATGTACAAATACTTGAAACAAACTCTGTGTCCATATAATGCTGTGGTGTTGAAAAAGTTTGTCTAGTCTGAAACGATCTCTACCTGACACCTCTGCTTTGGTTTGTTTTGGCTGAGGCTCTACCACCACCTTCCCAAGTCTACAGTGTTTTTAGTGGCTCTTTTTATTTTGTTAAAAGAGTCCAACCTCATCTCAAACACACTGAATAAACTGAATATCCCATCAGGCCTGGGAATGCCCTGGGATTCCACTGGAGGAAATGTAGGAGGTAGTTGGAAAGGAGGTTTACCTGCTGCAAATTTAATCTCAATGATGAAACTAATGTGAAACAAAAGAAAAAGTTTAAATAAATAAATTCAACTCATTCACTGCCAGAAAGTAAAAACTCAAATTTAAACTACAGTAAGAACATTATAAAAGATTCAAATAAATCTAAACTAAGTTTTGCTCTGACAAAGAGAAAATCTCACCATGGTGAGGCCAAGTAACGTTGGACTGACTAGGTGGACAGGTGCGGGGATATTGCTGCCATGACTTCTTTCCCAGAAAGAATAGAAAACATCTGACCAGCAGATAATCCACAGCAGCAGGCCAACAGCCTGTGGAGAGAAAAACAGCTCTCAGCTTTCTGTAAAAACCTGGAACACCAACAACTGATTCATTATTGTTAGAGTGAGGGAGATGACATCGTGATGGTTTACATGTTTTGATGGAGTCACTGTTGCATGTGACATATATATTCTGTACACTGGAGCTCTTATTCAGCCTTGTTTCAATACATAGACATGTTATACAACATTGTGAAAAAGTGAAATAAAAACGATCTTTGCAGTTTTAAGGAAAATAAGTTAAAAACATTGGACACCAAAATTCAATTACAAAAGGAAATATGTGACTTACATGCACACAGCCAGTCTGCAGTGTGTTTGACAGCTGATACCATTTTATCCAAATAATCATCCACTGCAACAACTATTATGTAGTCAGCAAGATCTACCGTGACTACCTATACCCTTTTCAGACTAACACTGTGACACTAGTCCAACCCATGTCAGTGGCCTATTTGAATGGGTACAAGCATCAGCTGACCGTACGTATTTATACACCCGTTTAATGTCACCAGGATAAAACACCCAGGATCAACACAGGCAGTTAAAACAGGTCTACATGCTCCAGGCAAACTTCATGCATGAGTACTCTAGCTGCTCTGACTGGGCAGTGTTCATGTGAATGGGATCCCCAGCTGGGTTGTTGTGAGGTATAACATTACAGCTCCTCACTAAACAGACTCAGGTGTAATATAAGGTCAGGTTTTTTTTATTCATATCACAGTTTATTATTCTAGTAGAAAATAAATCTTTTTTATTGATTGACATGCAATCATAAGAGCTCAGGTCAATGCTCTGCACTTTATCTGCCCTTTTAAATTCATTATTTTTATATAGTTTGACTGGAAATGGTTTATCTGCAGCTTCAAAGTAAGATTAACTACCAGTTTGTTTACTTGCAGTTCACTGGGAGGACAGTTGGTCTCTGCTGTCTTAAATAAATCTTGATCATTGTAACTGCTCAATACAATACAAATTCAAAAAGACTATTTAAGTGTGTAAGTAAAAGTAAAAACAGACTGACAGACAGTGAAAATAGTCCACATGACAGATAACTGTCCTGAGGTTCCTTGTTCACCAGGCGGATGGCTGCCAGAATGAACAGTGCTTTACACCGGTTGGTGGAGCATCTGTGGAGCTGAGGGAACATCTAGTATTGGAGGTAGAGGACATGAGTACTATCCCCCCCTTTATGTTATGGGCCGGAAGCCTGTTCTCCAGGTGTTTGGAGACAGTTTCTGACAGTGAGGGGTGGAAAGCAACAAATGAAACAGGAACTCTGAAGACTCTCCATGAAGGAACAGCTGCATGGCAGCAAACGTACCTGTAGGATTTGGACCTGAACCTGCTGGTGTTCTGCTGATTACAACTTTATTCCAATGTAGGTACGTAGGTATTAAAACTAAAACTCTCATGACTAGTACATTTTCAATTTGAAGATTACAACATAAAAATAATAACAATAATAATACTAAGAAGAAGAAGAAGAAGAAGAAGAAGATCATCATCACTAGTAATTCATTTCAAATCATTGATTCTGATTCAATACATCTGTATCTTTAGTGTTGCCAATGCAACAGTAAAGATACAGATGATATTGACATGTATTGACTAGCATGCTATCATTGCTTAATTGTCTGAACAACAATAGCCTAGTTGTGGTGGCATGTCCTCGGCATTCTTCTGCAGCGATGCCCCAAAGAAAAGCAGGTCAGATGACCTGCCGCTGGTGCAGCTGCTCACTGCCACTATTTGAGTTCACAATAAGAAAACGACAAGACAATCAAGTGAAATCACTCACAGTTTTAGCTTTGTTGAGGTGACTCATACATATGTAGCCATGGTCGTGGTTGCGGAGGTAGATGAGGTAGATGGGTGCACAAATCCAGAGGTAGAGGCATGGCAGCCACACCAGGACAGTGTTCTGGAAGCACTGGGTGAGGTCTGGGTTAGCTGTGTACCATGTACGGTTCCAATCCTGGTAGAAGAAAGAATTAAAGAGAGGATGAAGCCAAACAAAAAAAGTCCAATTCTGAGCAAACATGACAGACACACAGCAATCACCTACTAAACCAGATGCTCACGGGGGAATGCTGTCACAGTTGTATGTATGTAAAGCTCTCACATTAGCAATGAAACACTGTTCGCGTGTACACACACACGCAAAATGTTATTTGAATTGTGTCATAGATGACTTAGGCATGTATACAAATTGTTTTGCTTCTACTTTCAGTGCCTCTGCACTTCCTCTTTGCTTCATATTTGAACTGCTTCAGTTCATCCTCTATTGCACTTCACCTTTTTTCATATGGCCTTTTCTCTTGTGCGTTCTCTACTGTTAACCTGTCTAAACTCAACCGGTGAGCCAGGTGCTGTTCAAGGTTTCTGCCTTTTTCCTTGCCATCATGACCGATGAATGCTTGCTCCAGGTTGGAAATGTTGAGTCAGTCTAGACCTGCTCATGGGAGAAGCGTGCTCAGATGACTTCTCTTATAATTTGGCACTACATAAATAAAACTATAAAAATAAAACACCAGCCACACATACACATACTTCCAGTAGGACGTATGTGTATGTGTATACTGAACTCCAAATTGCTCCTGAAGGCTGATTGACAAGTTGGCACCTTGCATGGCAGCTGATGCCATCAGTGTATGAATGCGTGTGAATGGGTGAGATATGTACTGTAAAAGTGCTCTGAGTGGTCGGAAGACTAGAAAGCAGATATATAAGTACAGTCCATTTACCATTTACTGCTGTCTACTCTGTGCAGTGTATGTTTCACTGTGTGCTCATGTCTGACTGAAAACGTCACTGTTTCACAGAGCTCTGATTCAGAGCAGCTGGAACGGAGGATGGAGCTGCAGCACTGACCGCCAACATATTTCAAACAGCTGACTTATATTAACATGCTAACATGTTTAACGGTAGAACGTTATGTGCTGTGTCATAGTGTCACAGCTCCGTGATGACACACTCCCCAGCACTGTCGAGAGGCAGGAGTGTGTTCAGCCGGTTGACCGACAGGCTTCGGTTGCTATGTAGTTAGCTCAGGTCTATTAGCATGTGCCGGCAGCTAACAACAACAAGTGTACAGACTGTTATGATGAAGACCGTGAACATGAACTCACCCAAAATGGATCGGAACTGTCCAGACTGCAGAACTTGTCGAACCCCATTCGTTGTGACGTAATGGAAGTTCGGGTCCGGACTGCTTTTGGATCACAGCTTTAATCTGATTTAAGGCAAAGCGGAAACTTCTTCTTCTTCTGTGGATGAGGCACACTATACGCTCCAATGGTGCTCTGCTGCCCTCTACTGCTGGTCCCTTTCACACTTGTTTAGATTTTCATAAACTGTGTAGATACTCCCTCTATTTCTTCGTTTTAGTCCAGTTTGGCGGGTTCTCAAGAAGAAAACATCACCTGTTGTTTCCCTAAACACTTTCCCTTGACTTCGATAGAAAACATCATGAGACCAAAGAAAGATATGGAGACCATGGAGAGAAATAACTTTTTATTTCTCTGATGCTGCACATACACTACAGGTCAAAAGTTTTAGAACACCACACTTTTTCAAGTTTTTTACTGAAAATTATTCAGTTCATTGTGTCATTGCACTCTGAAATGAAAGGATAGAACAAATAAGCAATTTGAGTTGAAAAAGAAATCATAGAATCAGTTTATAGACAAAAATGTATTCTAAACTTTTGACTCATCAAAGTAGCCACCTTTGGCAGATATAACAGCTGAACACACTCGTGGCATTCTTTCTACAATAGAAATCAAATATTCTTCAGTAAGTTCTTCCCAAGCCTGTTGCAGAAGTTCCCATAAATGTGTGGCACTTGTAGGTTGCTTGGCTTTAACTCTTCTGTCCAGTTCATCCCAAACCAGCTCGATGGGGTTTAAGTCTGGAACTGTGCTGGCCACTCCATGTTTTCAAGCTTACCATCTTGTTCTTTTTTCCTGAGGTAGTTTTGGCATAGCTTGGACTTGTGTTTTGGGTCATTATCTTGCTGTAGGATGAACCTCTGACCAACTAGGCGCAAACCAGAGGGTATTGCATGGCGCTGCAGAATGCTGTGGTAGCCGTTTTGGTTCAGGGTGCCGCTCACTCTGTACAAGTCACCAACCCTGGATCCAGGAAAACAGCCCGAAACAATCACACTTCCTCCTCCATGTTTGACAGTTGATGTCACACACTGTGGAACCATCCTCTCGCCTACTCGACGGCGTACAAAGATCCTGCGTGATGAACCGAAAATTTGAAATTTTGATTCATCAATCCATAATACCTTCTTCCTGTCTTCAGTAGTCCAATGGCGGTGTTTCATGGCCCAGGAGAGCCTCTTTGTCTTATTCTGACGTCTTAGCAATGGCTTTCTTGCTGCAACTCGTCCTGTCAAACCTGCAGCTCGAAGTCTTCTCTTCACAATTGAGACTGAGACTTGCTTACTACGACCACTATTAAGCTGTGCTTGAAGCTGTTGTCCTGTGAGCCGCCTATCACGCAAGCTGTTAACTCTCAGAAACTTGTCCTCTGATTCAGTTGTGGCTTTGGTTCTGCCAGACAGCTTCCTGTCAGAGTTTCCCCCAGTTTCTGAGTGCCTTTTTATGGTGAAGAAAACTGTACTCACTGACACCTTGAATTTCTTTGCAATTTCTCTGTAGGAAAGACCTACATTTTTAAGTGTTATGATGGTCTGTCTCTCGTCCGTTGTTAATTGCCTTTTTCTCGCCATTTTTGTAGCAACACACTACTTTCTGCAGTACGGTACTGTTCACCTGATGCTCATGAGGGTCTGGTACCACAGTGTGTTCCAACACTGCTTTTATGCAGACAGAGGGGGTTATAAGTAATCAAGAAAAGTTGGAACACCTGTAGGAATTAGTAGCACCAGCTTTCAAGCCTGATTCAACCTTCATTGCTGCAGAACAGCTTTAAATTGTTAACCCACTTTGTCTTCCCTGAAAATGGCCTTTCTGTATAATTCTGAAATGTACATTATTTTTCAGTTTTGGGTAACCAAACCTTTTTTTTTAACCTCTGGCTGTTCAGTGCTTACCTTTGTACCATTTCAAGCCATTCATTGGGCTTGCACGACTTGAATTGCAATAAATAACTGGAAAAATTAGGGTGTTCTAAAACTTTTGACCGGTAGTGTAGATGCATAGTTACACCCTAATACTAGTACTATTATATACATATGGTTTACATCAAGATACTTGTTTTGGTCACTAGCTGTTATTTTGATCCATCCTGACTTTGAGGTTATTTGGATAGGGTACCAAAGAACTTCCAGGATGGCGATGCTGTCAGGTGTGTTGATGTAAGATATGTTACAATGTATGTTAAAAGAGTCATGTAAGATAGGGTATCTCAAGTCCCATATGGTGTTTTTTCCTGTGTGTTGTTTCCTTTGATGTGGTTAAGGAGCGGTCAGGTTAAGGCCCATATGTTGGGGTATTCTAGTAGAGGGCCTCTCTTTCCTCTGTCCCTCACTTACGCAGATTTATACTATTGTTTATGTTGACTGCATGTCTTGGGGGTATAACCTCCACGGTATATAAGGGCTTGCCCCGTATAGTTCGAGAGGGTCTCATTATTCGGCTGCAGGCTCTCTCAAGTAATATTTTACTTGATATGATACTGAACTTATTGTAATCAATTTGTTATACAACTAAGACAGTGTCGGCGAAGTTTTTCTTCAAACATCTTCAACTGCATCGCCACTGAATATACGACAATACTCAGTGTGGGGGCTCTTCCCTCCGCCAGTCCTGCCTCCACCTGCTCCAGCTAATCCAAAAATAGGCATGGATCTGAATGAAGCCTGACAGCTTCAAACAAGCCACCTATAATGGCACCCACCTGTCAATCAAAGTGTCCACACTCTTAATTATACATAACTTTAAGCCTTGATATAATTTGAACAGGTGAGTTCTATAGAAAACACTAGTATAATATCAGTGTAAACTATAGCAGAATTTATATTTATGATGTGTGCATAAATGATTTTGTAGTTTATATTTGGGTTATTTTGGTTGTTATATTTTGTTTGTTGTTATTTTTGATATCATAGTAACTGGGTCACGGGAATATGGGCGGTAACATATAGTTAATATATTCACCTGCTTTGGCACGGCGGGAGTAGTAACAGAGAGAGAGGGTGAGTGATTGGGAGGCTGTATTTTTTGTTGAATGCTGTTTTTCCTTTTGATCGCTGTTTTTGATTTTTCCATACTTTAAGCACGTTATAAAACGTTTTTTCCTTCTTTAATAAAATCCTTAAACGCATTTTTTGATCTCAGCGAATATTTTGTTAGTACAGCGTGTCAGACAATCAGCAACACCCCACGCTTAGCCTCTCAGCGACTGCTTTGTTTTTTTGTCACTACATTTTTGTCAACGAAAAACTGGCATTAAGGAAAACAACACGGGACGGCGCAGCGGATTCAAGGATCAAATGGGAGAAAGTATCATCGGAAATAGATGATGGAGGAAGGACTGGATCTCACTCATTACAACCTCGGGAGACGCACTCAAAAGCCAGGTACGCTTACCGGTGTATATGCGCGTAAAGCTGTGTATTAATGGGAGGAATGCGGCTTGCATATTCTGTGCTCTTTGTCCATTGGGGACAATTGTTTGATTGTCCGTCGGTTGAGGGAGTAGGTCATCCATCGGCATTGATTGTGGGGATCCGGTGCTGTAAATTTGACTCATTTTGTAAAAGAGGAAAATGAGTCAAATAAGTGCCGTTGTTTCGAGTTCTGAAATGGAGAGTGGATCTAAGCTCAAGGCAAAGGCTTGGGAGAATACAATTGAAAAGCTTCAACGGGAACGGAAAATTGTGTGAGTGTGAATAAAGTTAAAGGGCTCATACCACAAATGAAATCATTCATGAAAAAAAGGAAAATGTCTCAAAGGTACGGTCTCTTTTGGAGAGTTTAACTGAACATTGTAAAAAGCCACTATGTCACATAACATGTTGATACCTTTACTCCCTGAGGATGAACTGAGGAAACACAATGAATGGTTTTCTAGCATCATGAGCTATTGCGACACGTTTAAAGGGGATGTTGAACAGTGGTTGAACGAACAAGAGGAACTATGCCACAAAGTCTTTCATGTTCAAGCTGATCCTGTTGAAATGAATGAACAAGTATCTTCTCCAACAGATGATGAACCTCAGCCACTTGCAGCTTCTATAATCAATACAGACGACATGCAAGACCACATAAAACCAAATCACAAAACTCTGCTACAGGAACAAAGTCTGTTGCTTCCAGTGTTTCTTCTGCACGTCTCAGAGCAGAGGCTGATTTGGCAGCTTTGAAGATGAGACAAAGGTTATTAAAAGACAAACATCAACTGGAAGAAGAGGAGGAACGGCTAGGTAAAAGGAATGAGCAGCTTATATTGGATGAGGAAATTGCAGCAAACATGGCTAAACTGAATGTGCTCAAGTCTCGGAGTATCCTAAGTGGGAAAACCTCTGTAACAAAGCGCTCAGATGGAATGAACTCCTATTGGGAAAGAGGACAAGGGAAAGCACAGACTCTCAGTGCTAAAGCAAAGTCATTTGTACTGCAAATGTCAGAACAGGAAATCAAATATATTTATCTGGATGCAGGAACAAGACCTAAGGAGAAAAATCCATCTCAGTTAATGTATTCAGAACCTATGTCACTTACTTCCCATGAACCTGAGCTACATGCAGTGAATCACAGTACTCAAGGAAAGCTGTGACCAGAGAGCTACATTCATTGACATCACAAACTTCATTGAGAGACAAGTGCGGATTCTAACTGACCCAGTGTTTGGAAACATACAGGACGCTCCATCACTGACGAGTAGTAGAGGTGTGAACAAGCCTAATCCACAATCTCGTTCAGGATTTAAAGGAACCAGCTTTGCTACCACTGCAGCCCCTGTGATAAACAGAATTCAGCCTGGAACTAAAGGAAAGGAGCATGTCGAGTCTGCAAGGAGGACATGCATCTGCTGTGGAGGAAGAAGGCACTCAAAGAGAAGATAGGTTTCTTAAGAGAAAATGGGGTCTGTTTTGGCTGTTTGTGTATTGAACATATCAGCAAAGTTTGCAGAAAACAGATTTCCTGTTTAAAATGTGGTCTCAAACATCCAACAGTCCTTCACATTCCTCAAAGGGAAAAGAATAAAGATTCTGACCAGGCTGAAAGGAAATCTGAGGTTTCAGTGGACAGTGCTCTGATGTCAAGTGGGCTTACAGGGGATGGTGATCACGACTGCAAACTTCCCATAGTTCCAGTGCAGGTTAAGTCCAAGAAGGGCAGTAAAATTATCACCACCTATGCTTTTTTGGACCCAGGAAGTACTGCAGTATTCTGTACAGAGGCTTTAATGGAAAAGCTTGATCTTGCAGGAAAGAAAGTCCATATTCTGCTACGGACGACGGGCTAAGAGAAAATGACTAGCCACATTGTGCCAGGACTAAGTGGCTGGTTTAACTGAGGATCATTTCTGTGAGCTGCCTAAGGCTTACACACAAGCATATATGCCTGTTCACAAGGGAAACATTCCAAAACAGAGTGATATTCAGAAATGGCCTCATCTAAAGCATGTTCATTTGCCTGAGATTGACGCAGGTATCGAGCTGTTGATTGGGACAAATGTTTCTAAAGTCTTGGAACCCTTGCAAGTCATTTGCAGCATTGGAAATGGACCCTATGCAGTCAGAACAATGCTGGGCTGGACTGTGAATGGTCCACTTAAAGGAGACACTGAGGATGCAGTGGATGGAGAGCAGCCCAAGTTAACAGTA
Source organism: Miichthys miiuy (assembly GCA_036365135.1). Classification (NCBI taxonomy): domain Eukaryota; kingdom Metazoa; phylum Chordata; class Actinopteri; family Sciaenidae; genus Miichthys; species Miichthys miiuy. The sequence continues at coordinate 4,306,945 of CM071614.1, forward strand.
AACAGAGTCTCGGTTGTGAATTTGGACGAACTTTGGCAGCAGCAGTATAGGACAGACTTCCCCGAATGCAGCATGGATGAACAGCCTGGCATGTCAAAAGAAGATCAGAAGTTCATGGAGCTGGTCACAGCACCTGAAGAAGAGGCTTCAGAAGGATTCCTCATTTCATGCTGACTATAAGGCTTTCGTGAATGATCTTGTTGCCAAAGACTATGCTGAAAGGGTGCCTGAGGGGGTTTGGAACATAGTGATGGCAGGGTCTGGTACTTCCCGCACCATGGTGTTTACCATCCTACAAAAAAGAAGATCAGAATTGTTTTTGACTGTGGAGCGAGTTTCCAAGGAACATCACTTAACGATCAGCTCTTACAGGGTCCAGATCTTACAAGTTCACTGATTGGAGTGGTGAGCAGGTTCAGGAAAGAACCAGTTGTGATTATAGTGGACATGGAATCAATGTTTCACCAGGTCAGAGTACCACCAGAGGATGCTGATCTGTTGAGGTTCCTCTGGTGGCCTGCTGGAGATTTAAGTCAAGATCTTGTGGACTTCAGGATGATGGTGCATCTCTTTGGGGCCACGTCCTCTCCCAGCTCTGCCAATTTTGAAAATGGAAATGCGCAGAGGACAACAAAGGACAGTTCAGCCAGGAAGCAGTGAATAAGGTCCTACATTGCTTTTACGTAGATGACTGTCTTGTGTCTGTGCCTTCAGAGGAGAAAGCTGTGTCTCTTTATCATGAGCTTGTCGCGATCTGTGCTAAAGGTGGGTTCCAACTCACGAAGTGGATAAGCAACAGGTGTGATGTTCTAGCTGTAATACCTGAAGAGCACAGAGCTAAAGACATGAAAAGGTTGATCATGGATCAGGATTTGACACCTGTGGGGAGAGTTCTTGGTGTGGAGTGGTGTATCCAGTCTGATATTTTCAAGTTCAAGATTGTTGTTAAGGACAGACCACTCACCAGGAGAGGAATCCTCTCTACGGTTGGCTCCATCTACGATCCTCTGGGTATCTTGAGTTCTGTCATCTTGTCCGTAAAGAAGATCTTAAGGGATCTGTGCAGGAGAACACTTGGCTGGGATGATGTCATACCTCAGACCGTGGCTCAGGAGTGGACAAATTGGCTGGATGAACTTTGCCATTTGGAGAAATATAACATCATGAGGTCTGAAACCACTGGACTTTGGAGAAGTAACTACAGCACAACATCATTTCTGTGACACAAGCGAAGATGGCTATGGAGCAGTGACTTACCTGCTGTCACAAAATGCACGCTCACAAGTGCACAGTGCTTTTGTCATGGGAAAGGCTAGGGTGGCGCCATTGAAACCTGTTACCATCCCCCGAATGGAGCTCATTGCTGCCTTGGATGTCTTGTGGAGGAGAGAGCTGCACATGCATCTTCAGGACTCTGTGTTTTGGACTGACAGTACTTTGGTTCTCAAATACATCAGGAATAAGACTTCCAGGTTCAGAGTCTTTGTTGCCAACTGAGTCACAGAAATTCACAAGGCTTCACAACCCTCTCAGTGGAGGTATGTTGAGTTGCCTCCAGGGGTGTGAAAGTCGCTGCATTTTTGAAGAATGCAACATGGGTGTCAGGGCCTTGTTTTCTTCTTCAACCTGAGAATGAGTGGCCTGTCAATCCTGAAGATATTCACCAACTTCCAGAAGATAACCCTGAGGTCAAGAAAGTAGCCACAGTGAATGCTGTACAGGCCAGTGAGGAGGCTGATGCAGTGACTCGCATGATCCACCACTACAGCTCTTGGATCCATTTGAGAAAGTCTGTAGCTTGTATCTTGAGATTTAAAACTTGGCTTTCATCTCTCAGTCAGAAGAGGAGACAGTTGAACAGCCTGGCTTGGATGTGGAACAACAACGATGTTCATTGAAGAAGGATATGGAAACATTCAAGAGAAATATGGCTCCAAGTTGTCTATCAGTGGAGGAGCTGCAGAAATCAGAGCTGGAGATCATCAAGCACAGCCAAAGGAAGAGGGTTTCCAGAGGAATTCTCCATGCTGGAAAAGGCCATAGTCACATCCACACACTCTGCCCACTAATGGAGGATGGTGTTTTGAGAGTTGGTCAGCTCAGCAGGTCATCTATGCCAGCCGAAGCTAAACATCCCATAATACTGGCAAAAGATCTACATATCTCAACCCTTCTTCTGAGACACGTTCATCAAGATGTAGGACATAGCGGGCGGAACCACATGTTATCCAAGCTCTGTGAGAGATACTGGATCACGGAGCTAGTACAGCTATAAGGAGTGTTTTGTCAAACTGTGTGACCTGTCGACGATTGAATGCTCAGCCAGTGTCTCAGCAGATGGCAGACTTACCTTCTGAAAGGATTACTCCAGATGAACCTCCGTTTACTCGGGTTGGAGTGGACTATTTTGGACCTTTCGAGGTGAGGAGCAGAAGGAGTGTTGTGAAGAGGTATGGGGTCATTTTTACCTGCATGACCATAAGAGCAATCCACATACAAGTGGCACCTTCACTCGACATGGACACCTTCATAAATGCTCTCAGATGCTTTATAGCGAGACGTGGCCAAGTATGGGAACTGCGCTCTGATAATGGAACAAATTTCAAAGGAGCAGAACGCGAATTGAAAACATCCATTGAGCAGTGGAATCAGGCACAGATTAATTATGTCCTCCTTCAGAAAGGGATAAAATGGACTTTTAACCCCCCAGCTGGCTCCCATCATGGCGGTTCTTGGGAGAGATTAATTTGATAAGTCCGTAAAGTCCTCAACTCCACCTCAAACGTGCAGAGTTTGGATGAAGAGGGCCTTCACACAGTTCTCTGTGAAGTGGAAGCCATTATCAATCGCCAACCAATTACAAAAGCTTCCATGGATCCTCATGACCTAGAAGCATTGACACCTAATCACCTGCTGCTTTTGAAGGCTTCACCATCTTTGCCACCAGGAGTCTTCCAGGAAGCTGACATGTACGCGCAGGCGATGGAAGCAGGTTCAGTACATGTCAGACCTGTTCTGGACGAGATGGGTGAAGGAGTATTTACCTCAACTGCAGGAGCGGCAGAGATGGTCAGGAGCGAAGCATTCCTGGAGATCTGGTGCTTATAGCGGACAACACAGCACCTCGTAACTCCTGGGTCATAGGACGAGCCCTACAAACCTTCCCGGACAGAAGAGACTTTGTGCGTCAGGTGCGCATCAAAACGAAGAGTAGCTGCCTGGACCGGCCTATAACCAAGGTCTGTCTGTTACAGGAGGCCGATGCAGGATGTGGAGCAGCTGGTACGGATTGATGACATGAACTCTGCTTCTACCTTTGACTTTGACTAACTCTGACACTTTAACTGACAGTGACTATGAAGATCCCAGATCACTACAAGGCAACCTCTGGCCCTACTGATTTATGATTTTTGTTACAGGATTGGGAGGAAGGAAGAAGACAAGAAATGTGAAGTGATTATGTGAACTGTTTATTTTTAATTATTTCATGACTTTATGGTGCGTAATGTGGGTAATTATTGGGGTGATAGTTCAATAATTAGGGGCTGGTGTGTAGGAGCCATAAAGGCATATATGATGTGTGCATAAATAATTTTGTAGTTTATATTTGGGTTATTTTGGTTGTTATATTTTGTTTGTTGTTATTTTTGATATCATCATAGTAACTGGGTCACGGAATATAGGCGGTAACATATAGTTAATATATTCACCTGCTTTGGCACGCGGGAGTAGTAACAAAGAGAGAGGGGTGAGTGATTGGGAGGCTGTGTGTTTTGTTGACTGTTGTTTTTCCTTTTGATTGCTGTGATTGATTTTTCCATACTTTAAGCACGTTATGAAACGTTTTTTTCCTTCTTTAATAAAATCCTTAAACGCATTTTTTGATCTCAGTCCATGCTGGACTTGAGACAGCCACCCTCTGGTTCCTTTCTCTAGATACTATGTACTGCTCTTCCACTCCTTAATTATTTATTTACATAGTGATATGTAGCAGGACTTTTGTTCATGACATTTTTAATCCTCAAGTATTACAGTTGTTAATGCTCTATATTTAGATTTCTAAACACATCTAATCGCATGTGAGGCATATAACACTTATTGTAACATCATATTTACAGTAATGTTTGGCTTGTGGAAAATATCAAGTCATTTCAAATCAAAAGGCTTGTCCAGGTGAAGTCACAGTCATTGGTGTTAAAGTCAAAGTCATGTTGAATCTGTTTTGATTTTGTAGAATCAAGTCAAAAGTAATCAGATTTATGACTCTTACTTGAGCCTAAGTCATGTGAGTCCCCACCTTTGTTACTATCCTGCTCCAAATGGCCTGTTAACTGACTTCAGGTAGCTTTCAGATTAGCAACATTTCGTAACTAAGTAACATGCCAACTATTTCACAGATTTTGGTGAAACTGGATCATATTTTATGGAGAAAATGTTTTCTGGTTTTCCTCTGATGTCCTCCGGCTGCTCCTCCTCAACTCTCTGTGATTTACAGAGTTTCCTGATGGACAGTGAAGTAAACTGCTGACAACTGTAGCTGCTGTTAGCTCAGTTTGTTTGCCGGGCTGTCTGGAATGTGAGCCCAGAGCAGCGGGGAGTGTTAGTGTTTGTACCACAGATGATTTGGACCAGTGGGAAGAAGAGGTTTTCAGGAAATGTTTCTTTCATCGAATACAGTACTTCAGACATTCACTCTAGTGAGGATTTTAAAATCAATTAATCAAATCAATGAAAATTTCCCCTCTTTTTATTAACATATCCCAAATATGACTTCAAATATTTCATTTTCATTTTTAAGAATGACTTAGACTTGTCAGTTAACAACAATACATAAATATATTAAGTTATTCTTTAAACAATTTCTATTCAGTCATTGGTGAGCAAATGTGTAACGCTCTCAAGGAAAAGACAAAAATAGCTATGAAAATCAGAAGTGAAGGTGAAACATATTAGTTTGGCCACATGGTGGCAACATATGGTTGGGTTTAGTTGTCGTCGTCATCATCATTATCAAAGACATCAGCTACTGTCCTGTGGATGAAGAGACAAGCAGAGGTTACCGACTGTACTTCATGAATGTTTGAGCAGGTTTCAGTTCAGTGTAAATATGACTTACTTATAGATTGATCCAGTCACTTCATCAAGGAACCCTCCTGAAGAAAAAAGACAAAGTTAGTGTGAGATGGAGTCCAACATTTCTCATCAGAGGAAAAAAAAAAACAAACTACCCCCAAAGGCTGCGTTAGCAGTGTGTGAATTAATTAGCTCCTTTCTGATGAGGAGTTGGCACCTTGCATGGCAGCCTCTGCTGTCATTGTATAAATGTGTGTATGAATGGCTGAATGTGATGATGCTGATTCCTCCAGATGCAAATTCAAAAAATGTACTATATTTACTGTATGAGGTCATCAGAATTCACATGACAAAACAACTTGATTGTACTGATACTGTAGCTGATGATGTGAATCAAACAGATCTCAGAACTCTTTTACCTTAATTCCACCAGCATGTCCACCAAGGGAAACAACACCCAAGACCATGTTTACATGAGAAGGCCTAGCTGTTACAAACCTGCCCTGGAGGATGTGGATCAGTCAGTCAGACTATATTTAGCTATTTTGCATCCACAGACTAGAATGTGTTTGTTCAGAGATTCCACTACCCATGATAACCACATCATCAGTGACATCATACATCAGCAAATTTGTTGATGATCGTGAAGACAATAAAATCTTTCTACAACCAGAAAGGCTGGATGAATGGAGAGGCTCTATCCAGAGCTAAAACAGCTGTCTTTCAGTCAAAAGACATGCAGACATACAACATCATACAACAATCACCGTCCTCCACGTCACACACCTTGAAAATAACAAGCAACACCTAGGGTGCTGTATGTTGATTTCAGATCATCGTTCATCATAGTCATGGTATTGACTGGCAAACTTTGCACTCTGGTCTTGAATTCCACAGTTTGCAACTGGATATTAGACTTCCTGACAAACAGACAGTTTGGATTGGAGATCTCCCCAGAGCTGCTGCTCAGCTCCATCCTGTTCATGCTGTACACCCATTACATCAACTCCCAACAGAACTCTGATGTGACGTCTGTGGACAAAACCACCCTATCAGCTGATTTCAACCCTGTGTTGTAGAATGATAAATAAATAACCTTGCATTGTTGCCTTGCAGTGCTGTCTTACACTACTGTAGACATATAAGCATAAACACTGTACTGGTGAAGTATTTTCAGAAGGAGACCATGGAGAGAATCTAACTGCATCCATATCCACACGTTCTCTCTCTCTATCTCTTCTATTTTTTATCCAGTTTATGTGTTTTCATCATAGAATGTATAAATCCTGGACACAGACTCTGTGAAGAGTCAGTGTGATAGTCAGTGTGGGGCTCTTTCCCTGCCATCTTGGCAGTCCTGCCTCCACCTGCTCCCAACTAATCTAAAAATAGGCAAGGAGGCGGAGCTGAATTATAAATTATAAATATTTCAGTAACATTAAACTGTGATTTGGTCGACTTTGTTGCTGTATGGAAAAAGAAATTCTTCATTTTTTTGTTGACTGATTGTTGATTTTGTGTGAGAGATCCCGCTGGATCATTTTTATTGAATTGACATAGTCAGTACATCAAATGCAGAACATGGTAAGAAGTCTGTGACAGAAAAAAAGAAAAAGAACCATCCACTCTTTCACCACCCCATGCTGGCAGGGACCAGAAAGTTTGTAGCTGCTGATTGAGGGAGGTGAGAAAGGATTTGTTGATATAGATTAGGATGTATGGATGTATTTTTGTATGTATGTTTTTGTATGATGTATTAAAATTGACACGGCTCGCCAGGGAAAGGGGAAGGAAGGCCCACCTAGATATGTCTGATTTAAATCTGTCAAGTCAGCAAAAGTTTTGAGGAACTTCACCAGTTGGTTTAGAAAAAGTATTTAGCTTTTTAAGGTTTAATTTGTAACCTGATGTGCGACTGGACTGATTCAAAACTGAGAATGGTGGGAGGTGGGGTGGGTCATCTTTAATCATTCTGCCAACCTTTCATCCAACAGTGCAACCCAGGAGATCTATTTACAGCAGTCAGCAGTTACAATGAGGGAAAGTGGAAAACGTTCCTTTTCTAATGTGATACTATAAAATGTGTTTGTTCACTGTGGCAGTTACTCACCAGGCTGGCAAAGATTGTGGCACACAGGACACACATGGCAGAAACTGCACATCTGTGAAGAGGACATAAAGTAATGAACACAGGGCAGTAGAAATACATCTAGAAATGTAAACATACGTAGTATGTTATATACATGTTATATTCATAAAATCTACCCATTAGACTGTGAGACACATGTCACAGACCAAAGTGTTGGTCAGGAGAAAGGACACATATATACACATGAAATATATACAGATACATATAAATTGGTTTTGATATTTTGATAATGCATAGATGGAAGGATGGATTTGACATTCTTTATTTGTTGAGTGTCACAGACAGAAGCTCATCAGTTTAATATGTACATGCTTGCTTGCCTTGGGGTTAGAATGCAGAGCTTGGGCTGATCTGGAGTCAGGTGTCACATCATTTTCTTCCCTGTATGTGTATGTGTATTTCTTACCTTGCAGTCATCACAGTGTTCAGCCTTGTCTCCCTCTTCACATGGACATTTGTCACAGCTGTCACAGTGCTGGAAGAAGACACATTCAGTTAAATAAGAAATCTAAAAAGCAGATGTCTGAGAACACGACTGCATGTATGTACTACTGCTATTTCAATACATCATTAAACAGATTGCAGGTCTTTAATCTGGACAGGTGGTTCCTGTCATCACGCTCACATGTTGTGATTTCATTGACACAACTTATGAAGGTCTGTAAGTTTTCTGACTGAGCTTTGATGGCTACATTTCATTCCTCTTATTTGAGTTTAAACATACCTCACAGAATTCACAATATGAGCACACAGAGCCTGTGTGATAAGCATCATCCTCGTCATCATCGTCATCATCATCGTCGTCATCGTCTGCACATAATATTTATGATAAGTACATAACTAAATACTTGAACAGATCTAACATGCAACAAACATCAAAATAAATACACCACTGATAATGTGAACAATCAAGTGAGGGTGGTGTGTCTGCCAATCATAGTTCACAGTCATTGTGGAGTAACTTAGACTGTACTTTTGAGAGACAAATTATATCCATATAAAACAGAGGATAATATATATATATATGTGTCTCTTCTTTAGGCCAATCTGCAATCATGAAGAGTGACTGAAAACAACTGTTAGGACTAAACCTTCACTAAATTTCATCAGCCTTGTTTCTTTTATACTACAGGTCAAATGTCCATAGTTATAAACTGAAGATGTATAGTTATGCACACTGAGTAAACAAAAAATATAAACGGATCCAGTCCTCTAACCACAGAATTTTTCATTGTTGTTGATACTGTCTGAGGTGTGAGCACAGAGATGGCATCCTCTGTCAGGCTCAAGAATGCCATTAAATAGAAGTGAGTCAACACACAGGCACGCAGTGTCAACAAAAGCAACATTTTAGTGACTGTGTTGCTGTAAGGCAATGTTACATTGCATTGTGTTACAGGTGCTTCTCTTTTTCTGCTCGGTAATCCTTTAGATTACATCTGTTAAGCATCAGCTCCCTCATTTCATTTTTGACTCCATGTTTGATGTTCAGTTTATGTTCAGCTTAAAACAACCTTCTGACCAACATGTATATATACAGATCCCTGACTAGTAAAAATATCAGTAGCACAGTGAAAATCTATATGCGGTTCCAAGTAAAAGTCTGAGCTTTAAAATGTTACTGAAGTAAAACTGTCAGTCATAAGTACTTGTTATGCAGTAAAATAGTACTATTTTACTTTTTAAAGTTTCTATATGTACATAGTTTTTAGGTTTACGTATGTCTACCTTTACCTGTCAAGTTCCTGTACCTGTGTCTATTGTGTTTGTACTATGAGAGTGTAACCAGAGTCAAATTCCTTGTGTGTGTACACATACCTGGCCAATTAAAGTGATTCTGATTCTGATTCTAATTATGGGATATTATGACTTATTTGTTAAACTTTAAGCGGCGTTTGATGTTATGGGTAAGTATTTTACATACTACTGGGCCGATAAATCTGTAACAATGTATAATATTTTACATCAGCTGAAGATATGGTTTGGATTTGTGAAGTAACCAGTAAATACAGCTGTTAGATAAATATGGTGGAATGTTAATGTAGCAAAAGATGTAAATAGTAAACTACAAGTACCTCATAATAGTACATAAGTACAGAATTCAAGTAAATGCTTTTAGTTGCAGCACTTTCCTGTGACACATTTACAATACAATGTTGCAAATGACCTTCTGACGCATTAAGAATGTCATCACATTTGTTATCACCAGTGACAATGACACTTTCTGAAGTCATGTTTGAACATTTAGTATGCACATTTTCACAGTGACTTTATCATTACTGCAGTGGGTTCAAAGTGTTGTGACTGGATTTATCTTTTCCAAAATCACCCAATAGTATGTTTCACCCAGATATGGAAGTCCCACCTGTTGTATCCCCCTCCTATCTGCAGTCTCCCAGACAAGCATTTATAAAAACACATTTCAGAAGAACATGGTGTGGTCAGAACATATACTCACAAGTTTGAAATGTCTGTAGCTCAGCATTCTGGTCCTCATACAGGAAACATGTCCAAATACATTTCTTACAAACCTCTGATCAAAGTAATGATGCTGTTTGTGCATTTTTACATTTTTACACGTCTAAAACAAGTTCTCTGCCTCAGTAACAGATTTGCATTTAGGCAGTTGATGATCATTTGATTTATTTAATGAATGAAAGTAGGGTTAAAGACATATGGACAGAGGTGATTGTCACATTTTCCAAACATGAATGTTCACAGTCATCATAAAATCACATTTTTCCAAATATGAAGAGAAAAAGCAGACAACCATTTCATCTCTTGAGAATTTGACATTTGAGCTTTAACTCTTTTACTTCCTCTATAGAAAGAGATGTTTCTCTCTTTTCCCAAACACTTTCTCCCTAAAGGTCTGAAAAATCACCAGAACATCCACTGTTGTAACATTTCGTAACAAATGAGGAGCTATACATTTGTTCAGCTTTGTTTCACAAATGACTCAAATATTTGTATTCAATTGAGTCAGTGCCAGGCACTGAATAATAAGGGGAAAATTGTATAAAACCCAAAACAAATATTCATCATTAATGTACTGACATGTGCATCAAAAGTTATTATTGTATCTAATGGTTCAGAACATCAGCGTTTTAGAAAATAAAAAGAGGTATGATTATTACACTGTTCATAGAAACATTGAAAGTTATTCTATTATCTTATCTGTAGCAATTTTACAAGTGCACACACCAGACTTGAAAAATAAATTCTGTGCATTACACACAGACAGCGGCATAAATGCTCTACAGAGAAAGAAAGAGATTGAGAGATATGGAGAAAGAGAGAAACTTTAAATCTGTTGGTAGTCTAAGCTTTTAAATGAATTAATTTAGGTAGTGGCCCTCCTGCACCTCCCCTCGCGCTTCATTCTCCCTTTGTCTGTTTCTCTAGGACCCTGATCCCCTAACCCACCCCCAATATCACTGTCTCTCTTTCTTTCTCTGTAGGTTCACATAAATACACAAATGCAGGTCAATCTGATCCAAAACAAATGAGAAAGGAAGATCCTAGTGGAGGAACCATTCTGGAGGAACCATTCTTTCAAACGAAACACAAATCAAACGATCTCAGACTAGTGACCCCAATGACTGATTTCCAAGTCAGGCTTGGTTTGTGTGAAATTGTTTTTTTGTTCTTTCTCTCTCTCAAATCAACGCTTCTGCAGTCCCCAAGTTCATATCTAGTGTACTGTACGAAGGACTTCAAACAGTTGGACTTCAGATGGGCCAGTTCAATTTCCCCAGAGTGCTCATAACTCTAGTTAAGCAGGGAAAAGAACACAGTGTCAGAGACAGCAAGGGAAATAGACAGCTGAAAAGGGGTGTAGGAGGGACTTTGATTACCTATGTGCTCTGAGATATTAAAGTAAGAGCTGACAAAGAGATGATGAGGTTGTAAGAATGTTAACGAGAGGAGTGGCTAACATTCGAGTTAGTCCTCCTTTCGCACACTGTCCACACCAACTGCATGTTAAAGCATCAGCCGTCACCTATAGAACATAGCTGTGTGTAGCCTTGTTACATCAGAGCTGTCACACTTTTTTTATGATAATTTGAACAGTCAATCATACCCCGACCTGGAACATACACAGTCAGACAACTGATGCTTTGACAGTGTGCAGTTTGAAGGTGCAGATATCTACATATATGCTAACACAACAAGATAAAGAGATATGACAACATATAGACTACTGTATACTTAAAGGGACTAACCTTCATGATCATCGTCGTCGTCATCATCGTCGTCATCATCATCGTCGTCGTCATCGTCGTCGTCATCATCATCATCGTCATCATCATCATCATCGTCGTCATCATCGTCGTCATCATCGTCATCGTCGTCGTCATCGTCGTCATCATCATCGTCGTCATCATCATCGTCGTCATCGCCGTCGTCGTCATCATCATCGTCGTCATCATCATCGTCATCATCATCGTCATCATCATCATCATCATCGTCGTCGTCATCGTCGTCATCATCATCATCATCATCATCGTCATCGTCGTCATCATCATCATCGTCGTCATCGTCGTCGTCATCGTCATCGTCGTCGTCATCGTCATCGTCATCGTCATCGTCGTCGTCGTCATCGTCATCGTCATCATCATCATCATCATCATCATCATCATCATCATCATCATCATCATCAGCTACCAGACCTTGCTCAGAGCGGAATGGCAGATCCTGGGCCTTGGCAGTGGGAGCCAACGGGGTATGGAAGGAGCAGAGCAGCGCCAGCAGGACAGCAAGAATCAAACTTCTCAACGATGCCATGTTCAGTCAGGACCGGGCCAACTAATAAGGAATTAACCTGGAATCACTGCAGGAGTCCAGCACTGCAGCTCTTTGCCTATTTGTCCCACACACACACACACAACCTCACAAATTCAAATCCACTCAGAAGAACCCACACTTAGATAGACTGCTAATACTAGTAGGAAATGGACACCAATTATAATGGCATCCAATACACAAGGTCCAGTGCAGAGAAGATATTCCAAGCAGAGATCCAGACACTTGTTCCCAATTCCAGGTAAAAGTTATCCTTAGAAAAACAGGCTGTCCTCCCTTTGAATCTGGGACCACAACAAGAGAGTGTGTCCTTTAGTCCAGTGCAGCACTTGTGTGATCAGTTAAGACTGCAATAAGAAGCTGAGAGGAGAGCCGTCAGTAACTGGTCAAGGTTGGAGACACAGACAGGACTAATGTGAGAGCGACAGAAAAGAGTTTGACCAACCTATGGGGTAAGCTAAGAAGAAGGGGGCAGTCCGGCTGACTGACAGGGGCAAATGCTGGTGGGCAGTCCTGCACTATCCATAAGTTAAGCTACTCAGAGAAGAGGGGAGTGATTGGAGGGGGGTATAAGGAACGAGTGGGGCATACTTGCTTTTCCATCATCATCAAATGTTCAAGTTTAACTTTAGAACAAGGGTTCAAGCTTAACTTTAGAGAGGACCACAGCAGAAGTAGGCCCAGGCAGCGATGACCATATATTGTGAGAGGCAGGAGGAGGATCAGTTGGTATGGAGTTGGGGGATATTAAACATATAGTTGTACACAGTACAGACTGATCATTTGTTACAACATCTTTCTTTTGAAGTGGGTGGCTGAACATTTTGCCCCACTCCAGGGATTCCAGGGATAACAATGTTGGTTGATCACTTGGAAGATTAGTTTGACTGTTTGTCCAATGCTGAGGTCCAGAGTAAGATATCCCAATAAGTACGGGCTAGAGTTCCATGACATTTGGTATAGATAGTTATGTTCTCAGAGGATTAATTATGTTAGTGACTCCCTGACCTTTTCTTCTAGAGCCCAAGCCTCATTTCCATTTCTTGAGCTCAACATTTCTCTGACCAACTCTATATCTAACTCTATATCATCAGACAGGGCAAGATTCTTAGAGGTTGTAAAAGTCAACATTTTAAATTTTTTATTTTCAAAATATCCATGGGTGGCAAATACCCTTAAGGCCTGGGAAAGATAATCACAAATATGGCAAATTGTGATATGTTTAGGTTAACCAAAACACCAGGGAAAATGTATGGTTACATGGATATGGTGACAACATTAGAATCAACATTAATCACTTGTCTGTAATGGGATACTAACTCCAGTCAGAATTAAAGTTGGAGACACTACATGCCCATCCACCACCCTGACCTTAACTCTGGGCTATGCTCGAAACAAACTACTTTGTACGAAGTGCCGTCCAACCACACCTAAAGGCAAACGTATTTATAGCTGCTCCAAATGGCCTCAGTCAAAGGTTGAGGGAAAGCTTGCAGTCAGAGCAAGGAGCAAAACATAATTATTGTTCAAAGGAGGATAATATTTCATTTTGGACAGTCTCCCTCGAAGACATTCAGGGCAAAAAAGAAAAATTGAAAGGACTCCCTTATCCCCGCCTCCACACACCTCAGTCACTGTGTGACGTGGGTGTGAATGTCAGATTGTCAAGTTCAGAAAGCAATACAAAGTCTTGTATTATTTGAAAATATAAAACACACTATGTTGACCGTGTACTGACCTCAGTACTATTCACCTGCTACATTAAGGTTATCCCACTTCCTGCACTGGCACTTAGGGTTGGCATTAAACATTGGTGGAACTGTGCACAATCATTCAAATGGAACTTAATTCCTAGAGACACTGGCCTCAAATACCCCATGATCTAATGGGCAGATTGCCATGAAATTTGCTGAGCACATTAATGGTCCTAAGGGGATAAATCCTTTAGATTTCAGTGACCTCAAGATCCTCTTCTGCAACCAGGGAAAACATTTTAAACATAGTTAAATCATCATTTTGCTGTGCATTCTGCACAATACTAACATACTGTGAGGTGTAACAGTGTAGCATGTAGGGGTCACGCTGTTGCTCTTTAGAATCATTATATCTGAGCTAGTGGACTATTTTCAAAACATGATTTTACAAATGTATTTCTACCTCCAGTATATCCCCCTGCTGATGCAGCGAGTGTATGCACTACCAAGGGTATAGGCCAAACCCAGACACCGATCTCCCCATCTACTTGTCTGTTCCTCCCCCTACACACTGTACCCAAAATAGATGGATTTGTGCAATGAGGAGTTGACAACCACTCTATTTAAAACCGCACACTGTCAGAGTCAGTGTAATGTGAGCTTCTCTGGCTCTGTCTGTGTGGGACCAGCACAGTATCTCAGAGTCCCTGTCAATTCTCACCTACACATGCATGAAGAACGAGGTCAGTGACAGGAACCTCTGAAACACATCCTAAATCAAACTTGACTAAAATCAATAAATACATGTGGTAATGTTCTCACTCCATTAACCCCATTTTGTACACATGCTAAACAAACACAAATGAACTTTTCTTTAATTGAAATGATAATAAAAATCTCATTGATATAATTGCAAAAGTGTACTTTTTGTCCCAGTTTTTCAGGTTGAAGTTTGTTTGATATTTTTGGGGAAGTGAAGTTGTGTGAGTTGTTGTAAAACAGGTGCAATTGATGACAGTCAACAAATCCCATTAAAACTTCCATCATCACCATTATCAGTCCTTATTTAAAGCTTTAGATGGCACATCATCTTTGATACAACAGCATAGATTTGAGAACAAGTTCTTAATGAAGTTTCTCATGGTGATAGACTAGTGGCAGTCAGAAACAGCTGAGTTGGAAAGAGCAAAGGACAGAATGAGAGAGGAGATCAGATCAAGATGAAGACTGCAAAGTGGCTGAAAGTGGAGATGAGCTCAGACATGCCAAAGACATTTCTTCTCTCTTAGTTTGGACCACTGACTCTGCCTGCATTGACCCACTTGACCCATTTAGTTAACTACTGTTACTGTTTAATTGCTCCTCCCCATACAGTCTTATAGAAAGCATGTCAGTTATCATCAGTTTGGAATGATGCATTTGTGACACTTGCCCGTCTGCTTTAGCTCCGACAGATGTTGACACCTGACTAAAGACCCTAACACGGGACTTATTTAACTGTAACTTGTCTGAGTAAAAGAAAAATATTTGTGTTATTTAAGGTGTCCAACAGGGTGTTGTGAGGTGAAGACATGACAGCAAATGCACTGCATCAGCCCATTCATCACCCAGATCTGACATTCCCCAGCAGGATTCATTTGCCTCCCTGAATCCGATCCAGTGCCACATCCAACCCAAGCTCTTTCCATGTAAGGACAGTCTAAAGTGGGAAATCACTTTCCACGATAAAGTTACCTAAGGGGACTGTGTGTGCGTGTGTGTGTGTGTGTGTGTGTGTGTGTGTGCTTGTGTGTGTGTGCTTCTGTCCATGCATATGAGTTTAATTTAGATTCAAGTTCTAATGTATGGCTGTCAGAAAATAAACATTATTTTATAAATAACTTTAGATTCATATTTCTTTATGATTTATATTATTATTAGTTTTTTCTGCTGACACTTTTGCACATCCAGTTTGTACTGAGTCTGCACTGGTTCATGTTCCCGGAAATAGCCATATGCCCAGACTTTTAAATTTTATACTGAGAAAAGTTTTTGTCTGCTCAGCTTTTATGTTACCAAACTAACAGCCAGCCATATAAATGAAAAAAGCATATAGTACTTTACAGACTGACTCACAGCTGTGAAGTTTAGCTTTAGTGCAGGTGGCGACTGACAGATTTTCCTCTCTGGGCTTACTATAGCTGAATTTGTTGCTTTGCTGCTGAGACATGCATACTGTCTATCTGCACTATCTGTGGTAATGAGCACATTGTCTGCAGCCATCGACCTGCACATACTGCTGCAAACCATGACAGTGAAAAGGATGGAAGTGAAGCCACCATTAGGTTTCTGAAGAGTGGTTTTGAAGCTTAGAATCTATGGGGCTGGTCGCTGTCATCTTGGCTTTCTATGCCTCTTCTGCCTCCCAGCTAATCTAAATATCAGCAAAGACATGGATCATTGGCAGACCTGAGACTGTCAATCAAAGTCATTTAAAGTGTCTATGCTTTTAATCCTGCATAACTTTAAGCCTTAATATAACCTGAACAGGTGAGTTGTATATAAATTCACCCTCAGTACAGTTGTCATGAACAGGAAATTAGCTATAGAGACCAAAACTGTTTTTGTACCAGGCTGTAAACATGTTTATTTCTGCCGTGAAGTTGGACATTTTAACATGGGGACTTATGGAGGTTAAAATCTGTAGCCAGCCTCAAGTGGCCACTTGAGGAATTGCAGTTCTTGGCATTTCTGCATTGGCTTCCTTTGCCACAGAGGTTGGTGCTTGCTGTAAATCAGGTAAACCAGTTGATTCCTCTCTGATATGTTGTTCTGCTTGGAGTTGCTAAGATGAAAGTTAACTTCACTGCAGTTTTTAATGTACACATTGGTACTGATTTATGTTTGGTGTACAGTAAAGAATTCATTTTCATCCTAGTGTCATGTAGGGGTTTGTCCAAGAAGCAGGCTGCCCACTCCATATTCTGATCAATCTTTATTGATCTCACGCAGAATCTCTCAAACAACAGACTGATGTTCATCCTTTTTGATGTTAATATCTTATTGGATGGACGTTTGGTTCAGACATTCACTCTTGTCTCAGGATGAACTGTAATAACTTGTGATTTTCTGCCTTTTATCGAGACCTACTGTGAGGTAATCATTTTCATTTTACAATACTACAAATATTTGCAGAACATCTGAACATGCTACTTCCCAAAGCATGTTATCTTTGTCATGTGGACAGTTTAGACATTAGTATTCAGCTTAAAGCACCGATGTACATACAGTAGAGTTGTGTCCTCACAGGAGACGTTTCAGTCAAACTTGAATCTAATGCACATCCATCGAAATAGATGCTCTTCTAGTGAAACAGTCCAACAGGGCACATTTTTAGGAAGGGAGAGTTTATGCATCAGTTTAATTAGCTTGATAAAGTATATTCTTGTTGCAAAACAGAATGATCCCTGTGCACATAAGCCTCTGTTTATTAAGATTTTGAGTTCTCTACAGAGTTTTATATTGACATACATAAAGTATCTGTGTAGATAGAGGTACATATAAAATCAAAATATGAAAATATCACATCTCTAAAAATTGAACAGATATTTTATCATCGAGGGCGTGCAGTGATGTCAGTTTTCCTCGAGACAACACTGTTTCATAGCAAGTTGTAAACTGTACACAGAAATATATGAGCTATGTCCAAAGTGACTCCTGACCAACTCTACACACATCAGAGGTGATGCAAAATGATGATTATGAGTAGATGTGTGAAATTCTTATTGTCCACTCTATATTGAAGTGTGCAGGAGTGGTTTTGAACACATGTTTTGCACTTTTTTTGTTAGCAGATCCAGCTACAGTGAGCTGGTTAGATTAAATGGTGCTAGAGGAACCTCATCCTTCCAACACCTCATCAACATAAGCAACACCTTTTACTGAGCCATCCCCTCATAGGAAAAACATCTGTGTCATGTAGAAATTTGGTACTGGACACTTTGTCGTGTCTTTTTTTACAACCTTTAACTTGGTGTTACAACCATAGACTGTATAAAACATGAACATAGTATCCATGACATCACCCATAAGTTTTTTAAGAGCCAATGTGAAGCTTACTGTGGTGGTTCTGGATGTCTCCATTTTGGCAGTCCTGTCTCCACCACTAATCCAAAAATGGTTGTGGACATGGATCATTGGTGGACCTGATGCGGGCTGAATGAAGCCTGGTTGCTGTCATTTAAAATGTCTACGCTTTTAATTCTGCATAACTTTAAGCCTTAATATAATTTGAACAGGTGAGTTGTATATAAATTCACCCTCAGTACAGTTGCAGTTTTTTTTTTTGCAGTTTTACAGGTTGCTGCTCTACCATGTTTACCAGCTATCTCTAACTGTGTCTGTCTACTGTGTGGAGAGGAGCAGATAGTGTAGTGTTTTTTTTAACCGTATCTCTGAAAACAGCTGCCTGCTGTTGCTGGAAACCAAACCCAACACTTTGTAGAACCGAAGGGAAGTGCTGATGCTAATTCTTTGTAGTGACCCCCTGTTCACATTATAGTCATTTGATCCAATATTGATTAGTGCAGCTTTAATGTGCAGGTTACACTTCTTGAAACAGTTTTGGACAAGCAACATTATTTTACCTTAGAAATGGTGAAAATTGTCTTACTTAATCAGGTGACATTGAACATAATGGTAGGAACAAAAAAGGCAATATGACCCCTGGAATCCACCAGGCACAGCTCTAAGACGTTTTGGTCGCAACACTGTGCGTCTGAATGTGTGTGTAGGTGTGTATGTGCATGCGTAATCCTGTTCACTGAATCAGCTTGGAGACATTGGAGTTGTATCTGCAACAGAAGACAAAACAAATATTAATCCCGCATAGGATTCTTCAACGAGCAGCAAAGAACACAAAGACAACACAGACTGCTGCAGTGTCTGCAGCCAATCATCACTGATCATTTAACCATGCAACAATTAGTTAGAATATACAGCAAAACACTAAATGGATCCTTTAAGGGATTCTGGTTAGATGTGTGCTGACTTTACCTCTGAGGAGTGGAGGTGGACGGCTAGTCTTTATCAGACTGCTCTGAGATAGAGCATCTGCCATCCAGGAGAGAGCGCTACAGCAGTACTCCAGCTGGGGGTGTGATACACAGACAGAGATGGATGAGTGCTGAGCAGGCAGAGCCAACAGCTGCAGGGAAACCAGACACACCATGCACACACACTCTACACACAGATACCAGATACCACACACCCATATCAAACTACCCGTACATGCAGGGATTGGACAGAGTCAAACTAAGATGGATTTTGTCAAAATAGGTGACTGGTATTTATTTTTGTTTACTTAACCAAGAATTCTCATTTAGACTGGATTAAACGAGAGGGCCGATACACACACACACACACACACACACACACACTAATTGAGAGAGTGGGAGAAATCCAAAGTGCTTGGTTGACCTATTTTATGGGCCCAGAACTTTATTGTATATTTTAGTAATGTTTCATTTTTTGGGTAATACAAAATGTACCTGTGACCAGCTCAGTCTCTTAAACATTCTCTAAATTAAAAACAAAGTCTGTGCGTAAAGAACTCAATGAAGAGTCTGGATTATGCATGAAGGTATTACTGACCTCCGTCTCCAGCAGCCGCAATCTTCGGTCATGGTCACGGATCTCTGTCATCTGCTTCAGCACACTGTCCACCCTGCAGAAACATAGGCACACACAAATAAAGCAGCAAGAAAACTTGAAGTTCAGCTCAGTTTAGCATGCTGAGATGGTCTTCAGGATGTCAGAAACTTCTACATCTGTAAATCCAGGACAAACAAATGTAAAGATTGAACTGAAACAGACAAACGTGATTAAATGTGTAACCTCAGTGAAAGATAAGATAAGATAAGATAAGATAAGATAAGATAAGATAAGATAAGATAAGATAAGATAAGATAAACTTTAATGATCCCACACTGGGGAAATACACTTTTCACAGTAGCTCATATACACAAGGTTGATAATAAATTATTCACTCATTCACAATTATTCAAGTAAAAAATGTATAGAAAAAGTTATGAAGTCATGCTGGTGCTGAAGAATCTGCCAGCCGTTGGAATGAAGGACCTGTGGTAGCTCTCCTTCTTACATGGTGGGAGTAGCAGTCTGTTGCTGAAGGAGCTGTTTAAGGCCTCCACAGACTCATGCAGGAGGGGAGAGGAGTTGATGATGGATGTCAGCTTTGCTCACATCCTCATCTCTCCCACTTCCTCTATGGAGTCTAGGGAGCAGTCCAGGACAGAGCTGGACCTTTGACCAGTTTGTTGAGTCTTTACTTTTCTCTCTCCTAATTACATTGTTGATCAGTGTCAGTAACATAGAGAAACCTTTTCACTAAAAGAATTGTCTTCAAGCATGAGGTGAAAAAAAAATCTAATTGTTAGTGTCAATGAACTGACTATGTAAAAACACATGTACATCATTACTGTACTACATCATGTAGTGTATGTAATGCTGATGGGTGCTCGGCTCTATATTCCACATTTTCTTTCAGTCAAATTTAACTCTACATGAAATAAATGGTCAGTTACTTACTTGACAGATGTACATTTAAGTCGTGCTGTGTCACTCTCCCTCTGTCGCTTATTCTGAGCTGACAGGAGGTTTTCTTTCTGGATAGCCTCCCATGTGTTGAGGCGACTGGCCTTTCTGCCCCGCAGCTCCAAAACTGAGGAAGTGAAGACCAATAAAGGCATTGGAATGAGAACAAGAGCAGTAAAAGTATCTCACTCACCTCCACCCATAAACATCACAGTCTGTCAGCTACATTTACAGGCAACAGGAGCAACAAAGCAGGTTAACGCTGCTTAATTGCTGCTAACTCTGCAAAGAGAGCAATTTACTAGCTATTGATATGGTCATTTTGGTTGTAGGTTATTATTTTAATTATTAAAATATGATGTAACTTTTCTACCATAAAACAACAGGACTGAAATCTGGGCAGAGCATGGCAGAGAGGATAAGACTGAAGAGGACACTGATGGAGGAAGGAAGGATGGAGGAGTATCTGAGTGAGAGGCTGCCGGAGTAAATCTGGGACTCTTCGTCGTATGGAAGCTGTTCCCCACCGTTATGTTTCTGTCTGACTTTAGTGTGTGTGTGTGTGTGTGGCCTGTAGGTTCCCTCTCAACCTGTCAGATCACCTCACCAAATGTTCCTCCAATCAATGCTGCTCCTCAAAAGACTGGTTCTACCTGTCCTTCTCCCAGGTGCTATAATTATTAAGTCTCCCTCTTGCTAACTACACTACAGCCCACTCTAGTGCTAGTGTTGTTGTGAAAAACTCTGGTTAACATGTCCACCAGCTCTGCACCACCTGGACCCCCCTCACTGGATCTCTCACTTACCTTAGCAAAGATGTCGACTAGCTAGTTTTCGACCATAAGTAATGTAATCAGAACAAATACTTAACAAGTACATATTTAGATGGTAGCAATGCACTGCTGGTGTCAAATGTCAAAAATGACACATTCTGACATAATTTTGCATTAATAAGCATTGGCATAAGCAAAGTTTAGTACATTTGATGGACTGAATTAGCTGGTTATTGTTTTTCCATCTTTAACAGTGGTGTTACATTCAATACAATTATAAAAATAATACGTTACTTCACATAAATATTATTTCTGATAGCCAGAAGTGAATGCAATCCCTCTACTTCATCTTTTTTTGTACAGATTAATATGTTAGGCTATAATTTTGGCCCCTCTTTGGTGTATATTAATCATTACATCTTTTGGGTATTCTTTAAGCCATTTCCCTACACTGTGTTGGACCCATTCATGAGACAGCTGTCACTGTGGTGTCACTGTTAGTGACCAGTCATCAGCATAGATCGTACACTGAACCACAGAATTATACTGTATTACATCCAATAATTACCAAGTATACAGGCTCACCTTTTTCTGTCCATGCTTCTATATATCCCTCCCTCCCTTTCTTCTTCTTTCTGTCTTGTCTGTCTTCCTTTTTCTCTCTCTTTAACTCAGCATGTCAGTTAGATGGTCAGTTCCAGCAGAATAAAAGACAGTCGGGCTTGGACACTCTGTACACAGAATTACTAACAGAATTGCTGACAAACAGAAAACCTTGGCAAAGCCTCATCAACTAGCGACCAACTCAGACTCAGACAGACAGTTCTCTCTTGCTATAAATGGATCAGATAACTTCCTCGCACACAGCTGTAGGTCCTCCTCGAATTAAACACATCTAGACCGATTGGGCAAACTCCATGACTAATATCTTGCAATATACCAGAGCAAGAGCTCACTGGTTGACAAGCAGGGACTACAATGTGTAATTTTATGTATATATATATATATATGTATATATATGTATATATACATATATACATGTATAAATTATAGCTCAACATATTAATCTGTACAAAACATGTATGTATATATCTATATATATATATATATATATATATATATATATATATATATATATATATATATATATAGAGAGAGAGAGAGAGAGAGAGAGAGAGAGTTTGAGAACCAGTGACTTGGCCCATACTTGTATCTTATTTATTGTCTTCATGCTTGCAACAACTTCTTACCAAAGTGTCTGCTCTTGACTGAAGGGATGCGGCGGATGTATCTCTTGATCAAAAGGTGGAGGTGTGACAGGATAATGAAGGGTGGTGCCAGGCAGGGCCTTGAGTGGTACTCCACAATCAGGTTGTAACGCTGAAACTTCCAGTAGGTGTCACTGCGCTCCTGTACTTTGGAGAAAGTGTAGCTGTAGACAGTAAATTGAAATTTGATTATTTAATATTTGCATATTGGACAACCTACAGTACAGGTCCTTTTGTTTGAAATCTGTTTAAACAACCAAAACAAATAATTATAAATGTCAGTGTACCTGAACATAGCAATGAGTAAGTTGACCAGTACTATGTTGGTAAACAGCAGGTAGATGACGAGGAGGATGACAACCAGCCAGTTGGCGAAGGTGTTCAGACAGGGCTCCTCTCCTGCTTCAATTCGTGTGATGTTGTTTGTGCACTGTATTTTCACCAATTTATCAGCTGGATGGAAGGAAGAAGTCCAAAATAACATGTGAGCATCTGCCATCTACATGGATGGCACCATTAGCCCTTCCTATAAACTGAGCTGACCAAACCAAATCTTATATAATCCAATGCCAAAGCATGCAAAAAATCACACCTGTGTTAAATGTATAATATCTTTGTTTTTGTTGAGACTGTCTGCATTGATTCAATTATTCAATTGAACACAATACAGGCTTCATAATATATGATAATTCACAGGCCTAAACTATGAGTAAAAAAGCTCCTACTATGGCTGCGTGTCTGAACAGTACATTGTGTCCTGCTTACATTTATATGTATGAGTAAGGCAGATTGTAGTTGATTTCAGTCAACTGAGATCAATCAGAACCAAAAGTATTATTTCAGAGGTTTGAATTTAGAAAAAATAACAACTCACCATCCATTTCATGTATAGGTATTTGTCCAAAAATGTGCAGGTATGGTCTGTAGAACACTCGGCGGAATATCCAACCAGGACGGGGATCATACGAGTAGAGGAGCGCCTGATTGGCCACTCCATATGCCAGGAGCCATACAGCCAGGAAGAAAAGGAAGAAGAAAACGTCCTTCACCTAAATGAAGCAAAATGAGACCAGATGGATGATCTGTCCTACTGCAAGGTCATGATTAAGACTTCTACAGCATTTCAATGATATCAGCTAGTCCCAACCCAAATGATATATAAATGAGTTAAGGCTGGCACAGGTGAGTCTTAACTATCCCTTAGTTATGCTGCTATAGGCTTAGACCGCCAGGAGACTTCCCATGATGCACTACCTTTAGTCATATCACCATTTAAGTTTATAGTTACAGTCATTATTTTATTGTTGTTATATCTCTCACAGGCATGAATTGTATCTTGTGTGCACACAATAGCATGTTGA
The DNA here is from genome assembly GCA_036365135.1 of Miichthys miiuy. Classification (NCBI taxonomy): domain Eukaryota; kingdom Metazoa; phylum Chordata; class Actinopteri; family Sciaenidae; genus Miichthys; species Miichthys miiuy. Next base: position 4,330,660 of record CM071614.1, read on the forward strand.
GCACACAATGTATTAAATATATTTTTTCTCTCTAGCCTCCATAATCTGACACTGTGTATTTTTAATAATCTACCTGATCTGAATACTAAAGGTCCTCATTAAAGTATTTTAAGTTAATGATCTCAAATTCTTGATGTGCTGTGAATGACAGTTTACTCCAGGTTAGAGAGACGTATCATTCTACTAGAGAACTTGCTCCACTCATGATTGTACAGTGTTCAGGTGTTACAGTTGGAGGTTCTTCACTTTCTAATGATTTTCAGTTGAGTGCAAACACTGACCAGCGGTGAGCCCTTTCAGTTTGGTTTGTCATCAAGTTACTCACAGAGTTTATGTTAATTAGCAAACATGATATGATCTGCCACCACTGCTGTACTTCAACTTTCTTTTAAAGGTCATTCATTCATTTCTGTGTTGCCCATAGGTTGTTTTGTGAGATTTTCGTGCACTCACCATTTTGCCAACAATGATGATCTTGGGCCCAAGTTGTTTGTGGACGACAAAGATATGGATCAGACGTAGTGTGAAGACCATAAAATCTATGGCCATCACAGCTCTGCCAAACTCATATGACCAGGAGAACATTCTGTAAAACCAAAGTGATGATATGTCATGATATGCTCAGCTACATTGTGAAAATTAGAAAGCAAAATACACAATGTATATACAGTTGAAACCAGAAGTTTACTATATAAAAAGACACACATGCTTTTTTTCTCACTGTCTGACATGAAATCAGACAATCACTTTTCCTGTTTTAGGTCCGTTAGGATTACCAAAATTACTTCTATTTGCTAAATGCCAGAATAATGAAAGACAGATTTTTTTAGACAATTTTTTATTACTGTCTTCAAAGTCAGAAGTTTACATACATTTCATTAGTATTTGGTAGCATTGCCTTTAAACTGTATGATTTGGGTCAAACGTTTTGGATATCCTTCCACAAGCTTCTCACAATAGTTGGCAGGAATTTTGGCCCAATCCTCCTGACAGAACTGGTGTAACTGAGCCAAGTTTGTAGGCCGCCTTGCTCTCACATGCCTTTTCAGCTCTGCCCATACATTTTCAATAGGATTGAGATCAGGGCTTTGTGATGGACTCTGCAAAACATTGACTTCGTTATCCTTAAGCCACTTTGTAACCAGTTTGGCAGTATGCTTCGGGTCATTGTCCATTTGGAAGACCCATTTGAAGCTTTAACTTCCTGGCTGATGTCTTGAGATGTTGCTTCAGTATTTCCACATAATGTTCTTTCCTTATGATGCCATCTATTTTGTGAAGTGCACCAGTCCCTCCTGCAGCAAAACAACCACAACATGATGCTGCCACCCCCGTATTTCACAGTTGGGATGGTGTTCTCAGGCTTGCAAGCTTCCCCCTTTTTCCTCCAAACGTAACGATGGTCATTATGGCCAAACAGTTTGATTTTAGTTTGTTCAGACCACAGGACATGTCTCCAAAAATTAAGGTCTTTGTCCCTGTGTGCATTTGCAAACTGTAATCTGGCTTTTTTATGTTTCTTTTGGAGTAATGGCTTCTTCCTGGCAGAGTGGCCTTTCAGCCCATGTCGGTACAGTACTCGTTTCACTGTGGATAATGTCACACTCTTAATAGCTTCAGCCAGCATCTTCACAAGGTCTTTTGCTTTTGTTCTTGGGTTGATATGCACATTTCGGACCAAAGCACATTCATCTCTGGGACACAGAACCCGTCTCCTTCCTGAGCGGTATGATGGCTGGACATTCCCGTGGTGTTTATACTTATGTATATAATTGTTTGAACAGATGAACGTGGCACCTTCAGGCATCTGGAAATTGCACCCAAGGATGAACCAGACTTGTGCAAGTCCACAATTCTCTTCCTGATATCTTGGCTGATTTCTTTTGACTTTCCCATGATGTTACACAAAGAAGCAGTGTGTTTCAGGTTTGCCTTAAACTTCCACAGGTGTGTCTCTAATTAACTCAAATGTTGTCAATAAACTTATCAGAAGCTTCCAACGACATGACATCATCATCTGGGCTTTCCCAAATTGATTAAAGGCATAGTAATCTTAGTGTATGTAAACTTCTGACTTTGAAGAAAGTAATAAAAAATTGTCTAAAAAAATCCTTCTCGCATTATTCTGGCATTTAGCAAATAGAAATAATTTTGGTAATCCTAACGGACCTAAAACAGGAAAAGTGATTGTCTGATTTCGTGTAAGACAGTGAGAAAAAAAAAGCATATGAGTCTTTTTATATAGTGTATGTAAACTTCTGGTTTCAACTGTATAATATATAAAAAATAAGAAAAAAGATGGCTTTTCAGCCTGTTGGAACAAATATATGAAGAACTGGCCCCAGAGTTGCCGTGGTGACCTCTGGTGCAATTCTCAGTGTAAATCTTTTTGTCAGTGTGTAAGAAGTGTCACCTGCAGCACAGAGCCAAAATGAAGAGACCAATAGCTGTGAGATCACACTTGTTCCACACATCCTGGATGTAGTTCCTCATCCGCTGGAACACAAAAGTGCTGCCCAAAAAGAAGGTCTGCAAACCGAAGAGAGACGAGTCATTATTGGAAGTGGATGGATCTGTGCAGTGTCAGTGTCGTGAGAAATTTGAGTGGAATATTTTAATATTCTCATATTTTTATCTTTGTTAAAAAGCTGAAACTGCATTGCCAGCTAGTTTCTAGCTGAAGGATAAGTTGGAGAGTTATCATGGATTCATTGTACCTGTGTCTATCAACAAACATGCTAACATGTATTTGATTGGCCAACGCTGTGCGTTGCTGAATGACATCAAATTGCCTTGCAGCAAAAGCTGCGCCAGGTTAATCATATTCCACCACTGTTACAACACCAGGCCCCATTACTGCCTGCTGACCAGCTGCTGTTTATTATCCTTTACTGTCTTACACAGCAAAGTTTATTTTTCAAAACCTACTGTTTAGTTTATTCTGGTGTCAGATATTTCTATTTCTATTGGGTCACTTTACACCGGCTGATATGTGTGTGCATGCTCATGTCTTCACAACCAACCTGACGAATCTCTTCACATACTAAGGTGAAAACCCAAAAGTACAGCACAATCTCCAGAGTGGCAGGGCCTTCAGGGGGTGGGCGCTTGAAGTCCACCAACAGAACATAGGCAAACAGGCAGAGGAACAGGAAGTACATCAGCACATTGCCAAGGAATGAGGTGACAGGGGCAAACCAGAACTGTCTCCACCGTGACACAATAAATGGTCTCCTGGAGTTGGATGGCGAAGACTCTTAAGTATGGAGAAATAAAAGAATGAAAATAGGAATGTTTCAAAGATGTTAACCAGACAAAATACATCACTATATATAATCATAAAGAAATACATGTTTGCATTAGTGTCAAAATTTAACTGAAAATAATGCCATCTGTCCTAAGCCAAAGATCACAACAAATAGCATGTTGTTACTGTACTGAAGGAATATGTTTTCAACGCTCTTCTGTTTGGGCAAAAGAGTGGTACCTAAGAGAGACGTAGTACCAACACAGTACCAACACTGCAGCAACAGTAAAGGTGAATGAACTCACCATTCAAGTTTTCTTTTAGAGCCCTGAATTCTTCAGCGTCTTCCTCACTGCAATCCCAAACAAAGAATCAAGAGGGAAAAACATCATACAACCATACTCTGATGTTTGTGCATTCATATTCATAATCATATTCATATTTGTATTTACTTTTGTATAATGTCAGCGAGAGAGAAGACTGTGGCATCATTCCCATCCAGACTTTCAGTATCTCTGACGTGGTGGACCTCAACAGATTCCTCATCTTGTTCCCTGTAACATGAACACACACAAGCTGGCATGTTTTCTTCTCCACTTAAACCTCTGAGAAAAAAAACTGCCAAAAGGAAAACAATTATTTTGGACTTTGATAAGTTGTTTTACTCTCAGCTCTTGAGTCATCTCAGCTTCTACTGAATTGATGGATTCAGTTCCAACACAGAAGAGTGTCCAACAATGCACCCAAAGTCTTTCCCTTGTTCCTCCCTTCACTATTCTCTATGTATCAAAAAAACTCAGACTGAGATTTCAGATGCATCGATATCATTTTGCATCATTACACTCTGTAGTGTTGTTCCTCAGTAATTTACATCAGTCTACGAGATGTTTACATTGTGGAGGTTTTTGAGAGCGCAGGGAGTGATTTCAGACACAAACCATGACTCAGCAATTTAAATCAGACATGACGTGGAGAACAAAGGGTGGACTCTTCTTCTGGTTCTGGTCTGGTACCAAATGCCTGAAGGCTTGTACGTATATGCTTAATGGCAACATAAAAAACAGAGAATCAGTTTACTGTGTTGGTTAATCAACTGATTTTCAGATTGGCACAATTCTATCAAGAGTTAAGTCAATGCTGCACTTAACTACGACAGCCTTCTCTTCAAGTTTAAGTGATGAAATCTGGACTAAAAATGGGTGAGCGTTTATTCAGGACTACATCTTCATAAGAATTGGAAATGTAGTATTCTGTAGGAACTTAACTTAATCAATTTGTGATGGGAAGTATGTGTCTGACTGATTGGATTTAATTTCTGCATTTTCAGATATTGTGATCATATGGAGAGGATCTTTAACAGGATTGTATTACCCACACATCCTAAAGTAGCTGTTTCCTCTTGCAGCTGGAAATAATTATTTGGTGTCATATATTGTACAAATTGTAAATATGTATGAGTTTGGGCTCTTTAAATAAGATGTATATTTGACTATATTGATATTATATTGATATTTGTAATATTTGACTATTTGACAAGAAGTGATGCAACATGAAAAAAAGAGTTGAAACCACAGACTCATTGCACTGAGTGATCATTTCTAATCACATTTTCAGCTCAAAATATGATTTCCACCAACAATTTCACACATTCAAGACACAAACCAATAAAATAACCTGAAATCAGCATCATACACACAACATAACACAGTAATCAACAACACATACAACACAATACTGACCTGAACCTGATGAGGTTTATGTAGAGGAGGGGGGGCATGAAGAAGGTGAGAACCAGTTTCCAAACCTCAGTACTTCTGTCCATGTTACCCCACCAGATCTGAGACAGCAGAGACTAGACAGAGAGCAGCACTGTCACCACCACAGCTCTCAAGCAACTTTAAACTCACTGGTGACATTTATTTACACTGTCTGAATCAATATCAATCAATACCAATTCATTCATTCAATTCATGTAATATCATAACCTGATTATTAACATTTACCATCAAGCTTGGCAGGTGTTTTATCTAGATCCATTCTTCACAGTTTAGAATTGTAAATACTGAATATGACAAATCTGTTTCCATTTTGCCAGCAGGTGGCACTGTAGCAGCATCATGTAACTAAAGGAAAACACATGAGGGAGTGCGATGTGGCGTGTGATGCAGTTGAATGTGTGCAGGTTGAAACCTTTTTAATGTTACTCGGAGCCAACGGCACTCTTTGTAATCTTTACCTTTTGATAACATGACATAGAGGTTAACTTAATGTTATTAAGCTAAGTGATAGACTGAAGAATGAAATGTCATTCATTCACTGTTATGAATGGATGAGGAATGGCAGGGCTTTTCTTTCAGCATCTCCCACAGATACTGATCATAGTAGTCTATAATCACATTTTGTCACAGTTTTGAATGCATAAAAAATTATTATTGTATATTTTGCTTTTCATGTGTGCAGTGTCTTTAGCCAACAACCTGACAATAAAATGTAATTTAACAATTTAACAACAACAATTATTATCATTAATAATTCAAGTGTGCTTCATGTTTTGGAACCAAATTAATGAACTGCCTTAAACTGGTGGCATATTGTAACATGGCATAAGTGTTTTCACTCCTTGAAGCAGCATTACCAGTCTGTTAAATCCTGTTGGCAGGAGGACAGTATCTGTACCTGAACACCATCGTGGCTGAAGAACAGGCGGGCGTCAGCCGCAGTGGCCATCTGCAGGCACGTAGCCCCGCCCCACACTGGAGACTTCCTTATAAGGAGAGTGAAGGAACGACTCTCACTGTTCTGGTAACACTCACCAAATACATCTGAACACATAAACAGCACAGAACACACACAATAATATCATTATGTTTTCTCCTTCATCACTTTTTCTAGGTTGCCAAGTAACAGGGTTGACAGGAAATGAGAAGAGACAACAAAACAGACCTACTGGGGCTCCCCTTAGGTTGCTTATAGCTGATATACAATGCCCAGATAAAGGAGCATATAGCTGTGAACTCTGTCCACATTCATAGAAAACAGAGCAGTGGCTCACCTTGTGCCAGATTCTCAAACTTTTGGGCCAGTTCCTTCATGGCAAGCTCGCTCTCAGTCTCAGTCTCCAGTTTAGAAAGTTCTCTGAGCATCTTACATCCACACAGAGCACTCAACACTGACTCTCCTGCCTGACAAGGAAACACAGCAACACAGGCCAATAAACAGCCATTGAAATGAAACCAACTTTGATGACACAATGATCACTTTGTGACCTCTGTGATGCACATGCTGCTGAGCCTCACAGCACTGAAATATTTCTTCATCTGAAGCTGTTTTAAGTTTCTGTCATTTGAACACAGACAATTTCTAAATGTCCTTGTGAGTTGTTAGAATATCACAAGTGAGTCTCACCATTTCCCAGAAGTAAACAGCCATTTCACTGCGGTTCTGCAGGACGGCCCAGATGAAGAGGGATGCCCAGGGTGAGGGGCAGCGCTGGTCCCGGTACAAACACTCCCCCTGCTGCATCTTATTGACTTGCTGAAGGTAAGACAAGACACAAGAGTCACCAGTGAGGGAGTCAGATCTGAACAAACATTATCTCTCTGATGACAACCCTCCATCATTAGTCGAAGTAGCAGCTAATAGGTTGGAAATCTCACCAAGTACTTAGGCAGTGGTCCTATAGCAATCTTTACATTTTGGCCTGTGAAATAATTCATTGCTGCTTGCAAGCTACATTTACATAATCTATTTTAAACTGTGTCAGCATCTTGTTCAGTAGTTCTCAGTGATTTTGTATGGTGGTGCTGTGATAACAAACACACTGTGTCTCTCTTCTAATCATTAAAGAATCTCCAAAACATGATTTCATGTAAGGGGAGAAGTAAACTTACTTTAAGCATTCCTCTCTAATGCACTGTCATACCCATAGACAGGATAAAGAAGGAAACAAATTGATACAGCATGATCTGAGATATCAGCATCTTTATTCCAGGTATTCTTCTTTCTCGGTACATGGCTTTTTTCAAAGGTGCAGTAGTCCCTCCCCAAGGACGTGTAAATAGATTGATGTTTAAAATCCTCGTAGTTCCCGGCACACTGACCTTAAGAGCCCTCCTGGTGCTGATGCTATGGTCCAGGCCCAGAGGTCCATAGTAGAAAGGATGAGAGACATCACCCAACAGGTCCCAGAGCAGGCGGGACACCTGCAGCAGCAACACATACTTCACTACTACTGCATATGCAGCAGGCATGCTTATAGAATGACACTCGATATGAAGCAGACAAACACAAGCAAAAACAGTTCACTGTCTTTCAATGAATTAAATCCCATCTGTGTGTCTGTTTACATGAATGCGGTTCATCCCCCAGTAGAGTAAAACACGTTTGGACAATCTTTAGCACTGAATCTGTTCTGGATGCTTCTATTTTTATGGTGAGCTGTAACCAGTTCAAGCATCACTGGTCACAGTTCTCTGACTGAAGCTGCTACCCAAACTTTGAGGGTTTATGAAAAGCTTCTCTTTCAGCTGATTAAGTCCTGCTGATTCCATCTGAAGCCAGCAGGACAGATATGAGAAATTTGTGATATATTTGCAGCCATGGCGCTGCCATTAACAATCCCGATTACTCCGTTTACCTTGATTAAATCATGCGCAACAGACACGAGCTCCTGCAAACTCAAATCTCATACAACTTCTCAGTCATTACTCAGTATGTTTATGCAAGGAGACATCAGATTACACAGCTAATTATTCCCATGCATTTATGATTTCTTTTCAATTTTCAAGTGTCATTTTTCTTCTTGAAATGCATTATATTGTACCGTATTTCTGCTCTATCACATCACGATGACTGACATTGTGTTGGATGATGTGGTTCTTTTATTTATTTTTATTGTTAATGTACTAATCTTATTGTAGCATTACAACACAACATGAAATTAAATAAAACAAGAGTTATATATAAATGTAATTACATCACTAAACATCTCCATCATTACACAGTAATTAGCATAATGATATCAACACTACTGTATACCATTAACAGTATAATAACTGCTATCACTCCATCATCCTCTCCTCCTCTTCCTCACCTCATACAGGCTGAGCTTTGCTGTTGCAGATCCAGATAGTGCACTCTGTGGACTCTTCAGAGGTCCTGTCACAGCTCTATCCAGGTTGGACAGGGATCCAGCCAAGCTCTGCCTCTCGCTCAGACGCCTCTGGAGCAGATTGTAGGACAGTGAGCTGTCTGACAGCGATTGGTACAGGCTTTCCAAGCGGCTGTATGTGAGATAGTCCAGGATATTCAGGCCATTCTCACAGAAGAGCCGCACAAACTGGGGCTTGTCGTTGATCAGTGCATCTGTCATGGAGTCTTCAAGGTCCTCATACTGAAAATATAATCATCAGCATTATGTTACTAAAGCATGCAGGGATACACTTCTAACTACCTTCTGCAATATAGCACCTGGGTTTTTATTCTTGTAATGCAGAGTGAAAATTAAAAATCATAGAACCGTCAAACCATGATGGCCTCTGCTCTCAACTAAGCTCTATTAACATATCTAACATTTGGAGTTGTGTGAATTTCTATTAGATCACATTATGTCAGAGGACTGGGGCTGTACTTGTATTAGCTGATTGGGATCAACTTGTTAATTCATGCTTCACAATGACTCACTCGCTCAATTATGAACTGCTTGGCTGCCAGTTGATGAGTTACATCCAGTCATATTTCCCTCAGGTGTGCAGCATGGTCAGTATAACCTGACTCTTCTTGCTATCATTCTGTTCATAATGTTTATGCTGCAACTCCATCACCACCTGTAATGTGCTCAGCCTTTGGTACTGTTTATTTCAGTCACATCTGATCTGATGTGGTTTCTGACTGAAATGTGTTGATGATTAACAGTTTTGTACTGTGGGATGTAATGAACACTGATGAGCCTCCTCTCTCCTGGTACATTGTGATGTCACAGATCCTTGTTGATCCAGTTGATACTTTACACGTGTCATTCAGTTTGACTCTGACCTTCCACTGTATGTCTCCACTGAAGAGCTCAGTTTTGGCGATGTCCACTCGGTTCCAGGCCACAGCCAGTCTCAGCTCTTCAGTGTACTCACTGGCATCACTGGCCACACGTTTACTTGCTACACACACACACACACAGAGAGAGAGAGAGAGAGAGAGAGAGAAACATAAAATTGGACATCATTGTGATTTTTGGTGTCTTTCATTGTCTTAGTGTGGGAGTATGTGGGTTAACTGATGTGACATGAAGGAGGACTGAGCTGCATCTCAAATTCATAACCTCCCATTACTATTGAGAGCAGCAAATCCAGCTGATATCCTTTGCTGTCAGCATCACTGCAACAACTCACTCCTGAAGATTCATCCACCTCAACATCAGGTGGATATGTTCATTCCTCACCCAGGAGGTGGTGCAGGTTCTGGTCCAGGATCCTTTTATCTCGCACCTAGACCACTGCAACTCACTGGCAGGCGTACTTGCATGTGCCATCCAACCTCTGCAGCTCATCCAGTATGCAGCAGTGTGCATGGTCTTCAATCTACCACACACTACACCACTCTTCAGGATCTTGCACTGGCTCATCCTACATCTACAGCACGGTCAAACCATACAGCCCACAATGCTACTGCTCAAAAAGATGATGACTGTCTGCTGTTCTGGGACCACAATGATGGAACAAAATCCCCACTGGCATCAAGACAACAGAAACTCTACTCATGTTCATCTGTTCAGACTGCACATGGGCCAATATAAAATAGAAGATATATCCTAAAAGCTCTTTTTCTATCTTCTCTATACAAACGTGGCACTTGGAGCAGTTCAGCATATTTGATGAAGTTGTAGTTGATGTACTTGCATGATTCAATTTTTGGCTTGTACCAACTTGTTTAATTTCTATTGTTAATGTACTAATCTCATTGTAACCTTACACCATAACATGAAATGAAATAAAGTAAGAGTTATATATAAATGTACTGTAACATAAAAGATAAGACAAAAAAAAAATCTGGAATAAACATAGACAGTGTCCTCATGGTCTGAGGGTAGAAGCTCTTCCTGAAGCTCTTGGTGCTGGTCTGGTGTTTCCAGAACCTTTGACCTGATCACAGATTGATTTGGCACCATATAAATAAAAATGAAATGAATGGAAGTCATGGCTCCTTATCTTTGGAACATTTTTATAGTGTTTATTTTATAGTGTTGGATTTACTTCTTTTAAGTCTGTATTTTATCTCACTCCTCTTTCTGCCTTATTTTTTTATGTGAAGCACTTTTCTGCTCTTTTAGGGTGAATTATGAATAAACTTATAGCTTACCTCTTACAAGGGCTTTGAGCAGAACTGTATCAAAATCATCAGAACCCTCCTGTTCCCCATGGAAAATGGTGATGAGCTCTCTGTTCTGATAAATACTCAGAGCCTAGGCACAGAGAGGAAGTGAAAGGAAATCAATGTTTGGAAAAAGTTTCATTTCAAGCATTGCAAACATTTAAATAACCAATCGATCTGTAGAGTATCAAGTGGGCGGGTTTATTTCAGGCAGTCATGTTTCATCATAGTTATTAATGAATTAATTAATCATAGTGCTAAAGACATGCAGGGTTTAAGTTCCTGTGCCCCAATGCACAGTCTCAAATCAAATCAAATCAAATTTTATTTGTATAGCCCAAAGTCACAAAGTACATTTGCCTCGGAGGGCTTTACAATCTGTACAGGGAGTGACACCCTCTGTCCTTAGACCCTCGGTTCGAGTGAGGAAAAACTTGCCCACAAAAAACCCTTTTAACAGGGAAAAAAGGTGGAAGAAACCTCAGGAAGAGCCACAGAGGAGGGATCCCTCTCCCAGGACGGACAGACGTGCAATAGATGTCACGTGTACAGAACAAGTCAACACAAACATATTGTACAATTACAATGAATGATAAAATGACAATGAATTACAATGAATGATAAAATGATTACAGTAGCAGTGGAACCTGTGATAGAGATAGAGAGACACAGACGCACAGCAGCAGCAAATCATAAACTAACTATAAACTGTAATGGAGATATGGTAGCAATAATGACAGCAGTAATATATGTAGTGGATGTCGTGCAGGACCACAGCAGCAGCCACGATCCATGAGAACCTGCTGGACGAGAGAGCACAGAAACTCCGGGGAAGACTCGAGGTTTGTAGCAGTCTACTGCTCCTCTGCTTGAATTCTAATAAAATGTGATTATTGGGGCGGTGTTTAGCTCAGTTGGTAGAGCAGCCGCCCCATGTACAAAGGCTCAGTCCTTGCTGCGGAAGCCCAGGGTTTAAATCTGACCTGTGGCTCTTTCCTGCATGTCATTCCTCGTCTCTCTCTCCCCACATTCCTGTCACTCTTCAGCTGTCTCTATCAAAATAAAGCTTGAAAAGGCCAAAAAATAATCTTAAAGTTTTAGTTTTATTTTAATCCAGTTTACTGTGCCTGCTTATAATAGTGTCTTCCCTCCCATCTGTCTCAGTCCCAAAACTCTATCACTGCTTCCTTTAGAATAGTAACACCTGCAGAGATCAAGTGTAACACCGCTCACTTTGTTACTCTACTCACAAACAAACACACACAGACTAAGACATGTGCTGTCTGACTCACACTATCGATGAGTTTTTCCAGCTCTGCTTCAGCTGGGAAGTGTCTCTGGACCTTGTCATGGACCCAGTCACGGAGCTCTGTGCTGAGACCCTCAGCAGCCTCACCATCTGCTGAAAGAGAGGTGGGGCTGAGGGCAACAGAGAAGAGATTGTCCAGCAGCTCACTGATGAGGTCTGCAGCTGGACCAGAACCCGCAAGAACCAACCAGGGCATAGCTTTCTGCAGAGAGGCGTCTATTCTCTGATTCAGAGAATGTGTACACAAAAAGTCTGAGTGAGGGTCTTTAAAGAGCTGTGAACTGAAAAGTATCCTCATGATAAATGACACAACACAAAAGTCAAAATCATAACTGGGTACTTGATCAACAAATGTTACAAATATTATCCATCCATCCATCCATTCATCCATTATCTGTGAATGCTTATCCTAATCAGGGGGGGCTGTAAGACTCTTCACAGGGATCAGGTTTCCATGTTATCCATAGAACATAACATGCCTCTGCACTGACACATTAGTGGTGTGCTGCTAAGAGCCAGTAACTCTTTGTGTTGAGACCGTGATGGATAATTAATGCTAACACCTCATTCGTTAAGCCTTTAGCTTGCTTTCTGACTAAAATTCCCTGGCCTGATATATTCATTTAGCTGTACTATCTGTAGAAAACAGCTGAAATATGTTGGTAAAATTCAAAAATATTTACAGTATGTGTGGAGTGAGAATGCATTTGACAGTCTCCTTACCTCCAGCATATTTGCATCTCCTGCGATGAGCATGCATAGCACTGGGATTTCAATACTGCCACTGCCTGTGTTAGTCCAAGAAAGGAAGTTAGAATAAGAAGGAACTTCTCAACAGAAACAAAGCACAAAAAAGTGTAGTGTATTTTTTATGAGCTGAATTGATAGTAGTTTTTGAAAGTAGTGACAGTGTGTCAGTTTCAGTGTGTCAGAAGATTTTGTGTACCGTGCATGACTTGGAAGTCAAAATCAAAATACACTACTCACAAAAAGTTTGGGATATTTTACTTTTGGGTGAAATTGATGCGATGAGTTCATGCTACAGTGATATTATATCATGAAAGTAGGGCATTTAATTAATGCAATGGTCATTTCTTCATTTCAAACAATTTATTGAAACAAACGCTAACAACAGTGTATACCACAACAAAAAATGTCAATGTCTCAGTTACTTGTCATGTGACCTTGACCAGCGATTACAGCTCGACTAGACGTCTCACGCTGTTCACAAGTCGACTTATTGCAACCTGCTGATGACACTGTAAGCTCAGTGGTAACTTCCCTCTGAGTACTTTTGAGTACTGTTTGAAGCCTCACACTGACCAGGTACTGTTGATGGATTGTTAGGTGTCGTCTTGGTCTCATGATGTCAAAATGTGAACAGCATGATGAAGAGGACTGTTTCAATACAAACTGTCATTGAGGCAGAACATTTAGTGGTCCATTCGTGGATCAGACACTCATTGAGATTTTTAATCACCTTGTTAGAGAACAGCATGTTATGCAATAAGTACTGAAACACTGAACAGTTGGACATGTGCATGCAAAAGTTTAGAGAAGGTCAAATTAGGTTCACCTGTAAATGTTAGAGTGCATTTTAGCCAAATATCCAAACACATTTTTGTCATGAATCCCTTTTAGACATGTCCCTCACTCTAAACATATTCTTGGTGCTTAAATGACTGATTGAGATTACTGAAGCAAGACTGAGCCTCAAAAAGTACACAGCTCCTCTTCATTCATCACTGTCCAGCTCAGCACTGTCTGTCAGCAGTGCTGCCACTGAGGTCAAGTATCAAGTATCAAGGTCTGTACTGTACATGTGTGACGTGTGTACTGAACTTTCATGCAAAAGCCAAAAGACATCATTTCAACACTTGGATGAAGCAGAAATTTGACAGATTCAGTATATATTCATTTACATACTGTATGTCTCTGTCTCACCCCAAATGCCAGTGCGTTGATGGGAAATGTAGTCCTCCAGACTAGCACGAAAGCTTGTCTCTCCTCCCCGACGGCCAGCACTTCCATCATCCACCAGGAGGAAAGCTTGGCAGTTGTTGTCCAGACAATAAGAATCACGGGATGTGTTCTGGACGTAGTAACGAGCAGGGAAGCTCCCCTTCAGAGAGACGACACGAGACGGAAGAGTCAGTTTTGTAACAGTCCTCAAAGTATTGTTTTCTTAAACAAGTAAAAATGATCTGCCAGTGAGTCTTTTCTAAAATAATGTTTCATTTCTCTTTTTTCTAGCACAGCATGGAGTGTTTACATGGAGTGTAATAGCGAAAGAGGCATGAATGCAACTGCACTTTGTTTATAAAGAAGATCCCTGTGAAGAAGCATACATTCTGAGAGTAAATTCTTATTTGTAACCCATTTTCTTAAAATTGTGAAACGAATGTTACTTGATTACTATAACTTTTAGCATATTGTCAATCCTCTGAATGTCTTCTGGTGTAGGATGCAGGGCCCTAACAGCACTAAACACATACAGTACACAGGAAGTATGTGGACCTCTAATCTGTTAAAGAAGCATGCTTATATAACAAACATACCTCCTTGCTTCACACATGAGACTTAAAAGACGTGGGAAAGATGCAGAATCACTCCAGCATGCTTCTCGTGGCTTTTAGTCTCAGATCTACACATCCACTTCCTTTGTGAAGGATGCAGACTATTTCAGTCATGGTATGCATACTGTATTATAAGTACCTGGGCATTGACAAGCTGCTGCCTGTTGTGCACCAGGCCCCAGGGTGCCACTCCCACAGCAATCACTTTCTTCTGGGAGAGAGTTGGAGCTGCAGCCCCATGGTCCCTCACCGCCTCACCCACACAGCGGGTTATGCCTTCCCTCAGTCCCCCTGTTAGGATCCAGGCCCCTGGGCAAGAGTAGTGAGGGAAGTAGTGAGGTGGGACACACAAGGTGAGAATACACAAGTGTGTATTCATCCCAAACTGTTTGGTACAGGACGTTTGGTTTGATATGTTGATATGACCAAAACAATTACTGTCCACTTAGTTACAGTAAAAATGGACAATGATTGTGTGAAACTATTGCCAAAGGACATAATCCTCCCTGTGCTGGGAGGCTTTGAATCTGACACATCAGCAACACATTGGCAACAAACAAAAAACTAATTACATTTTTACATTTGTATTAACAAATGATTACTACAGCTGTTACTACTGCCACCATCATCATTAGATGATCATATCGGTTGATCGATAAGGGAAGCAGCACATCCACCACAGCAGCTTGCAGTGAAGTAGGGTTGGTGCACCCCCTAGGGGCTTCAAGGCACTCTGCCAGGGTAACAGTATTTTTGTTACTACTTTCTTCAGCTTATTTCTATGAATATTTTTCTGGGTAGTTATTATTATGTTTCCCATGTTGTTGTGGTCCCACTTTGGGACTAATCTCTTCCTAAACTGTCACAGACCCTGATGAGGGTGCCTGTTAATTAGGGAGTGCCTGTTTGTAGTTAATTATTAACTACTATGAATTTACTTATTTTGTCCTAAATACATATTAATGATGATTAAAATCTCAAAAACTAATTGTGCTCAGTCCTAGCCATAATCAAGTCCATGTTACTGATTTGTCAAATGGCCGTGAGCAGCTGAGCCGAAACCTCTTGTGGACTTAAAGGAATGAGTTCATTAAAGGATGAATTATGTGTGTGCAGCTTGTATTACAGCAGCGTTCATAAACCACTGACCAACTTCTCTTTCTCTTTTACACAATCATCCATCATTTGTTGTTGTGAGACATCAGTCAATAAAGTCCAGCTGCTTCACTCTGCTGTCTTAATTGTTAATCACAGTGGCATGTTAAGAGTGACAGGGTGGAACTTTCAGGATTGTGGATTAGTTTTGTTTCACATCACCAAAATCAGAGTTAATCTTTTTATTTTAAAGAGTGTACAATCACCAGCACCAGTAGAGAGACATGCCGACATAACAGGAGACTTTTCATCCTCAACCCTTCCTCCTTTCCCAAAAGTAAACACTTAAAACCAACCCAACACACGAACAAATAAAAAGAAAAGACATGTACTTTGAGTGTAGGACAACAAACTGAAAAACAAGGAAAGATATATGTACACATATGTCCCTTCCACCTGCATAAGAAAAAGAATAATAGTCTAGCTTATAGTAATCAGTATTCTGCATTTCTTTGTCTCTAACTGAACTTCAGGGTTGTCATTCAACAAATATAAACATGGATTAATGTCAAATTCCATTTTTGGAAACAATAAATGTAATCTCAAATATTCTTCAACAGATCGCATTAAACAGATGCATAAATGGTCCTTTTTTACTTTTACATCACAGACAGTTTGGTGAGTTGTCTTTGGAAAATGTATGCATCTTTATATGAGTCAAACAAAATTAATGAATGCATTTGGCTCCCTTAATGGTATTACTTTAAATGGAAATTATATTCTTTCAATATTTAATTCAATATTCTACATTTAAGCAGGTATTTTCATCCAAAAGCATCCGTCAGTCTTTTTTTCCCCAAATCTTTAGTTAAGAAAGGTGAATGGCCTGTTTTAGAGATTAGATCATAAAATTGATTCCCCACTCCTCGTGGGTATTTAAAGAAAAGATCTAACGTAAGTTATGACCCCTCCCTTTCTTTCACACATGGCACACCCCTCAATACGTCAATCATTGTTGCAGGAAGTGAAGCTACTGGTGACTTTAACTAAAGACGAGCAAGCCCGTTCAGATGAACTCAAGATGAAAAGGGAATTAAACAACAGATAGAGATTTTTCTCGCTCCTCATGAATCTTTTTATGAAGTTCAATCGTCACTTGTGACAGTCAAAACGATGGAGGTGGAGTTAAAAAAAAGCTCAAGATGGCAAAATACTAGTGAAGTGGAGGTAGAAACTTTGATTGATCACTGAAGTAAATCAGAGCTCGTAGCTCACGCCTGCCCATTCCCAGTGGTTGTTTAGAATGTAAACTATGGCTTCTTACCTGTGCTCTGTGCCGCCCTAACGAGCCCGTTTCTCAGGATATCTCTAACCCATGTTTTGATCTTGTCATGGCCTTCACCCCCCACCACCGACACCACCAGGTTGGGTGAGGGCAGGCCCCAGTGAGCCGTCATCAGGGTGTAGATGATCTGAGGCGAAGTTTCACATGACAGCCGCAGAAACTAGACAAGACAAATAGATGACCGCAGTGAAAGAAAGGCATTTATCAAATCATTTTTAATAGACAAAGATGCAATTCATCATCGTTCATACTGTTTTTCTGACCTCTTTGAACCTGGGAACTAAACCTAGAGCTCCAGTGGGAGCTCACTGGTAACTCTGGGTGGCTTTCAACTTGTGAGAGCAGACAGGAGAACGGTAAAAGGACAGGCAGAGGATTAGCAATGTATGTGAATAACAGATGGTTGCAACCCTGGACACAAAGAGCAACTCTGCACAGGAGAGCTGTTAGATGTTGTCATTCAGCCATATTGGCTTTGAGTTTTCGCAAGTCATCGCGACAAAGAAGGGCAAGGCCACCTACAGGAGAAAGTTGGAGTGCCTTCAACTTAACAACATTTGAGAGATCTGGAAAGGACTTAAAACTATCTCAATACCAACAGGGAGCAGCCCAGTATCTGGAGAAAGAGAATGGGCAAACAAGTTCCAGTCCTGTGTGGTTCCAGTACCAAAGACTGCGCATCCCAGGGAATATAACCACTTCAGATGTGTTACCTTGACTTCTCACCTGATGAAGACCATGGAGAGAATCATTCTGGACCACCTTAAACCTCTGGTGATCCCAAATCTCAATCCCCTACAATTCTCCTATCAACCAGGCATTGTGTTGGATGATGCAGTCATCTACCTTCTACACAGATCTGTCTTACACCTGGAAAACATTGGGAGCACTGTCATTACAGACTTTGTCAACTTGTGTAATCTCAACCACCTCCACATCTACACCAGCAAAACAAAGGAGATGGTAATCTACTACCGGAAGACACCTTCAGGAAGACACCTTAGACCACACCAGTGAACATCCAATGATTGATTATCGAGATGGTGGGAGCATACAAATACCTATTCACCTAAACAACAAATTTGACTGCTCTGACAGATGTCTTGTACAAAAGTCGTCTCCACTTACTGAGGAGACTGGGGTCCTTTGGTGTGTGCAGAACTCTGTTAAAAACCTTCTGTGACACTGTGGTGGCATCTGCAATAGTCTATGCAGTCATCTGCTGGGGAGGTGGAAGTATGGAGAGAGAGATCTTATCTTATCTTATCTAGCTGCACTAATAAAGATTGGAATTTAAGGAGGTCCTTGGTTACTCTAAGAGGGCAGGTAGAGCTCTAAAACCTGACTGAAATTTCTCAAAGACACATGAAAGCTAGAACTTTGGTTGAACCCACGCTGTAAGAAAAAACCCCGTGAAAAACGGTAAATGACTGGCAGCTATGGCTGCCAAACAAACACCATAAAATTAAAGTAAATAAACGTAATTTAAATAATGTGCAAAAACATTCAATTTATAGAAAATGTCATTTAAAATTTTTAAAGAAAATTAACATTATTTTACAGATTTTTCCCAAATAATTATGATCAATCACCTTCAATAAAGGGACAGTCCTAAAAGTTCTGCAGGAAAATACCATTATTTTACAGATTTTTCTGGGTTTATGCAGGAATCCTGAGGTTACATTTAATACCATTTAATACCTTTTTAATACCTTCTAAATATTTTTTAAAACCTCAACACCACTTGCTTCTAGTCATATAGCAAAAACAGGATCGATGAATGGGAGGGCACACGCACTGTTACTGTCAATCCCTTAGTTATTTACATTCACATTTAGTCATTTAGCTGACATTTTTATCCAAAGCGACTTTCAGAGAAGATGCGATGGCTGCAGTGGAAGTTGGACTGGTGGTGGGCCTCGGTTGGAGCAGTGTACTGGGCACACTAGCAGCACAGAAATTTGATATTAATGGCTGCTCTCTCATCAAGTTGTCAGTCAACTGAACATTGTAGATAGATCCAACTACATAATTTGAGTTACACTAATGCCTAAGATTTCAGTACCACTCCACACATAACCATGTTCTCTAATGAAGACATCAAGTATACTTGACCAACAGTGTTTTACAGCAGGATGCTTGTGAACAGCTGTTCTATCCACACTTTTCTTTTTTGTCGTTTCAATGTCATTTTCATTCTATGAAATCAAACTTTTTTGTGCAACGCTTATTTCAAGTTTTACTCCAGCAATCAACTATGTACGGAACTTTTCAGTATTCAGTGATGTACTGTCATACTAACCACAAACTTCTTGAGAATCATTACAAAGTTCCAGTGCGTTCCATAACCATGGTAACTCACGGTGCCGGAGGAGAGGGAGCAACACTGAATGCCATTTTTACACGATAATGTCTGGACAAAGTCCAGAGTAGAGTCGTTGTTTCACACATGAAGTTACAACAGGAGACTCTCTGTGTCAGACGAGTTCTCACATGATGACTAAACGTGACAAACAGAGTCTCAAAATGACAACACAGCTCTGTGACGAGTCCATGCTAGCTAAACAGTTAAACCTTAGCACCGATGCTCCGTGTTTAGATCCCGGCCTGGTGTGGGTCACACGCAGGGGCGCCGTATAGGGGGGAAAAGTTAGGACAATTCCAAGGGCCCACGACTGACAGGGGCCCCAAAAAATAGGTAATAGGTATAGGGGCCCAATTTGATTTTTTTGTCATGGGGCCCAAAATTCCTGGCGACGCCCCTGGTCACACGCACACTGTAAACAATACCATTGGCTGTGTGACAACCTGCTAATAAAAACATCACCCCCTCCTCAGATATACATTGATCTCTGTGAACTCTAAATGATGGAAATACCGACGGAGAACTCGAATGCATGAACCACACAGAACAATCCTGAGTCTATCACTGTGCGCTATGGAAAATAGGTCTACTGTACAGTCTAATAAATTTTGGCGAACTTTTAACAAACTTGCAACAAATCACGTGCTATTCTATCCTTTAATACTTTTTAAGCGCCTTCATTTTCACTAAGTTCATTAACTACCTTTTAATATTTTTTAATACCCCACGGACACCCTGTTTTTCCCAAATAATTATGATCAATCACCTTCAATAAAGGGACAGTCCTAAAAGTTCTGCAGGAAAATACCATTATTTTACAGATTTTTCTGGGTTTATGCAGGAATCCTGAGGTTACATTTAATACCATTTAATACCTTTTTAATACCTTCTAAATATTTTTTAAAACCTCAACACAACTTGCTTCTAGTCATATAGCAAAAACAGGATCGATGAATGGGAGGGCACACGCACTGTTACTGTCAATCCCTTAGTTATTTACATTCACATTTAGTCATTTAGCTGACATTTTTATCCAAAGCGACTTTCAGAGAAGATGCGATGGCTGCAGTGGAAGTTGGACTGGTGGTGGGCCTCGGTTGGAGCAGTGTACTGGGCATACTAGCAGCACAGAAATTTGATATTAATGGTTGCTCTCCCATCAAGTTGTCAGTCAACTGAACATTGTAGATAGATCCAACTACATAATTTGAGTTATGTTGTTATGTCACAGCTTTTTCCCAAATAATTATGATCAATCACCTTCAATAAAAGGTACAATGCTAAATGTCGTGGGAAATTAATTACAAATACATTAAGCACACACCACTATTGATTCTAAAACCCTTTTATTCAATATATTCAGATGTAAATTTACAATACCAACCAATTATTCACAAACAGTTCTTTAGAGCCCCCAGCAGGAACTGAAAAACTAAAAATGGTATTTATCAATGTGTGTAACATGTGTTTCTGTTAGCATTTCTATCAAAATGAGGTCAAGATTTCACCTTTGAAATGGATAGAGAAAGCAACAAACTGTTGTTAAACTGTACTGTACAAACAAATTGTGCTGTTGAGCTGAGGGGGTTGTGGTCTTGTGTTTTTTTAGCTTTTATTTTTCACTCAAGTTTTATATTGTTTCCACAATATTCTCCTAACCCTTGGGGGCTCTGTATAAGGTAGTTCTGATAACATTTGTGGACAAGCATTACAGTGTTTTAATTAAGAATCCTTATACAGTGTATTTATTATTAAGCAAAATCAAAACATACCATAAAAGGTCAATGAATCTGTAACAGAGGTGCAACACAGCAGAAAAGGCAGAAAACTCAGAATCCTCCTCCAAATTGCCAGTAATTGTCTGGATCTTTGGTGATCCTGGAGGGGACACACACACAGAAAAACTATTACTGAAAGGTCTTTACTGTAGTAGGATGAAAGTAGGATTTCATATATAGTTCACTTTAATTGAAAATTCAGTCCCAAACAACTGCAGTAAATAGTGACTACGTTTTAAATGCAAAAAACAACTGAAGAATCCTCAGGTTCTTAGCTCTGCACTGCAGTCAAGCAAACCCACACCCACAGATCAGACAGTGTGTACGTCAACGCAGCTTCCAGCTAAGAAGCTACAGTGAGGATTTCTGCTAAACACATGGTGTAAATGACGACTTTTCAGGTCAACGTGGCATGTCTGGACTTTTGAAAACTTGGATTACGATAGACAAGCAGTATGAAGGCAGTTTTATGTTTTTGTTGAGTTGTTTAACGTTTGAAACAAAGCCGCTGTTGACTACAGTTGTTTGGGAGGATGCTGCAAGCTGTTTTCATGTAAGACTCCAAGAGTGTTTTGTGAATTGAAAAAATAACCTGACCTTCATTCAGCATGAGGGTTAGGTAATGACTGATTTTTCACTTAAAGTGAACTACTCTTTTAAACAAACTTTATTTAAATTTTCTATGAGACATTATAGTTAAAGGTTTTACCCAGAAAGGTTGTTAAAGTGGCCATTGGACTGCAGAGCTATTTCCTGGATAACTTTAGGGAATGAGCAGCCAACTTACATTACTGCATGCTCCCATTGTGTTACAGATACTACTGGCCAGCATGATGGAAAAGTCATAGAAAACAGGGATTCATGTTTGAGACACTGTGTACATTTTCATATTTGAAAGAAGTTCTTTAAGCATTGTTGGCACCACTGGATTCATACACAGCATAGATGAGTACAATATTGTCCGTCTTTGTGCTGACAAACTGGCAGTAATATGGCCAGTAGTATGCACATTATCCATTCACAGTCTTTATGTCAGGATAACATGAATACTCACTGGCTCCGAAGATCTTGTGGCAGGAGACTTTTCATTTCCATATTGTCTGGATCATGAGAGGAAAACACACAGACAAACAAACAATATTAGCCAGCTTACCATTGGAGACATAGACATGCAAAATGTTACTCAACAGCCTCATACATAGATTCATTCTTACATAATATTCTTATTATGACTGATGTGAACTTGTGTTCACATGTCTGAGTTTGCACCCCAGCAGCCAGTGATATCTTGTCATGCTGGTTCTTCAGCCTTCTCATGATCACACAGGTGATGCACAGCTCTGCATATAAAGTGCTTTTCTAGTATTATCAACCACTCAAAGCACTCTACAATACATGTCTATCATTCACCCATTCACACACTGATGCGCGGCGGCGGCGTCAGTGGCTCCACTAATTTTGCTCATAAAACCAAACTCGCTGTTTCAGACTTGTTTCAGTCTAATTCTTACTTCACCAGTATTATGTTTATCATGCACCAAACAACATTATAAGTAATTAATAAGTATTTATAACTTGTACAAATACATTGCAGTTCATAAAAATAATAACAATTAAAAAAGGCCGCAGTATCACGATAATACCCAGAACCGTGATACTTTGTCTGGTATAGTATCATTTTGGTATCATGACAACTCTAGTACCACGCACACACACACACACACACACACACAGAATGAAATATTAACAATTTACCATGTCACAAATGTCACACACCCCTCACTATGAAACAGGAGATTGACAAAAATGGCCTTAAACTCATCCCAAGGCTACAGGCCAGACTTTTGCTCAGCCAGATTTACATCACATTGTAAGTCCTGCCTACCAAGACCAGTGGCCAGTTATTTCACTCACTCATTCAATCACTCACTGATAGAAATATAACATGGGACTTAGGCCACATATAAATATAAACATTTGCCATAGCATCCAATAAACAGAATATGTAAGAAAAGTTGTTTTTTTTTTACCTTATTGCTGCTTTGAGACTTCCGGCATTCTTTGCCTTCAGTAATCCTCCTTAAATCTGGCTTGTATTCCGTTGTGGCCACTCGGAGCAGTTCTTTCACTTGTGTATCAGTCAGAACAGATCGATGCTTTGATTTCACGTTTCAGAGTGAAAAACAAGGACTCTCAGACGTATGTTGACCCGAACATTGAGAGTAGCTTGAGTGCAGCCTGTTTGACATTCGGGTATTTTTCCATAGGCACATTTTCACAAAACTCAAGGAGCCCTTCCCTCAGTACAGCTTTCAGTCTATCATCCTCGGACAGTTAAATCATCTCTATCTCTGTCGCAGAGTGGGAAAATGCGCTAATTCTCCTTTTGGAAGATGAGTGTTGAAGAGTTTGTTGGTAAACGCAAACACACTTTGCACCGGGTCAGGCAGCATTTTGAATTTCCCCTGCAGATCCAGGTTCAAGTTGTCCAGATGTGACAGTATGTCAATCAAAAAGGCCAAATCCATAAGCCACTTGTGGTCTGATAGTTGAGGATAGTCTCTTTTTTTCTCCTCCATAAGCATTTTCACCGCATCCAAAAGGCTCAAAGAAGTGAGAAAGCACTTTACCTTTAGAAAGCCACCTCACAGTACAGTGCAGGTCACCAGACTCCAGAAAATAAAAAAACTGTAAGATTCAATCAAAGACCTCGAACTGTCACGCCACACCGTTGAACACAGAATATCTGACATAAATACGGCAACTGAATCAGAGTTACACTCTGATCTTCAAAAATGTGCATATTTCAGCGTGGCATTGGATGAGTCTTGCGACAGTCAAGACAAGATGCAGTTGGCTATATTTGCACGGTCAGTGTCAGAAGACTATGTGGTTAAAGAAGAACTCCTTGACAATGTACCGAAAGGACAGAACCCGCGGCATTGATGTGAAAGAAAAAATGTCTGATGTTTTTGAGAAAGCCAACCTGCCGTTACAGAAGCTAACAGCAATAGCCACGGATGGGGCTCCCTCAGTCTTTGTAGGATGCAAGAGTCACTGTCTCAGCATGCTTGGCATATTTTTGGAACATCTGGGTCTGTTTTTTTTGCCTGACTTTTCAGTGTGTTTAATTTGTGCTTGCGAAGTTCAGTACCTCTGGGGAATGGCGCTGAAGATTTGAAGCTTTGAAATGTGCTAACCACGTGTCACATATGAGACAGAAAGACTCGCCTTTTCGTTCAACAAAAAAGTAAGCATCCCCCCAGTCCTCGAGAAATGTCCTGTGCTCGTCTTCATATTTGCGCTTAGCTTTGCATTTAGCCATTTTTGTGAATGAATCACAGATTGCCATGGGAAAACGTCGCGCACAGGAGTGTGCAGTGCAGGTTGTCCCCACCCCGAGATAGCCAAAGTGGTTCCGTAGCATGTTTGTGACACACAAAAAATTATGAAAGTTTTTATTTATTTATTTATTTATTTTTTATTTAAGTTGGAGAGCCGCATCCTTATTGGCCAAGAGCCACGGGTTAGCCACCCCAGTAGTATACCAGTCATCTCTCTCTCTCTCTCTCTCTCTCTCTCTCTCTCACACACACACACACACACACACACACGTTGTGACCAGAAGTGAGGCTACATTATAACTTTTGAATTAATATTTTCAGAAGGCAGTATGTGTCCATATTCCCGTTTTTGTTTTGTTGTTCCGTTAAAATCCCATCACTCAGATTCACTCAAATAAGAATTTGGCGTGCAGATGTAAAATAATCCAGGTAATGATCCACGTAATTCATTACGAGGGGACCGAGAGTAGCGCTGAAGTCCTGCCAGCAGGGGCTGGCTCAATTCGTTGCAGCGGCAGCTAGCCTCAGTCCTGCAGCATTCAAACTGCAGGACTCATTCAAACTGAGCATGCCTTCATTCAAATGAAGGCGCGCTCAGTGGTCATTGGCCATTTTCCTGGATGACAGCCACATTGACCAATCATACTCAAAGCAACACGATGAGACAGCCAATAGCAATTGTTTCAGCGGGACAACTCAAAAAAAGGTATCAGAATCAAAATTATAAATCAAATATTTTAGTGATCCCAAAATTGGGAAATATCTTTGTTGCAGATTCTCTTAAAATAAATGAATAAGGATAAATAATAACAACAACAACAACAATAATAATAATAATAATTATTATTATTATTATTATTATTATTATTATTATTATTATTATTATTATTATTACTATTCTCTCTATCTGTCTCTGTGTCTGTCTGTCTGTCTTAAATCTTAAGTTGTCAGTATGGCGATAAACCTTTATGTAACGAGCAAAACATTTAATAACAGGCAATTATCGTAATTTTACATAAATTTGTACGTAATTTAAGAAAACAGGAAAAATACTAACATAATATAATAATAATAGTAAACACCTACGAACAATTTAGAGTCACCAATTAACCTGTTAAGGTTCATGTGTTTGGGCTGTAGGAGGAAGCCGGAGTACCCAGAGAGAACCCGCGCAGACACGGGGAGAGGGAGACGCAAACTCCACGTAGAAAGGGCCAACCTGAGGTTCTTGTTGTGCCACCCTCTTGTTTTGAGGCAACAATGCTAACCACTCCACCACTGTACCACCCTTGGAATAATATGAAGGCTGGCTGGTATTATGGAATATGATTTCAGATAAAGAGGACAGCAATACTAGTTCAAAACTGTTGAAACAACTATAAATGTCACTGCTAGTATGGGGGTCATTTGTTGCCATCAAAGTGTAATGTAGTAATACATACATACTGGACTTTACTGAAAACTCTACTCAAACCTTAAACCTTAACCTTACAATTTGATTTGATTTGACATAGTACACTACAGAGGCCATTGTGAGCAGCATGTAGGCAGAGGATGCAGCAGCCTCTAGATGGCAGCACAAGCAAGATATTTAGGATATACTGTAGTTAATGGATGGGTTCACCATCCTGGATTCATTTTTTTTGCTAGGTGGGGTCTACTTAACATTCTTGAGGCTGAACCATTCCACCAAATGGTATGCTGGTACATGTATGACTGCGTGTGGTGTGTAAGTTCAGTTCTGCCACTCACATGGCTGTGTCTGTGTCCAGCGCCGGCAAACTGCAGCTCTCCAAAGGCGTCAGTGGGATACTCTGAAGAGTGCTGCCTGCTGTCCCACTGGGTGACAATAGCTGCTCCAAAGAAGTCCCCTGTTGCCACAGAGTCATGGAGCTCCCGCACACCACCGCACTGACACAACGCTCCATTGCTGACACACAACACACCAACCAACAACATACAGTACAGACATGTCATATTATGAATAGAAAAAATATTGGTGTCCTACTTTTCTGGACTTCATGTGTATGATTATATTAATTGTTTTTTTGTTCTTTGTTTGTTTCTGTATGTTCCAGTTTTGATGGCTTGAATGTAATAATCTCCCGTAGATGATGCTGTATGTACTTTATAAGCTTTTGTGTGGCCTTCACACGTGGCTAAAGTGAGAGATTACCTGAAGGAGTCTTCAACAAAACTGGTGCACACTCTCTTCTTGATGATCTTGGGAATCCAGGTCTGTGAGCAGGAAGATGGGTTGTTGGAATTATAAATACAAAGAACTGCATGCTTGTGGAGCATGAAAAACAATCTTCTGATAGGTGAGGGAAAGAAGCATAAACTGCATGACACCCGTCTTTCACTGTTATGTAGGTAAAACTCTCTGTTTGCTCCAGGGCTTGTCTTTCAGCAGAAAGAGTAGAAACTCTGCATTGTGTTGAGAAAGAAAACCAGGTTCCTGAAAAAATCAGGTTAGGCAGGAACTTGGACAATGTACTTGTACAATGTATAACATTTACAAGATGTGGGTAAAATAAACCCTTTATCCACAGAATGCAGGTCAGTAATCAGATCTCCCTCCTAGCTCACCTCTGACATGCAAGTCTTTGTTTACTGATTTGTGTGTGTGTGTGTGTGTAACTTACTACTCCAATCACTCAGACCATGTGTCTTAAATAAAAGATCTGAATACTAATATGAGTCAACAATAATCCAAATGTAGGTGAATGCACTGAGCAGGATTCTAACTTTAATTTCCACAGTCTTATATCAAATAAAATGTATCTTGAAAGATAATTTAAAAAAAACATAGGTCACTGAAAACGATTAAACGTCCTGCATCATTTCTTTTTCATCCCAAAATCAGTTCATTTTAGCAGAACAAAGTGGTGGACTCCACCACATTGTTATAGTCATAAGGTGTTAGATTATATACTATTCTGCTATTTTATTATATTGTATTTTAGTATAAAAAGGAAGCCTAAAAATCAAGTCACATATTCAAACATACTGTCGTCTAATCATCAGGATATGTTTAATAACTTCAAATTGAAACTTGAACTTGCTCATTCTTTTTATATATGTTTACATGTGTATTGTTTCACATACTTGTATGCACAATATATTTAAATGTTTAAGTTTATCTTTGTTCAGGTTTGGAACAATAAGTCTTAATGTACAGATAAGCATGCAAGTGCTGTATGAAGACATACTTCAGTCCTTAAATGTCAGGCCTACATGTTATCTCTACACCAATTTCTTAATCTGTTTCCTTGGTATTTCACGAGAAACTGCGGAAGAATGTGCAGACACTGTGGTTCCATGTGGAAGAGTTTAACAGAGGAATGTACACTCAGATCATGAGATCGCTTAGAATGTTTTAAGGCCACAGGAAGCACAGAACAACAGAGAGAAGGGAGGAACACAAGGAATCAGATGTTTGAAACAAAAGGACAGAGTGATGTGTTGGAGCAGTAGACATGAGATGAAAGCCAAGCAGGGAATGGGAGAAATGTCAGGAATGAGTGAAGAGCGCTTCAAGTTGAGGCATGACTGAGTGGTTTTACTGCTGCGTGACACAAGCGGGTAAGCAATGTATGTGTTTACTGCTACAGTCTCTCGGTGAACATCCCATGCATCATTTGCAGCTCTTCAGACCTAAAAGTTGCTACGAAGGGAAACAGATGAAGCTGAACGATAATCATTCAGCTCACTGAGTGAGGACAGGTTCAACCAGTTATTAGCAACTCTGAGCCTGTTTGCATTCAACATGAACACACAATATAATTCTCTTCTCAGCTGATGTTGCAGGATGAATTTCATGGTGCTTTTTCCTTTTTTCTTCCTTGACAATGGAGGCACGGAACAAGCTCCACTCGGACTCAATTTCCCCCGCCTCCCCAGGGACGTGAGTGAAGCTCTCCCGGAGGTGCGAGTTGAAGCTCTTTCTGACAGGAGATTCAGCCAGACGTTCCCAGCAAACCCGCACAGAATGTTTGGGCCTGCCAGGTCTGACCGCCATCCTCCCCCACCATCAGAGCCAACTCACCACCAGGTGGTGATCAGTTGACAGCTCCGCCCCTCTCTTCGCCCGAGTGTCCAAAACATGTGGCTGCAAGTCCGACGACACGACCACAAAGTCGATCATCGAACTGTGGCCAAGGGCGTCCTGGTGCCAAGTGCACATATGGACACCCTTATGCTTGAACATGGTGTTCGTTATGGACAATCCATGATGAGCACAGAAGTCCAATAACAGAACACCACTCGGGTTCAGATCAGGGGGGCCGTTCCTCCCAATCACGCCCCTCCAGGTCTCACTGTCACTGCCCAGGTGATCATTGAAGTCCCAGGACGACAAGGGAGTCCCCAGAGGGAGCGCTCTCCAGCACCCCCTCCAAAGACTCCAAAAAGGGTGGGTACTCTAAACTGCTGTTCGGTGCATAGGCACAGACGACAGTCAGGACCCGTCCCCCCACCCGAAGGCGAAGGGAGGCTACCCTCTCATCCACTGGGGTGAACCCCAATGTGCAGGCGCCGAGCCGGGGGGAAACAAGCATTCCCACCCCCGCTCTGCGCCTCTCGCCGGGGGCAACTCCAGAGTGGTAGAGCATCCAACCCCCCCCCAAGGAAACTGGTTCCAGAGCCCACGCTGTGCGTTGAAGCGAGCCCGACTAGATCTAGCCGGTACCTCTCGACCTCGCGCCCCATGGGTGAAGGCCTGGCCACCAGGTGCTCGCCAACGAGCCCCTCCCCCAGGCCTGGCTCCAAGGGGGGGCCCCGGTGACCCACGTCCGGGCAAGGAAGACCTGGCTCCATTGATTTTCATATTCATCAGGGGGTTTGAGCTGCGCTTTGTCTGGTCCCTCACCTAGGACCTGATTGCCATGGCTGACCCTACCAGGGGCATGAAGCCCCCGACAACATAGCTCCTGGGATCATTGGAACACGTAAACCCCTCCACCACGGTAGGGTGGCAGCTCCAGTGTCAGTGTCAAATGCACAGTGTCAGAGAAAAGTAAAGATAATTTTACATAAATTTAAAAAAAACATAATAAATCCTCTTACACATAAAATCATATTGACTAAATATATATTGACTTCATATGAGCTGATGACTGGTGTAAAAGTTGAACATCCAGAGACAAACAAAGCCTGTGTGTGCATTTAAAATTTGTATAATGAACTTCTGCTTCACTTTTTCAGTAACAGTTCAGCATTTTTAATGGGCATGTTATCATTTGTAATGGGTACCTCATACCTCATACCTAGGTGTGTTCCTCACTGTGAGACATGCAAGATGAGAATCTGTGATTGTTTTTGCACTTTCTTCACCATATGCCTCAAAGTTTTTTTCCCGTTCTTTCAAGTACTCTGTTTGACTGTGTACAGCCTGGGCTGAAATGAGTTTTATGCCCTGTGATATTACAAAGTTTCTCATTTCCTGACTTACCACTAAAATGCCCAAAGCCATAGTCTACAAGATTTCATTCAGTGACAGCAGCAGCTCTTAAAACCAGACCTCCTGAATAATGCTCTTTGTTGCTGTTTTATATCTTTCAGTGTCGTGTCTTAAGTGGCTAATGATCGACAGGTATAATTGTACATTACAGGTATAATATGGCTAAAATTGAACATAATATTCATAACTATGTTTTCAAAAACACTTTTGGTAGATTTTGGGTTGCTCTTGCTCATACATATTTATTACTAATAATACTTGTAAATGTCTTACTTACAAGCTCACAGACACATATATAAAATGACTCTGGCTGTCTTCACTAGCTCTATGTAGATACATTTAGTGCAAGATGTAGAGAAGAAAAATGTAAAAGAAACACACAGATGATAAGAGACAAACTGGTACAAGTAAGTTGCCTTGGCAAACAAGTTCTATATATAATTCAACGTATGATCACGTTCCACAAATAAAATGCCAAAAAAAAAAAAAAAGACAATAACATCTATTTGGTTAGTTTATACTATTGTCTGTCTACAGTGGCTGGGCTCAGTTTTAGCTCTGGCTAAATCAGCAAGACTATATGACTTTAGTGTGGAAAATAAGAGCTATGGTAAGATGCGTGGTGAAATGTAGGGTAGGTGCTGCCAAAAGGATCCGTTATAAAGTCGATGATTTCAGGTGTTTCCAGTCAATGAAGGAAAAACAAAAACATAATGCATAATAAAATGAGGATGAAATCTGATCAATGGCACAAGTCCTGGTGTGCCTGACTCTTCCTTCCTCGGTTTCCTAAAAAAACTGCACACTAACTTCTCTGTATGCTGTTGGGCCTGACCACCTTCATTACAGGGTTGCACAATCCAAAATATTACTCATTAAGAGACAACAAACACACCACATTTTTAGGAACATAGATTTCCAAGGGTTGACTACCTTTTGTCACAGCATACACAAACACACACCCCCTTCCTGGCCTCTTAAGAGTAACAGGACAGGAAATCTGCAGTGTGATTTTTGGTAAATGAACTGTACTTATATAGCGCCTTTCTAGTCTGGCCACTCACTTTTACACTACATATCTCATTTACATGTTCACACACTGATTTCGTACTAGCTCTGCCACCTGTTCGTTCAAGGCAATGCAGACTTTTCTCGTCTGTTGTTCCCCATTGGTGGAACGTCCTACCAGTTCCTACCAGATCAGGGGCGTCCCTCTCTACCGCTAAAAAACTCCTGAAGACCTCCAGCTCTTCAGAGAGGACCTCCTCTGTTAGCACTACCAACAACTGGACATGATAAATCTATCCTTTTAAGAATTGTCACAGCACTTACTGCTGCACTAACATGTCTATGTCGCAATTTACCATGATTGTTTCCCTTTCACTTTGGATAAAAGCGTCTGTTAAATGAATAAATGTAAATGTAAATGATGGCATTGGCAACTGATCATTCATACACATTTACATACTGATGAAAAAGCCTTCAGAACCAATTAAAGGTTCATCATCTTGCCTAAGGATACTTGGACATGCAGTGATGACCAAATTCTTGTGTCCTACTTTGAATCTTATGTAGAAGGAAAGATACTGTCGAGTAATTGTTGCTTTTGTATCAATCCCAGAGGCTGGAGGACCTTCCCTAACTGTCTGTGTGTGAATGCACACACAGACAGTTCACAGTTCACAGTACACATACACACCATCTTGCATCAATACTCAAACAGCAGTTTTATTACATTTGTTATCCTGTTCAGCACAACCCATCTACTCTACCTGAACTGGAGCCCACTCTACCGGTTGAAGTGAATTTCCCCGGAATGGGATCAGTAAAGTCTGTCTTATCTTATCTCTTCTTGATATCCATTCTTAAACACACATAGAACAACATGTTTTTACCTGGAGTAATCTTAACTCCAATTCAAACAAATGTTGCCTGCAAGAATGATAAAACCTCATTGTGATTCAGGATGGACTGAGTAGCGTACGTGTGAGGCTGTCAGTTATCACCTGACATCAATTTAACCTATAACCAATAACGTCTTTGCAGGTCAAGACTTCCTCTGCCGTGTCACTAGGAGGAGGAGGAGGAAGTGAGGAGTGTACATTTAACAGTAAATGTTGCTCCTCATTATCTAGATATGTCCTCTGTATATAGGTCTATAACTATGATATATTTAACCTGTCTGCATTAACAGAGTCGACCTACATGTGGGATTTTCCATGATAATTTGTGAAAGTGAAAAAGATCAGAAGTAATAATCAGAGTGACAGTTTGAGCTCTTATGAAATAAACTGAAGCATCTGTTACTCTTTTCATCCATCATTGGATTTATGGAGGAGAACACTGTGCAGACAGCTACACCCTGTTCCACGTCTTATTATAAAAACAGAGAGCCTAATCTTTGCACATACAACAAAGCACATGGAGGCTTAAAGGCCATTTCCAAGAAATACACAGTGACCGGCCCTTTTTACTGACCTCCACACACATAATTACTACACACAATATTTTAAAGACACATGAGGACAAACTCCTCACTGATAGTCTCTCTATCACTCAGATGCTGTACCATGTGACCTCAAAATCATGCCACTGTTCAAATCAGGTGATTCCAGCATGTTAACTATCATCCTGTTTGAAGTTCTGAGAAACCACTACATCAAGAATAAAAAACATATCCATGTGAGCAACATACTGTACAGCAATCAACACAAGAGGTGTCACTCTCTACAACAACAACAAAAAAGCTGTGGCTCAGGAGGTAGAGCAGGTCATTCACTAATCAGGTGGTTGGCGGTTTGATCCCCGGCCCGGTGTCCTTGGGCAAGATACTGAACCCCAAATTGCTCCCAAAGGCCTTGTTATCAGTGTGTGAATGTGTGTGAATGGTTAGCTCCTAAAACTGATGAGCAGCTGGCACCTTGCATGGCAGCTAATGCCATCAGTGTATGAATAGTCAGAAGACTAGAAAGGTGCTATATAAGTACAGTCCATTTACCATTTCCCATGTTTTCAGGGAAAGAAAAGTATGTATCTATTAATAGGCATAATTCAAATGGAGCTATGCTACTTTGTGGAATACCTCAGGGAGATCTTTCTTGAATCACACAGAGTTGTCCATGTTTCTATATTTTCCACTTTTCCACCATCATAGTGTTCAAGGCTGCTTTGCAGCATTTCATGTCGTCTAAACTCAAGACCAACTACATTTAGCATGTTGGCCCACATTTACAGAGAGTAGAATACAGGCTTCTTTTGTTTCTGTGTCAACAAACATTAGATCTGATGTAGCCTAGTAATAAACATTTATCAACATTCATTCCATTTTCCATAAGTGCTCATTGCTGGGGGCTGAAGCCACATGTAACCCAGCTGATATTGGGCAAGAGGCTGGGTACGCCCTGGACAAGTCACAAGCTCCTGGAAAGTCCTGTGGCAACCTGGGGTTTCAGCTCATTAAGGTGGATTTAATCATTATTTATGTATATAAATATATATATACATATATAATGCAAAATGACTGATAAATGATTTGGAATGTAGGTCAACTTTTTTTTCATTTGAGTGAGAGAATCAGAAACTTGAAGCTTGCTTCAGGACCTAATACCAGCAGGCGACCCGAGGCAATTTAGACTTACAAGTCACAACTGGCTGAGCAACATAACCAAATCCTCCCAACAGGCCTACAAGCTCCATCTTTCATTTTACTATGAGCTGAGTAAGTACAGCATATTCAGAAAAACTCAGCATGGCACAACGGATCAATGCTCTACTGCCAGACAGTCTCTGTTAACCAACTGGCTGACAGATCCGCGTAAATATACGCTAGATACGCCCTATCCAAATTTGACAAGTACTGCAATCCCAAGTCGGTGCGTTGCTGAAGCTGTGCCACATGCGTAAATGCGCACATCGTTCTGAGTTTAAAGACGCGCTTGTGATTTCTGATGACACACGGACAGCTGTGGACATCAGATGATGATGATGAAACAACTGATGTTTCATCCCAGACGTGACACCTGAACACATCATTGTAAGATTCCGACATTCATCGAATACGTTAATACTGCGTTCAGGGGATTCTGTTATAGATGAGTATGATGTTAAAGTTTCCACTTTAAGCACCAGCAGCTTCTTCTTCACCTGTCACTCTGATGTAATGTCCTGTAGTTTCAGTGATAATAGTAGTTGGAAACATAGAAAGTTTGAAAAAGTTTTTTGATACAGAAAAATGCCATCATTGTGGAACATACCTGACTCTTCTCTTTCTTACTTCCTGATTTTCCACCTCCTCCGTCTTTCTCCGGCTCATTCATCTTGCTCTGCAGCCGTATAGTCTGATCAGGGGAATCCGGCTTAGTTATACATCCTGCAGCTCCGCCTACAGCCTCCACCCCGGCCTGCCCACACAGCCAGCCTCAGACAGGGTGCAGTGTGTGAGCCACCTGCCTCTCACAGCACGGTACCTGAAGCTGTGGACTACAGACCCTCTATCACACATTTTGACATCTGTTATTGAAACCCAGATCCTTCACTAAAGTACCAACAAAAGTAAAAATACATCAGCATATATATATATATATATGTAAGTGTCATCAACAAAATATACTATAAGTAGCCACACAGAGTAAGACACATATTTACAATAATAGATTGTTAAACAGTGACTGAGTGTTGGTTGAGGTGGAGCTTCTGGGGTTTGAACTCTGTCAGTCTACATACTATGATATGAAGTAAACAGCTCGTAATGAAGGGGATGAAGTTCAAGTATGTCAGTTCTTTCCCTGACCTTCAACCACAGAACACTGAGCTCCCTTGATTGTTGTGAGTTTAGCTGGCTGTGTGTCTATGTTAGTTCCCTTTATTGTTTGAAAATATGCCTGGAATGAAGCACAACACAGATACCGTAAGATGCAAAAAAGTTGGGTTAGGGCCAATGAGTTCAGATGGGCAGGGGTCTATCAAGCAAAGCAATCCAACAAGGAGCAGGCAGGAGAATGAGAAGTCCAGGTAATCCAAAGAGACTGGTCAGTAAACACTAACCAGTGGAAAGCTACAAAACACACTGGACAATCTAACAAAGGATGAATGAATATGAACCAGTTGCTGTTAACAGCAGTTACAAATTCTCACTAAATAAATCTCCACTGTTTTTGAAAATAAATGACAAGTTTTGATGTTGTGATAAATGTAGTGTTGTGAAAATGTGAAATTCTATCCTTATGTAAACTATTGCATTCAATAGAAAATCTTTGAACATCGGTTGTCACTCAGTCTTTGACTAGGCAATCAGTCTTTGTGAAAATAAGTCACAGACATCTCTATGTTGT
The DNA here is from genome assembly GCA_036365135.1 of Miichthys miiuy. NCBI lineage: Eukaryota > Metazoa > Chordata > Actinopteri > Sciaenidae > Miichthys > Miichthys miiuy. Next base: position 4,365,872 of record CM071614.1, read on the forward strand.
CTACATGAAGTACACAAATTCTCAAAAATGTTGTCCTGGTAGTTAAATAATTGAAACTCAATGCATGAACATCTTTTATCAAAACCCCGGTGGTTTGTGAAGTCACCTCAGTTTTTCCTCTTTCTCCAGGTAGCTTAACACGATCACAACATGATCGCAACAAAATCACATGATCACAACACAATCACAACATGATCACAACACAATCACAACACGATCACAACATGATCGCGACATAATCATGACAATCATGACAGAATCACAACATAATCACAACACAGTCACAACCCGATCATGACAAAATCATGACGGAATCACAACACGATCACAACACAAACACGACATAATCATGACAATCACGACGAAATCACAACATGAACACAACACAATCATGACATGATAACAAGACAATCACAGCATGATCACAACACTGTCACAGAAATTTTCTGGAAAAAATCCATCAATACAAAATAAAGATCTTGAGTCAATCAATCGGTCCTTAAAAGGTTTTGTCATTTTATTCTTGCAAGTGGAACAGTTCTACAAATGCACAAGACAGTCTGCAGAAAATGTTCAGGGTGGGGCAGTCCCACGCTGATTCTTATACACTTATTCATGTATATATACACATATTCCTCATTACTATGATTTACTATCTAACTGTCACAGATGGCTACGGTAGAATGTACTCATCACTATCAAACCTCACTAACAAGCTCTGCTGGACCGTGTGAACCAAGGTCAAGTTTATACATCAAACTACTGCTACAAACAACTGTATAAATGAGAGAAAGATTTTAAGTGAAAGGTACAGAGTAAAACCAAACAAGACTATAAGGCACACAGTTTTATACTTAAAAACCTTTCAGAATATTACTGAGATCAAACATGGATATATGTGAGGAAGTGCTAACTCCCTCACTGTTTGCTGTATACAATTTTAATTGTTTAACTGATTTGCTATGTTGGATGATAAAGAGAGCATAGTCATCTTAGCTAAATGTATTCCTAAAAACATTGAAATGAGGAATAGTGCAAGACAGACAATGTGGTTTGTCACCTGGTTCCAATCCTCTGTGCTTCTGGGCATGGGCGTAAAGAAGGAGCACAGCTCTATAGGTACCCTTTTATGGAGGCTAAAAGGAGGTGGGTATTGTTTTGATTGGAAGATGGAATGGGTGGAAATATTTCAGCTAATTAAGTTAAATTGTTCATGTTGTACATTTCGTTAATTACTTCTGAATGTACTGTATTTTTTTGTTTATATTGCAGAATTTAATATGTATTTGTTGGGACAAACAAATCAAAGAAATTATGTTTTTTTTTGTTAATCGTGTCTGTTCTCCCTTTCACAGATCTACTCTGATAGGCTGATTTGAACTGGAGAGAAGGCCTATCAGAGTATATATATGTTGAGAATGGTTTTTGGTGGGGTTAGTTTTTTTTTGTATGCTATGAGAAGAGCAGCACCCCATTTGTCTTTGTTAAAAGACCACCTTTGTTTGATAAGAGAATAAAAGTCAACCTGGTTTTCGGCACACCTCCTGGCCAGCGTGATGTTTTTGTGACCCTGCATCTCTCTTTACAACAATATATATGGTTATAAAAAGAACACACAATCATGTAATATAAATTTTTCATCACAACACGATCATGACAGAATCACAACACGATCACATTCACCTACTCAGGCATGGTTCTGTGTGAACTGGAGACATGAATTCAAGGTTTAATGACAAATTTAGTTCCTCCACTTCCTTTAAGGTCAAACTTGAAACCAAGGAGCTGCTTTTGTTCGGGATTACTGATCAACGCCTAGAAATACTTCCTGATCAGTCGGCTATGAGTTTTTATATGAGTCACTACACACTATTCTACAGGATCTCAGTGTGGACAAAACAGTGCATTCATATTAAAGTAGATGTATATGTAAGTAGAAACACTCCTCACTCTGTATGGAAGCCTGTCATACTGTAAATAGAGTGAATGTTTACAGTCCAATCAGCAACATACTCTGGTTCTAAGGCATAACCTGTAGCACATAGATAGGTTTAAGTGTCAGTAGTAAATAGATTTTACAGCAGAATATTATGAGTGTAAATAGAAAATCTTATGAGTGTAAATAGAAAATAGAAAAAGACTCAGTGGTTTAAGGAAAAAGATGTGCACACTGTAGGAGGAGAGAAAGCAGACGAATTCCAAGCCTGAATTCACAGAGACAGCTCCCTGGAGAAGGTTAAAGTAAACCGTTTGGGCTTGAAGCAGTATGGTCCTGGAGATGCTGCAGTCATTTCCTCAACATAAAACAAATTCCTGTTTACCAACTCCGGATCTTAAAGGTTTACACAGACTCAGGAGAACAATAATGGGCAGTGAATGTGACTGTGAAAGTGACTTAAACTGTTTAATTCTTGATATTAATGGTAAGTATGTTAGAAAAAACAAACATTGTGGACAGTTTAGCATTATTTTGCTCTGCAGGAACACTGTGTGTAACTCTGCAGAGATGATAACAATGTTTATAGTACCAACCCATGTGTGGTCTCAGAGGCCGTGATGGGAGATTAAGTAGACAGTACAGGAAACAGTAGTTGAATAACTCAGGAAACATGCTTCCTGATATTTCTGCTAGCAATAGTCAAGACGGCAGTTATAGGTTATGTGACTGGCCTCGAAGAAAAGCTGCATGTGCCACAAAACTGGCTCATTTTGTATGACACTATCTGAGAACTCAATAAGTAATGAGCTGGTAAGTCCCATTACTTGAAAACTGACTGTTTCATTGTTGCATCAACACTGTTTGCTGTGTGGAGACATATCCAAGTAAAAAAGTAAACGTGTCAGATGAGTTCAGAAAATGACGAGCGAGATGAATTCATCTCTATCTCTCTGCTAGGGTTGCAGGGGTATGCTCAGGGTGGCCTCAGCGTGTCATCGAGCCACCCTTTAAGGACCGCCCACAAAATCCTGGACTGAAAACTGGTGAAAAAGTGTTTGAACCTCCAACTCCACATTTCACTCATATGTCCTTCAAAGTCTTTTCATGTGTTTTCAGCAACTATTTTCAACATATTTAATGTATTTTGAAAGAAATCTTGGAACTGCCTTTACACAGACTTTAAAGTGTGTGGTGCATGAGTCCAAGAGATAAAGTAGCAATCAAAAAAGGAGTAAGCCCAAGACAAAATGCTTACTTCTGCTGCCATCTACTGGTCAAAAAATTCCTAACGTGACATCATGACTGCATGCAGTCCAACAGAATCGCCCCTTTAAACCCATGGAGATTATTGCATCAATACATTTCTTCCATTAATGATTTAATATGTATATACTGAGCAGCTCTACATACCAGCTCAATTCATTACACAGAGCATCCTTTGCACCTCTTTCTTGTTTTGCTTTACTAACTGCAGTGTTCTTCTATCTGCACGGAAAAGATGTCAGCATGTCTAGGTCCAAATGACAGAGGTGAGAGCAAATGTGATGTTTGAGATGTGGCTGCATTCTACAAATGATGTCGAACCATACACCTGCTGCAGGGCGTGACTGGAAGCAAGGCATGTCGCGTCAGCAAGGAAAGTAACTAATGATATTGTTATTATCACCTACTCAGATGTCCACATTTAAAAGCAGGTCATGCTATAACCGTGTTTTTTTTCTTCGTCTTCACAATATTAGAGGAAAGCAGAGGATGGACTTCCTGTGTCAGCTCAGGAAGCAGCCTCAAGAGCTGCTGATCCAGCTCTGCACAGAAGTTATGCAGTCACTCATTGTATCTTTGTACACCGTGCTGACTGCCAGGACTGTTTCTACCCAGTTTTAACAATGGAAACTGGGAGACTGTCCTCAGTCTCTCTATGGTGTCTGAGAATCTGCCACATGTTTGTGTTTACTTATGTTTGTTCAGCTGTTTTCACTTGTTAATGATTAATGTTAATGTCTTTGATTTGACATGTGTATCCTACAGTGACATCTAGTGGCCACAGTCATTAAAGCTGCCTCATTAGTCAGTTAATACCTGAAAGATCATCACTATAGACCGTATTTTTCATAGTATTATTTACAGAGACTCAACAATTCCCACTGAGAAAGCACTTCACAGTGGTAAGGAAAAATCTCCAGCAGTACCCAGCTCATTGGTAATAACTATAAACTTAAGAAACTAAACATAAGATATGACTGAAGTTGGTAATAATAAAGCCCTAAAATAAGTCACAGTCAATATTTACTGAGGACTGAGAATCATCAGATTATATTCCAGTATTTTATCCATCTTATGAATATCCTAAATGTGAAAGTCATTAAACTAAATCATCATACTGACTAAATGTATTTAATCCAAACATAATTATTTTATTGTGAAGTCCAAAATATTTTGAAAAATCCACTCAGAATTCTTAAACATTGATTTTGCTTCTTTTTACAACTTATTTATTTCAGATAATTCCCATTTCCTTTTTTCACAGTCATTTTTGCTGATGACATTCGATCCACTGACTGGCTATAGTTTGTCAGTGAACAGCTGGCTCTGCCTCTTTTGACAGACTGAAAACATTTGTGTACCCATTTGTGTTTGTGTTGTGCCTCAACTTTTTTTCAAAGACAACTTCTGCACAAAAATATAGTTCCAACATATGAATAACTACATGTGAATGGACCACTTTTTAATAGGCTGTATTGTGAAACAGTAGAAACTAAACAGCAAAACAACTTTGAATCTTTTTGCTGACATTTATCAGGCATGTGTTCATTAAAAATGTGAATGTAGAGGACAGATTAACTTTAAATGTCCATTAGTCTAATGATTATTAGAATTAGTACTCTGGGCAGGCCATCCTTTTATTTCACTGCACATTCTGAAACATGAATGAGTTCTTTGCATCTTGAATGGACTGTCAGGGATACAGATTCTGGTGCCAACCAAATATTGACTTGAAGGGCATCCTACTTATGCAATTTATTTATTGCTCATTTTATCAAGATGTTTCCATGATGCATTCTGTTGAAGTCTGTTGGGAAAAGCACACAGCTCTGAACACTGTAGACAATGCAAGAAAAGTTTCAGTTACAGTTTACTCATTTTATTTTAGTTTGTTTTTTTAAAAAAGCAGCCAACAACAAAAACAATACAAAAGAGAAAAAAACAAAGTGTGGTGAGTCAGAGCTGTCTCTGCAGAGTGCAAACATGGTTACTACTGTTCAGATGGACACAAGCAACTTCACACTCTTTGTATGAGACACATGGCTCCAGGACACCCGACCGAGCTGTGGAGGAGGCAGCCATCTTTTCCTTCAACTCCAACAGTAATTAACATTTCAAGAGGTTTCCTCCAAAGTGTCTGACTGGAGCTGCTGCATCACAAATGCTGCAAGCCAACTATCCCAGAACACTTCCACCCTACGTACTAACTTTAATCAGGTTTTTATTATGCAAGGTGTTCAAAGTGAAAAAAAGACGACGTTTACTCAATGCACACTGTTCTTCAAAGGAAATGGAGGGTGGAATGCAATAACCATTACTTCTGAATACGCAGACAACCATGGCTTCACTGTGGGGGCCCTTTAACTATCTTTAACACACCTATTTATTTGAATGCAAATCGTCTGGGGATTTATTATTTTAGCTCTAGCTCCTACCGCCCTGTATATCGATAAACTAGGCACCTGTTGAGGAGCACTCATTAAGGGAACAGTGGGGGTGCCAACAATGAAAGAAACATTCAGAATTAGCTGTTGCTGCTCAGTGACACCATGCTGGCTAATTTAATGCATGCAAGCACAGATCACTGTCTAAGACCATGGTGTGTGCTGAGCATTAATTTATCAGTTCTACTGTATCACTCACAAGCAGAGATGCTGCTGTGACAACTTTACAGACAAGGACCTGCTGTGTCTCAGTCTTGATAAGTCTACAAGAGACGACTTCTTGGTTTGTACTTTGTCTTCTCACATGAACCTGGAGCGCCACATTCACACCAACACAGCCAGTTTTAAAAAGACAACGCTATTTTTGGTCTGAACAAGGCATGTTTGGTGGACAGCAGTTACATGTGGTTTCTATTAAATGGTACATACGCGGAGGACGCAGTGTTTGTTTGAGTATAGAGAAATCCAAAGACCCACATACCTACAGCTTAACAATCAAAAAGAAGGACGCCAGTGGCTGGTCATGTAATGACCATACAGAGGGGCAAATGACTGAACAGTAATACTATGCAGACATGTCAGCAGGGCCGATGTGTTGATGTCTCTTAGGACCTCGCACATACAAAAGGACAAGAATCCGATAGCAAAACCCAGGATGTTGGACGCAAATACCAGGTACATGTCAACACATGGTTTAAGTGTCTACTGCACAATAAATCACTACGCCAATGCACTTTGACCCCAAGGATGTGAAAAACTTTTAAATACTGTTAATGTTTGAACAAGAAAATTGCAAAAAAAAAAAGAAAGTCTTAAAATGTTGCTGCAGGGGAGCATCAAACTATTGTACAGACTCCCAGTTATACAGTATAATCTGTCCTCTACTAAAGACAAACTAAGACGGGGAGAGAGAAAGAAGAACCTTCTAACGCATCCTGTACTCTGACGTCTTAGACATCTCACATAGCTGACCCTTGAAGTCGATGTCTACGGTGAAGTCCAGGTCTCTCTGCAAATGAGACAAGATGTCAGACAAGAGCAAACAAAAGTGAAGCGACACACAAAGTCACTACTTTTAGAATCTGTTTAACAGTGGAGTTCTGCTTACATTGTTTTTAACGTTTGGCTTCATGCTGATGGTGCCAAAGATCTCCTCGCCTGTCTTGACGGTCAGGTAATCATCCAAGTAGAACACGGTCTGCTTCCAGTGAGTGTAGGGAGACTCTGGGCCTGACAGCGGGAAAAAAGGGTGTGCATGAATACGGTCTGCCAGTGACAGTGGTAGTGACTACAAATCATCGTGGTTATGGACGCCACATTGACCAGTGTAGACAGGGTCATATACTGTTAACCTGTCTACAATGGTCAATGTATGAGTGCATCAAATGTGATGCTAAAGAGCACAGATGTATTAGTGTGTTTGAGAGGAGACTGACTGGTGGAGAAGCCGGTCCTCTTGTGACAGCGAGTGAACTCGATGTTGAAGTATGTGACCAGAGCATGGATGTAGTCATTCCTCTTCACCTGCAGGCAGAACGGTGAGGTGAAGGTCAGGTCCTCCAACTTCACCGTGTAGATGTCCACCTCCTAAAACAAAACACCAAGATGTCGTCAGACCAAGAGACATGTACACCCGTGACCACATATCATTTGAAAAGCATAATATCAAATAAGTTATTCATCCACCAACCTTAATGAGACAGGCACTGCTGACCAGCTGCTTGGGGTCCACAACATCAACCAGGGGTTCCTTAATTGCCACCTCCTTGATGCACGACATATCAAAACCATACACGTTCTCCCACCCTGAAACAAACACACAGAAGTTTGAGTTGACTGAATAAAAAGTACATGAGGATTATAGCCTTTGGTGATGAAGTCATCTGACTGATCAGTTCACCCCTTTGTGTTAGGAACCACAAACTGGACTACTGATCACTCAGACTTGGTTTGGTGAGGTCAGAGACTACTCACAGTGGATTTTGTAGTCCTTATACTGCCTGTCTTCGATGGCAGTGACATAAAGGGTTGCCCTGTCTGGGAAAATGAGTCCATCCGGCTTCTATCAGAGGGAGAAAAAACCCTCAGATGACAGATTCTGTGACAGACCATCAAAGAACAAACAAAAAACCCATTAATGCCCGACCTAATTATTAGGGATGCACTGATCCGATATTGGTTATCGGTCCCGATATTGAAGAAAATCCTAGATCAGGTATCAGTGACAATGGGCCGATCCATATCGGCTGATCTATTCAGTCTAATTCTATGCCGTGCACTATGAGTGATGTCATACGCAAGCAACACGCCGTGCAGAGGCCCGCATTGTTTTCAAAATGGAGTGAGCGAAAGGATCAGCTGTCTGGAACCTTTTCACACTACCTCAGCCAACAAACTCGACGGCGACTTGCAATGCCTGCGCAGTAAACGTTCTGAGGGGCGGTGGTAAAACTTCAAGTTATAACACAACCAACTTAAAGAGAAAGATTGTTAATTGAGTAGTGGAGATGGGGTAGGTTTAAATAGGCACATGCTTCATCCTACTCCTTTTTCGGACATGTTGGGTTCACATTATTTTTGTTTTGACTATGGTTATTGGATTGGTTTGTTTTCCAGTTTACTTTGATGTGTTACTCGTACATGTTCGAAATAGACTGAAACTAACTAAGCACCTACAGAAATTTCACACCAGAGAGCACGCCGAGTTCATTGAACTGAGTAAACAAACCGAGGCGGTATGAAGCAGCTAACTTTGAAGGAGATGAATGAAAGAGGTGAAAAATTTCCACTTTTGTGTTGATGTTAAAATCATTTTTGCACTGAACTAAACCATTACAAAGAACAGACTGTTTATTTTGAATGTCTATCAAGCTTGTGAAGCTATTGCTTTTTTTAAAGATTGTTGTACTGGTGCACAGTTATTAAATAAATAAGTAATTCAGTACATTTATATCTGTTTATTTGTTTTTAAAAAAAATAGGAAAGAAATGTTGAAATGTAAGTCAAGTCTGATGTTGCCTTGCACAAGAGTCTTTTCCACACAATAAGACATACCGTTTGTTACCGTAATTCTGCAGTTTTTCTGTATCGTATCAGCCGATATTAAACCTCAGATATCAGTATCGGAGGTGAAAAAAGCGGATCGGTGCCTCACTACTAATTACTTAAATTTCAAAGCTCAGAGTCTCGTTCCAACTGTAACTATGAGCATTTTGATTGACTCACATCATTAATTCTAAATGAATTGTTTAGCATATCAACGGACGTTCATGATGCTTTTATCTTAAACCATGCTCCATACGTAAGTGAATGATTTCAGCTTTGCAGTAACAAAAGTTTAAATATCGTAAATATAATTCTCTGAAAAACAAATAGACGTACCAGCCACTTGTCCCTGGCATAGATGACTGTGTTGAGCATGGACTCATAGAAGAGGCAGTAGCCCATCCACTCTGATATGATGATGTCTACTCCATCGACAGGCAGCTCCACCTCCTCCACCTTTCCCTTGATGATGGTCACAACTGGAGACACGACGACATTAGGAGTTATCAAAGTTCACATAACATGAACCACCCGATTGAATTTATTTACTCACCATCATCCAGCTTGTTGGCTTTGACAATTTTCACAGCGTAGTCTGAGATGCTACTGCACTCTATCTATTAAGACAAAGAATATTTGAATTCACACATTAGCCATGTATGCTGTTACAGTTGATCAAACTCTAGTAATTACTGATACAATTACTAAACTCAGCCATGAGTTGTGATATTGCCCAACACATACCCCTATAACTTTCTTGGCTCCTGCTTTGGCAGCAAACATGCAGAGGATGCCTGTCCCACTGCCCACGTCCAGCACCACCTTATCCTTAAACAGGTGCTTGTTGTGGAACATGGAATTGCGGTACGTCAGCGTGCGGACCTCGTCTTTCAGCATCTCCTACAGGGGCAGTAAATAATGATAGGATGAAGATCTCGTAACACAAAGATAAAACTCATGCGGTGTGATGACTTGAATATGAACACGCAGCAGTTTGTTTCAAAAGAAATTACCTCGTGGATGCCAAAGTGGGCGTATGAGTCAAAGTAGTAGTCCTTTGATGTCATATCCTCAGCTGCAGGCTTGGCTGAGCTCTCCCCCTGAGAAACCTCAACAAAGATACACACAATCACAACCTGGACCACACCTGGGCTTTAAACAAAGTCTCATCAAAATACAAAACGTAGTGTGTCAATATGGTGCGATGGATTGTATACTCAACTCAAAAAGTGATGAATATAAAAGTCAAGACATAACTTTGGCTTATTTAGAGAGCATAGAGTGAATCATAAACTAATTAATTAACTAAGCACATCCACTGATTTGATCTACGTGATTATTTACTTACTTATTTGAAATACTACAACAAACTAAACTAACTAATGACAGTTTGGATGCAGACTATGGACAAAGGTCATGCTGTGGAGAACATCCTCTTCACGGGACATAAAGATTCCTCTCACACTTCAAATAGCTGTGGTTATTTGTGAAGCACAAAGTACTGGAAAAATTCACACATCACAAATTCAACAGCAAACCAACTTTCCCAGCAGAGTTCTGACTGCAGAGGACAATCCACAGTCCTCACTGAAACTCAATAAATGTTGACTGTGGGGTCTGTGGGAGCATCCGACACTGCAACTTTACTGTGAATGAACAGACACTGTGACTAATTGATGATCATCCTTTAGCTAGAAACCGAGGTCTGTTTGGAAAGTACGAAACTAATAAAGTTTTGATATTTGTAGTTAATGATATCCTTAAAAGATGAAAGCACACGGTTCCATAAAAACTGCTGGAAATGATGTGGCGCCTTATGAAAAGTTTCACTCTGTTGGGACTGATTCGACCGGCCGGGTTCACCGTGGACAGGGCCAACCTTTCCATAGTACAAAAGACCGGAGCACATGGTTGATAGTACTGTGATTTGATCTCGGCCTTCCTCGAGGACTACCACACACACCTGAACACACCATGTCATTCAGCAGCCCGCCAAATACAAGAGACAGTTCATTCCGGGCCTTTCCACTCGGGATTGACAAATACCGGGTAACTAACTGTAACCGACAAGATGTTTAGTGTTAACGCGCTGTGCTAGCTTAGCCGGCCAACAAGAAATCCTAACGTTAACGTAACAAGTTCAGCAAGTATGGCGTTGACGTAGCTGATAAACCAAGAAAACTAAGAGTACCACCTTCGCACATGTGTGGCCTCGGGTTAGAGGCAGCTAACAGCGGGGCTGAAGGAAACCTGAGGCAGAATGAGGCAGCATCTATGCTCGAGTAGCTAGGTAGCTAACTAGCAGAAGCTAACACGTTAGTCCCCATGCGGTCTCAGGCTCAGCAGGCACCGCCGGCCGGCTGTCGCACCAACTCAAACATCGCTGCTGCGGTCACTGCAACTTAAAACGGCCGTCATCTTTCATCTCCAAACACACGGAGGGGTTCACACTAAATCTTAGTTATGTCTGATATGCGACAATAAATGAATGAACGGCAACAGCAGATGCATCACAAGTAACACAGCTAACTTAAAATGGATGCTGATACTTCAGTAATGACAGCAACGAATATTAAGATTGAGTGACAATTTGCAACATATTTCTTTGAATAATGAACACATTCATGTGTAGTTTACAAAGATACATAAGAAGAGTTTGTTGTATTTCTTATTAAAAGACCTTACCTCCATTCTCTCTGCTGGCGCCGCCATTTCGATCTCCTTCCTGTGACTGCGTGTGCTTGTAAGAGTCTTCCCTGATCCCGCCCACGAGAGGCAGTTTTTTATTCTGATTGGACCGAAATGTAGACACGCCTATATTTTAATGTCGCGCTCCATATTCCAAATGAACGTCTGCAGACATCACGTTACGCCCCCCCCCTCTCTTAAAGGTGTACGACGCTCTGAGGACTTTTCTGTCCGCCATATGTTTCTCATCTAGTCGCGCCCGATGACAGCCTGTACACAACAGCATACACCCAGTGAGTCAGACAGCCAGAGCAGACTGCCTGCGTGATGGCTGCAGCTCAGTGAGGTAGTGTTGTTGCTGCACTGCAAATACCAGCCTGATCTTTCTACATGAAATAAAAGCTCCCTAAAAGAAATACTAAAGAAGTGTAATGAAAATAATAACAAAATGCGAACAGAAATTAAAATATGATGAAATCATTGGTTCCATCCATGGATGTATATGGTCACATCAGTGACAGTATAAAGAATGGACATCTGTAAAGGCACTTATCTGTCAATCAAGCCGTCATGCTGTTATTATTATTATTATAATTAATTATAACTTCGAGCCTTAATATCACTGAACCGTGAGTTAAAAAATTCACCCCCCTCACAGTTGTCGTGGATGGGGACATAGAGACCAAAAGCGTTGTCTGAACCAGGCTGTTAACATGTTTATTTCTGCTGTGAAGTTGGACATTTTAATATGGCCGCTTAAGGAGACTGACTCACTTCTGCAGCCTGTCTCAAGTGGCCGCTCGAGGAATTACACAAGTTATCCCTATATATATATATATATATATATATATATATATATATATATATATATATATATATATATATATGGCTTTAAGCTAAAAAAAAAAAGGTTAATTTTTCTTCAGATCAGGGATGGCAGGAAAGACAAGATTCTGAAAATAAACAGACAATAACAAAAAAACATTCATTGATCATTCATGAGACATCTCGCATCCAAGGGAGTAACAGTTTAATGCTCAGTGCTGCTTTCAGAGCACTGAATTTCTGGTTCATCTCTGCTCAGTGTCCCAAAATCCATAATGCAAGCGAGTTCTATATAGTATGAACCTCAAACGAATCACACATGTTGTTCTTTGCAGCCTATGATCAATAGCCTGCTGGATTTGTAATGAACAATAATAATAATAATAATAATAATAATAATTAAATCAAACTAGTTCTACAGGGCCATAGCTGAGACACTGAAAGTAAGGCAGGTAAATAAAGTTATTAATATTAATTAGCCAGGTGCCAAAGTTCCTTAATTATACCTCATGATTTCAACAAATATAACAATGTTTATTTTCTTTTTTCAACTGCAGCCTGTGAGTGTTGCAACTTGTTACATTAATCAAATCAAATCAAATCAAATTTTATTTGTATAGCCCAAAGTCACAAAACACATTTTGCCTCTGAGGGCTTTACAATCTGTACAGGGAGTGACACCCTCTGTCCTTAGACCCTCGGTTCAAGTGAGGAAAAACTTGCCCACAAAAAACCCTTTTAACAGGGAAAAAAGGTGGAAGAAACCTCAGGAAGAGCCACAGAGGAGGGATCCCTCTCCCAGGACGGACAGACGTGCAATAGATGTCACATGTACAGAGCAAATCAACACAAACATATTGTACAATTACAATGAATGATAAAATGACAATGAATTACAATGAATGATAAAATGATTACAGTAGCAGTGGAACCTGTGATAGAGATAGAGAGACACAGATGCACAGCAGCAGCAAGTCATTAATTAACTATAAACTGTAATGGAGATATGGTAACAATAATGACAGTAATAATATATGTAGTGGACGTCGTGCAGGACCACAGCAGCAGCCACAATCCATGAGAACCTGCTGGACGAGAAAGCACAGAAACTCCAGGGAAGAAGTTTAGTTGTTGGCTGATAAACTAGAAGTATGCAGAAAATACTTCCTATACATACACACACAAAAAAACCTTAAACTGGACATCACACAGTTTCACTCCTGGCTTCTCCCACCCTAATGTCAAAGTGTTCTTGACCAGAACCTCATCAGCTGCTCTGGGGGAATTATATAGCATCGTACAGTAAACTGCTCTGCACTGCTTTCTGGAAAATGACGGTATATTCAGCATACCTGTACTGGCTATAGAGAATCCTATCTGTAACAACAGGCATAACAAAGTCACATTTCACATGCTACTCTTTGACTGTCTCGCATTCACCCACGAGAAGAGAGTACAGATGCAGTTATTTTAATTTAATTTAATTTAAACTCTATACCCCAAAGCTGTGTCTGAGGGGATACCTCCCTTCAAGCATGGGGTCTACTGTACAAAGGCATGGCCCTCAAAAGACCCATGTTATAAGTGACAGTTGTGCAGTGGGGATTCAGTTGAATTGGACTCTCTATTCAAAGAAGATTTCTGGAAGCTTTCTCTGGCTATCCACTGTCAGATTAACAACCTCTGATGTCTTCGATTTGTCAGAGGCAAGAGCATTATCTTTTTTAAATGGCACAGTTTTTTTTTTTTAATTAGTAGCTTATCTCGTGCTAGGATTCCTTCATGTGGAAAGTAAAAAAAAGAATATGTTCTGTATACATATTTTTTATGGGCTGTAGAGTTTTCCTCACAAAAACATTCTACACATTACTGTTAAAAATGTCAGTTAGGCATTTATGAATACATACAACAGAGTCAGAATAAAACATAATTATAAAACTGCAAAAATGTTACTTACATACTCGTATACTTGCTCATCCTTTCAGGATTGCAGGTTATTCACCAGTTACCAAATACACACACTGGTTGGGAGGTGAAATCACTTCATGTACAGAGGTATCAAATGTGCTTTTTAAACTTACTATCATGTAACATTTAGTGTAATGAATTGCCCATGTATTACACATAACAACAACAGCAGCAGAAGAAAAAAATGTTCATTTATTTCAATTGGTGATAACGCTTTATCGCCCAGTTTGGTAGACATCCATACAAAATTCACAGTCAGTTATGATGCAAAGGTGTCAGAGCTGACAAGGCGCACACACTGCGTGTTTCTGATAAGGTCAAAGGGACGCAGAAAGTGCTGCAGTAGCTAATCGCTGGCAGTGATGATGCATACCAATAGAAATGGCCAATAAACGTAGCTCCAAGCCAAAGCTTGAGGAACCTTCTCCCACCTGGCTGTTACTCTCGACCGCGTATCTCCCAAAAATAGAGGATTACAATACCGAGCAGGTGCTTTGGAGCAAAGTACCTTTTGACCGACATATAGCGCCGCGAGCTAGACCAATCACCGCCGGGCCGCACACTCTGCCGAAGGAAACGAACGGACGCGTGCACGAGTACGCCGCGCGGTCACGTCGTAGGTTCTTCTGTCACGAGCTTTATCCAAGCGGTGGAGTGGAGGCTGGAGAATTAGAGCGGACATCAATTATACAGGACATCTTATTTAGCAAATTTAGTGCGTGTTAGAGAGAACAGGGCGTCGTTTCAACTCGCTGGTTGGCAGTTAAGACTCTCCACTGAGTGTTTCCGGTCAACCGGTGATGTATTCCAGTATTTGAACGATATTGCTAGCCAGCTAGCTAGCTAGCTGTTAAGCTAGCTTTACGGTGCGTGACTCGAAGTAACTTAACGTTATACTCTCGAAGGTTATTTTCATTAGCACATAGCAGTTACCATAAGGACATCCAAATAGTCGGTGGTTGTAACTTTAGTCAGTTAATATTCTCGGTGTCGTGCGCGTAGCTTCTAATCCTAGCTAGATAAGGATTGAATGAAATAACGTTAGCTTGCCATAGCCAGCGGAAACGAGCCAGTTAACAGGGATAACGTTAACTTATCCTGCTGCTGCTTGATCCACTACGTCCAGCTAATCTAGCAAATGCTATCGGAGCTAGCCACGCACAAGCACACCGTGAAGTCGGCAGGTAACGTTCGATCATAAAGTTGTAGTAGACGGCTAGACCTGCGAAGTAGCTAGCTACTACCAAACGTCAAGTTGGCCATCTTCCACTCCAGTCCAGTGTGAAAAGCTGACCGACGTCAGTTCAGTTTTACGGATAAGGCCGGAGTGAGGACAGAAACCTGCAAACATGCCGGCTGTGTCGAAAGGAGATGGAATGCGCGGATTAGCTGTTTTCATTTCGGACATCAGAAATTGTAAGTGCCATTTTTTTCCATTGGATTTGTTAATTTGTGTATCGTTAATTTGACGCCATTAGCGTTTGACATTACTGGAGCTGTTGCTTGCTGTACCCTTTACGTGCTGTAGTAAAATGACGTGGGGGCACCAAAGCATACAGCGGTGATCGCCTCCTTTACTAGCCGCTAATTACTCAGTAATGTCACAATTAATACTCAGATGCTGCCTGCCGGTAGCATGAGCGTTTTATTAGTATCAATGATCTGCTGTGCCTGTATGCAGAAGACGGGGCCCTTTTTTTTTGAGTTGCTGTCACTTTGGTCAAACGGAGAGCAGAAACATCTGGGCAGGATTAGAAATCCAGATGTCTAAACTGATCTAGAAAGCGGAGGTTCATTTTAAAGTTGACAGCGGCCTTCATGTCATTATTTTAAGATGACAGCGCTTCACAGGTCCTCACAGCTCCGTAACTGAAAGGAGACTGCAGGCAGGAGGACCTCGACCTGAACCCCCTGCCATAATGGAACAACGAGCACAGATCAGTGGACACAACGAGTTACATAAGGCACTGTGCAATAAATAATATCTAACATTAGGTAACATACTTTGCATACACTTTAAGTATTGTACAGATACTCCTTAATAATATTATTTCCACTGTGTTGACCAGATCAGAGGATTAGAATAGTTCATCCAGTAAACTAAATGATAGAGATCATAGAATAGCATAATGCTCAGAGGAGGAGTTGAGGTTTTTCAGCAGTGGATAGCTTGTTCCCAGTTTGGACTCCAGCACAGAAGCAGTGCTGTGGACGGGGTCATCAGAAAAACACGGAAAAAGGTCCACCTAAAACAAATCAATCAATTTCTATTAAAGTGTCCGTTATTGTGAGCAATTTCTCACCACTTTACTTTGTCATCAGACAGCTGTCTCCCATCATCTGTATAACTTATTATTTCTGTAGGCTCCTACAATGTGGCTATGTTTCGTGCTCCCCTCCTCTTCCTGATGTGAATAATTGAGAAAGTTCAAGATTCAAACTACTGGCAGATTTAAGTAGAAGTACACCTAGATCTATACATAAGTATGTAGATGTGTGTATGGAATTGAAAAAGGGTTCCATGTAAAAATATAGAGGTTCTGTGCATGATGTCATCTTTGTTTAAAAAATAAATAAATAAAAATAGTGTTATTATAGTTCTAATTAATAATGGTTACTATGGAAATAATGTAATAAAATAAATAGGAAGTAATCTTAATGGAACTAAATAAAAGTGTTCTTAAGCAGTGTCCTCATTTAGCATCCTCGTGGTCTGAGGGCCTGGCGTATCTGGAAACTTCTTCCTGATGGTAGCAGAGAGAAAAAGGCTGTTATCCAGGTGGTCAGGATCCTTAAAGGTTCTCCTAGTCTTATTTTTGCAGCGTCTGATGTAGATGTCTTTATGCAGAGTAGAGCACCACCTATTGTACATTCAGCTGCATGAAGCAGTCGTTGCAGGGCCTTGTGGTCTTGTTCGGTGCTGTTTCTGTACCAGACGGTGATGTTCCCTGTCAGCATACGCTCAGTGCTGCACGAGTATAAATTCCTCAGTATATGAGGGGATATCTGGAATTTCCTCAAACATCAGAGGCTCTGCCCTGCCTTTCTCACCACAGCACAAAGGTCAGGCCCTTGGGCCCCTTCTGAGGGCCTGTCTATTCTCAGGGATATTAAGGACTTCATTCCTCCCCTGCTTCTTCCCAAAACCCACCATGATCAGAGTCTTGCTGACGTTCAGTAGGAGGTTTTTGTGTTGACACCAGTGGGTCAGGATCACTACTTCCTTCAGATAGACCTTTTCATTGTTTACAGTGATCAAGGCCCACCACAGCTGAGAACCTGACAGTCGGAGTCAAAGGGGCTACACACTGTGTGTGTGTGTGTGTGTACGTATGTACGTGTGTGTACGTGTGTGTACAGGGAGTACTGACACAACCCCGGGCATGTAATCAAACCAATCAAAGGCTTGGTTAAAAAAACATTGAATGAATGATCTGACCTGTTTGAGTTTGTATATATTGGAACATTGGAGAAATCCGACACAAAGGGCCTGGCCAGTCTCAATTCAATGTAATCATTTTCATGATATTTATGAAATAGATGTCTTAAAAATCTATTGAGAAAACTAACCTGATTGCTTTAAATACCTGACAAAAACAGCACTTTAAAATGATACGGCAAAATGTCTGAGAGTTGACAAATGTGTTGGACGGACAGAGAGAGAGAGACAGGGCATTGTAACGTCACAACTATAACAGCAGTACATTTGCCTAATAATGATAATAATAATATCAATAATATTATCAAGCAGGACCACAGCAGCAGGCACAACCATGATCCATGAAAACCTGCAAGAAAAATGAGTAATGGAACATGAATGTGTCCAGATTCATGCAAACTATAGACAGATACACTGCAAGCTAGCACATCAACCTAATGTCACTGTTATCTGCTGACATCAAACTCAGAGGAGAGAACAAGTTTGCCTGACTGATGTTCCTGCAGTTTGTTGTCATGGTGACTAGACGCTTCATTCTCTGATCGAAGTTGGAAACATCGACATCTGCTTTGACATTTGGGGAGGTGGGGCAAAAGAATCCTACAGACTGTATGGTACTTGTTAATATACAGTCATATTCAGCCTGATGTATCGAGTGATGTGCTTGGCTCTAAAGAGCAGTTGATATGTAGAAGTTGTTGGGTAAACGCAGGTGACTGTAAGCACTTTAAATACAAGTTAGTCTTGTAATCATCCATTGTGTATCGCTGAAGACTGGACATGATAACACTGATAACACTGAGGCAATTGTGCCCCTGAGTTAATACATTTATATGAATATTAATCAGTTCCAGTTCATTTGATCTGCAGCAAGACAAATCTGAACTCAGTCACTTGCACCTTTTTACATATTAGAATACACTGACTCTGGAGCTGTAAAGAAACATGTGGCTTTTGTGACACAATTAGACACATATGCAAAATATGTATCATAGAGGGTCTCACCCTGAGCACTTGGTTTCCAGAGATCTGATGTTTAACTGAAAAATATGAAGTCATTCTATAGTCAGGTCCATCATGTCCATATTTTAAATTCTGGCATTGTAACACTTCCTTTCTTATCAGGTAAGAGCAAGGAAGCAGAGATCAAGCGCATCAATAAAGAGCTGGCCAACATTCGCTCCAAGTTTAAAGGCGACAAGGCTCTGGATGGCTACAGCAAGAAAAAGTATGTCTGCAAGCTGCTCTTCATCTTCCTCCTCGGCCATGACATTGACTTTGGACACATGGAGGCAGTCAACCTGCTGAGCTCCAACAAGTACACAGAGAAACAGATCGTAAGTCTTCCACTGCTTGTGTGTGTGTGTGTGTGTCTGTGTCTGTGTGTTTGATTTGACTATACTTGAAACTGAATTTTCCAACATGACTGAGAGGCCAGTTTAGGATTATTTTATTTAAATCCATATTTTCATTTCTCATGGCCCTATTGTGTTTCTTCCTTTTTAACTATGCCAGGGGTCGGCAAATAAGTTTGGACCCGGGCCAATTTTTATTCCATCGCGGGCCATGACCATGCTTTCCTACTGAAAAAAAAAAGGTTTTCTATTCTATTAAAAATAAACGTTATTTAACTTAAAAATGCATTTAATTTAATTTAAAACATTAATTTGCTTCTATGTGCTGTTATTACGCCCACTGCTGCATCTCCTGGCGTCTGTCATGAAACAGGCAACCTGCCAGTAACTAATATATACAGCAGCGCAGATCTGTTTCCCCATGCCGCTGATGTGCATTCACATTTTTTAATTAGGCTATTTGATATTTGAGCCGACCTTGTTTGGTTTTGTTTTTTTTATTAAATGAAACATATTTGTTCACGTTGTCCGTTGCCATAGGGACACAGGACACTTTTATTTTCCACAGGTTACAGCGCACGCACGTGCCAATTAGCGCCCAACCTGTGCGTCAAGTAAAGAGGCTGCAAGGATGTTCTGGCTGCTGTTTTGTCACGTTACTTATCAGCTACTTTTCAATAAATGTTGTGAAATCTGTGGAATTGTTGTATTTTTGACAGAAAACATGAGGTTTAAAAGATATACTAAAAAAATATATATTTAAAAATAAATCACCGTCATCTAGCGGGCCAGATATAATTGATGGCGGGCCAGTTTTGGCCCGCGGGCCGCTAATTGCCAACCCCTGCACTATGCGAATCTGTCTGCCAGTGGTACGATATTTCCTCGTAAGACGAAACCGAAGACTTACAAGACTTTACCAGACTAATACATAAACAACATGTATTGACGAAATGAATGAACGAATTCAGGTTTTATTCCCTAATGTTTTCTTCTGACGTTAACTTTACTACACCTTCCACCCTGTCACCAACCCCTGCTATACTTACTTGTTTGGAACATTTCTTAAATTTACTTAACAGATTTTGTCTGTTTCCAAATTTGTTCAGTGAACATGCTTCTTTCTTATTTTATCTTTTATTGTATCTTATTTTCAAAGTGGAGTTAAGCTCTGAGGAAAATGGAAAGCTTACAACCTACATGTCAGATGTTTTACCTGTAAGACTGATATTGTAATGATGTTATTCATATAGTGTGATGGGAAAACATTGGATCTCCACACAGTCAGAGAAATAAGTAGAGCACAACAGTGTCTGTCATGGTTGGCGGCTGACACTGTGAGGTTGTACCAGTGTCTGGTTCAAAAGCAGTTTAGCTGACTTTGCTAACATTCAGGGAGCATTAGAGCAGAGACAAGCTGCACTGCTGCATCACGTTTCCATCATGGACGGTTTTGTAGTGTGGTAATGTTGAAAATTCACAGCCTGCCATGCTGTGAATCAATGTGACTGAATCATTTCAGTCAGTACTCAAAGAGAACTGAACAATGTCAAACACTACTCCTGCTCTATCGAAGCACACCACAGTCAAAGTTTGACTGTCTGTCTTTGTTGACAGAACTAGAGATCAATGACCTGTGTGTCACCATCCACATGCTGGCCACAATCACATACCTGCTGGATATCAGCTAGTAGACAGTATAGTTTTATACTGACACATGAAGATACAATGTGACACATTGACCAAAATGTCTGTCTATTTTTGCATGGTGAAAGTTTGCTTAGAATGTTAAAGCGGAACAAATTCCTCAGCCTCTGCGACTATTTCCTGATTCTGTATGGTGAGCCATTTTTTCAGGAAAAGTAAATGTTGAGTAAGCAGAAAAATGTTGAGTCAGGATCTCTATTTCAAGTGACAAAACAACAGAACTGCTCATGGGACAAAAATTATGGATTATTTCACATTTACTGTTTTTCTTTCAATAACTGAATTTAAGGTAGTTCTATCAAAGCTCCGACTTTCTGGATATGTATGATTGTTGTACCAAATCACAAAACAAAAACAGTTCATCTCAACAGCATACTTTATGCTTAATGACTCTGCAGGCTGAAAAAGTACTGATGTTTTTGGTGCCACCTACTGGTTGATGTGGAATTAGCTCTAACCTTCACTTCACTGAGTCAGCATAGGTTCACGATGTCGGGACTGCCGTGATAGGGGCTTGATTTGGTCAATTCTGGAACCTGACCCATTTATGTCATTGACAGTAAACTATAAAACAGCCCTCAATATACTGCAGTCAGTACAGTTCAACAGTCCAGTTACCAAAATGAGTATTTTGAGTCAACAACGCAGTTTCACCAAGAACATCAGAACCTTTATGAAGGTCGGCTTTATTACTAAACTGTTGCATTAGACTGCATATGTTTTAGCATGATGGGCGTCAACTGGACACTGGTTGTTTTTATTATCATAAATAATGTGACATGACATACTAACCGTACACTATATGTTTGTCTTTTAATGCCTCCAGTGTTTTTACATTGGTGACCTCTTTTCATGTCTGTCACTCCAGGGCTACCTGTTCATTTCGGTGCTGGTAAACAGCAACAGCGAGTTGATCCGTCTGATCAACAATGCCATCAAGAACGACCTGTCCAGCCGCAACCCCACCTTCATGTGCCTGGCGCTTCACTGTATTGCGAATGTGGGAAGCCGTGAGATGGCTGAGGCCTTTGCCAGCGAGATCCCTCGGATTCTGGTTGCTGGGTGAGTGAGTAAAGTGCATAACAATCATCCTCATCTGTCCATTTCTTATGTTCTGCTGTGCACGATGAAGCCAAAAACATGTCAAAACATTTACACTGCATGACTTCACTTAACTGTTTCTAATGTGGATGTGATTGACCACAGTGACACGATGGACAGTGTGAAACAGTCAGCTGCCCTGTGTCTGCTGCGCCTCTATAAGACCTCTCCTGACTTGGTGCTGATGGGCGAGTGGACGTCACGTGTGGTGCACCTGCTTAACGACCAACACATGGTGAGAATGTAGTTACATGATGACGCCTTGTTGTACCTGCATGTAGAGTTTTTGTCAGAGATTCAATGATTTGTATTAAAAGGATTTAAAAGATATGTATATGAGTGAGATTATTAATTATCTTGTTGTGTGTGTCTTTGTGTCTTTAGGGTGTGGTGACAGCAGCCATCTCTCTCATCACTTGTCTGAGCCAGAAGAATCCAGATGAGTTCAAGACCTGTGTTTCCCTGGCTGTTTCTCGACTCAGCAGGGTGTGTGTGTGTGTGTGTGTGTGTGTGTTGACTTGCTTCTGATCAGAGAAAACAGCGTTGTCACTTATCAAAGCTGGGCTTTCCAGGTGGATAAACAGAGCACTGATAAACCTTGTTAGTGTGGGGCATAAAAGATGTTTTGATACGATGATGATAAGTACATTTATTTCTAAGCCAAATAGAGACAAAGTCTGCAAAACACTTGAAACCACACTTACATGGCTCTAATACTGCAGTTTCATCATTCTTCTTTATTAGCAAAAAGACAATTGTAAGGTTGCTAACATCAGGGGCCACCACAAGTTCAGACTTTACATTACAACAAACACTGTGAAGTGCAACATCTACAAAATGACACCTGCAACGATTGCTGCTGATGGGCTGATAGGACGAGAGACATCTCATGGCAGAACTCCTGACTGACAAATCAGTCCATTCATGAGACTGTTCTGTGCAAAATTGTCCAGTGAAATTAAAACATGATGGACATCATCATCAAAATTGTGAATCACATTCGATTTGTGAATCGCTGTCTGATCCTGGCCCCCAGGCAAAGCAGGTTCAGTATCCGTGCTGTACACACTGTTCATCTTGTTCAGGTTCAGTTTTGAGTCGACATAAGTCCTAAAAAGAGTTGTGTTGGTTCTTCAGATTGTGTCGTCGGCCTCCACTGACCTTCAGGATTACACCTACTACTTTGTCCCAGCACCGTGGCTCTCCTGCAAGCTTCTGCGCCTGCTGCAGTGCTACCCTCCACCAGAAGATGGCGCTGTCAAGGGCCGTCTGGTAGAATGTCTGGAGACCATCCTCAATAAGGCCCAGGAGCCACCAAAGTCCAAGAAGGTGCAGCACTCCAATGCCAAGAATGCTATCCTGTTTGAGGCTATCTCACTTATCATCCACTATGACAGGTGAGCATCCAACATCACAACATGATATAATCCATGAACTGAGCAGTGTAACATCTGCAGTGGATGTAAATATTTCAATAAGATATTAAATGTTATGATGGGCTGATGTAGGTCTGATGAATTAATTAAAATTTTTATTAAAAAAATATATGGCCATTTTAATTGTGGATTGATGTTAATGAAGCGATTATGTCTATGGTGGGTTATTGTGGGTTTAACACATATGCATATTCACAGTTAGATTATTGCAGGAAAGTCTTACAGGCATAAACTGGACATTTTGAAGTGTGTTTTATGACGTACTTATCCATAGTCAGTGTGTTACCTGCAGAGGATGGTGGTCAGCATGCCTTCAGTTTGGAGAAGCAGACAGAAGCACCAGCACAGAAGCAGAGCAAAGCACTGTTGTGGACAGAGTCAGACAGTTTTAGCTACAAGAAAAGAAGAGCCTAAAAAAATCAAGATCTGTTTAGGTTGTATTAAGAATGTTGTCACCACTTGCAGTCAGACAGCCCTTTTCCTTGGCACTAACTGTAGAATTTCTGTTTTCCTTTGCATAAGCTGTGTGGCACACCGTATCACACCACAGATCAGCTGTTTGGGTCACAAAGTTGCGAGATCAGTCTGAATGGAAACTACATGTTTCAAAAGATGGTGTGGGCTCCGGGCTGTGTGATCCAAACAGCTGATCTGCAGTGCAGTTGGGCTAATGCGTAGAAATAGAAGTTCTGCAGATACTGACTACCAGGCTATTCTAGAAGTAAGCTTTGCTTTCTGTTCTGCAGTGAGCCAAACCTGCTGGTGCGAGCCTGTAACCAGCTGGGCCAGTTCCTGCAGCACAGAGAGACCAACCTGCGCTACCTGGCTCTGGAGAGTATGTGTACTCTGGCCAGCTCTGAGTTTTCCCATGAAGCCGTCAAGACACACATCGAGACCGTGATCAACGCCCTCAAGGTGGTACCTCACACTTTGAACTAACAACGGTCACTCAGCAAACATTAGGCTTAAGCAATGTTTTGATTGTTTCAGTTGTTCAGTGAATGAAATGTGACATACTTGTACCAGTCTTCAGAATCCTCTCTGAACAGCTCCACTTCACAACTACACACTTTACATTGAAAAGGTTCCACACACAATAAGAGTGCTCAGCTATCTGCTTGAACTTTGGCCTCTGTGCTGTGTGCCCAAAGGGCCCAAACTGGTCAGTAGCACATGACAATCCTCACATAGTTCTGCACTTTGCTACTGTTTGTCTTTCTGTGTCTCTGCAGACTGAGAGGGATGTGAGTGTTCGACAGAGGGCAGCGGATCTGCTCTATGCCATGTGTGATCGCAGCAATGCCAAGCAGATCGTAGCCGAGATGCTCAGCTACCTTGAGACAGCAGACTACTCCATCAGAGAGGAGATGGTGGGTGTGCCAAGAAACATTTGGAGCCATGCTATATTCTTTTTCCACTATATGTGACTAGATTCCTTTCCTCCTTTCTGTCAAGTGAGAACTGGTGAAGATGGCTTGTTTCCATCAGCTTCATATTGCATTAATGTGGTACATTAAAGTTAATGCAAATGGCAGCAGTGTCCTAAATCAATCAAATCAGATTTATTTCAGATAATTTTCCAATGTGTACATACCAACTGATGTCGTCTTCTTTCAGGTGCTGAAAGTGGCCATACTTGCAGAGAAGTATGCCGTTGATTACTCCTGGTACGTGGACACTATTCTCAACCTCATTCGCATTGCTGGTGACTATGTCAGCGAAGAGGTGTGGTATCGTGTCATCCAGATCGTCATCAACCGAGACGATGTGCAGGGCTACGCTGCCAAGACAGTCTTTGAGGTACTACATGAAAATGTCAAAGAGGGACACACACATTGATTGAGATTGATAGAATGGTTATCAAACCACAATACTTTTTAGTACTGACCAAAAAAAAAAAACGAGTATAACTGAGAAGGCATGGGATCTAAGTATATGTAAATACACCACATTCACTCACAGACATAAGGAAATGCTCAGTTCCATTACAATTGACAGCGATGCAGCAAATGTTGCTATAATAATAGTAATGCTTAGAGCTGGATTCATTAGATTGTATTGTTACCTTACCTAAACCATTTCTATCAAGTCCTTACAAGTAAGTATTTACATTTATTTGACTTTAAATGAGGCTTAACTTTGACAGTTTGTCTTTTCTCCAAAGCTAAAGTCAAGTCAGAAGTAACACTAAAACACAAATATAGCTGCGATATAGCAGCGATGGGGGGCCTAGCAGCATAACAGCATAACAGGCAAGCCTATGCCTGCTCAGGAAGGTGTCATGAGTCCATACAACAAGTTTCGCGTCGATACATCAAGGCATCGCAGAGATATTGGCCCACTTCCTGTTTGGCGGCTTTGCCGCTGATTTGGGTTGGCTGTTACGGCAAAAGAGTTTGGAGTTCAGACATGAAACTTCAACCATGAGCCAGCCATGGTCTGAAGACCATATCCATCAAGTTTCATGTAAATCGGACAAGTGTGTGCCCTCTGTAATCATAAGCGTGTTTTTGACAAAATTCAAATGGCCGCCAAATCTTTATGCATGTATTACAGAGTCCTTTAGCAAATGTACTGGGATGTCTGAGAGTATTAGTCAATACTAGAATTACGGTTAAAGTCCAAAGCAATATGAAGATATGAGCAGAAATGCAATTTTGCTAATTACAGCACCCCCTGAAGGTCAAAAAGCTTGGGCCTCTCAAAGAAGTGGTCATGAGTCAGTGTTAGAAGTTTGAAGTCAGAACATCAAACGGTTGCCGAGATATGGCCTCACTTCCTGTATGGTGGCGTAGCCGCTGAGTTTGATTGGCTACTACGGGTAAATGGAAGCGAAATTAAAAAATCCTGAAATGACCTGAAATGCTTTTTGAAGGTTTTTAATAAAATTCGAAATGGCAGAAAATCCAATATGGCGCAAAATGACGTCATATGGTGTGTTGAACTCGTCTTGATCCAAGGATTCCAACGGTACCTCATTTGTGAAATTTGGACCAACAGGTCCAAAGTTATGAAGCTGAATGCACTTCAAACTTTGACGTGTTGGTGGCGCAATGTACGGGCATGACAATTCTTGAGGATGACCATGGGACTGTTCTGAATACGTGTGCCAAGTTTCAAAACTTTTCACCATGGCGTTCTAGGGGCTGCCATAGACTTCAATTGCAGTGGAAACGGATCAACAATAATAATAATAAGGCCCCAATAAAGATGACAACACTTACAGCTGCTCAGCTTAAAGTTGGGTCATGAACAGCTGCTAACGTTTTGGTCCATTAGTGAGCTCAAACAATTAACCCTCATTAAGAAAGCAGTCCACCAAAACTTAATGGTCTCCACTCAGCTCTTCTGTCCTTACTGTTGTAGTGACATTGTGCTGGTTCTTTAACATGGTGTCAATTTGTCGGGAGGTTTTGTAAGTTAGGACTATTGTTCTCCATCAGGTTGGGTGAGATCAAAGTTGTTAAAACGGGGGTGAAATCATATGATTGTTAAAACAGAACCACGTTTGTTGAGAACATTTTATTAGAATATTGTTTTTATTCCAATCCTGTCACTCAAAATATATATCTGGTCCAAAAAGAGCCGATTCAGAAGCACATTCTCTAAAGCAACACCAGTGATTGACTGACCGATGAGAACTTGGTCAGACGAGTTTACACACCAACCCATCAATCAGCCGACTAGAAGGTGTAAAAAACATCATTTACAATATATTAATATATATTGAGAATGCTTTAGCGGTGAAGTGATTTCTGCTTATCGTGGCATGTGTTATATAACTTCAGGCATTGTCTGAAGAGGAGATTCAATGTGCCTTTAGTGCTGCTGTAACTGTAAAACACTACGATGATTTCTTGTCTTCTCCAGGCTTTGCAGGCTCCTGCTTGCCATGAAAACATGGTGAAGGTTGGAGGCTACATTCTGGGAGAGTTTGGTAACCTCATTGCTGGTGACCCACGCTCCAGGTATGTTGGCTTTCAGCTGCCAAGGCACTAAGTGGACTGACGAAATGATAAATGGTGACTTTGCTTTCCTGTCATTCAGCCCCCTGGTTCAGTTCAACCTTCTCCACTCCAAGTTCCATCTGTGTTCCGTGCCCACCCGTGCCCTGCTGCTGTCAGCCTACATCAAGTTTATCAACCTATTCCCAGAGACTAAGGCCACCATCCAAGAGGTTCTGCGCTGCGACAGCCAGATCCGCAACTCAGATGTGGAACTGCAGCAGCGTGCTGTCGAGTATCTGAAACTTTCTTCCATCGCGAGTACCGACGTCCTGGTTAGTTTTGATGAAAAAAGTCAACTCAGATCAGGTCCAGTAATTAATGAGAAAAAAAACATTTGCAGGGAGCACCGGTTTCCATGTAATACACCTCTGTTACACTGTCTCCAAACATGGTCACAGCCATTTAGTCCTATTCTTGCTGTCAGAGGTGGGCAGCTCCTTCTATCCAAACCCACGGCATGATTGTCCTCTCTCTCCCTCAGGCCACTGTCCTGGAGGAGATGCCTCCTTTCCCAGAGAGGGAGTCATCAATCCTGGCTAAGTTGAAGAAGAAGAAGGGGCCTGGTGCTGTTTCTGTGACAGAGCTGGAAGACAACAAGAGAGAGGGTGGCGAGTTGAATGGAGGGGGTGACCGGGGGCCAGACACAGCAGCCATGGCTGCCTCCAACGCTGTAAGCAGACTCTCTTTATTCAAAAAGAAACTGAATTGTTGGGTTGCTTTTAGCTGCCTTCATGCATGGCAACAGGTGTGACAACAGTAATACATATTAGTGGCCCTACTGCAAGTTTCCTTTGTTTTCCAGTCAACCCCATCACCATCAGCAGACCTCCTGGGATTCGTTCTGCTGCTCCCATTGGTGCTGCTCCAGCCAACGCTGGCAGCCTATTGGTGGATGTGTTTTCTGAGGCAGGGCCTGCCGCACCATCTGCTGCTGTGAATGACGACGGCTTCCTAAGGTGAAAGGTCATCTCTTGATGAGAAGATGTGTAATCAACCAGAAGTCAAAGTCCAGTATGAGTGGCTGCAACAAAGCATGCTGATAATGCAGTTCAGAGTAGTGCAGAAATCGCGGTATCATGATTCAAGATTACCGAATGTGTCCCCAGGGAAAGTGCATTCAGATATGTTGAACACGGCATCATTTCACACCCTCCTTATGTCCTGACTTTAGGAGATCTTTTCCTGTATTTAATTTGAAGTCGTGTAGTGTCTACCTGAGGGGAGCTGTTCATTTTCTGATACGGGACATGAAGGGATCACTCCAGGCAAACAGAGCCTCTCATACTGGACTGGGCAAAACTGTTGTTGCTTAATGGGAAAATCCCTTGAATTGGACACCATGTACTGGTGTTTTCCATCTTAAACTTTTTATTGTGAATAATTGTGGTGTTCGTAATGTGTTTGTCCTGTTAGACTACTGTGCAAACTAGCTGCAATGTGTCTGTGCTGGCTCTGTCTTTCTTTGCTCTATCTTTGTGTTATTTGGACCTGTCAACCTGGAGACATTGGTAGTCAGCTATAGGGCTGTGAGGTTAACCACAATAATGAAATACTGTGATATTGACAAGGCAGCCTCAGGGGATGGCAAGCAGCTGCCACAACTGCATGTGACGTCGCATCAGGTTCAGTCTTTGAACATTTTCAGACAGGAAAGCGGCTCAGTGCAGCTAGACTCAGACTGGAAACTCAACATAGCAGAAGCTCTGTCTAAAATGGAAGAGAGTTCTCCCTCTGCTACTCAATATGCTCCAATTCACAGAATCCCACAGTCCAATCAGAATTTTGCATCAGCACCAGCATTACAATATTGCACAGGAGAAAGTGTGATAATGCCTGTTCTCAGCTGTCCTCTTGTCAGTCCCACCAGGATTTCACGTTTTTTTTTTTGTGATTTTTGCGATCAAAATGATTTTGCAGCGGCATTTTCTCATTTTTTGCGAGGAATTTTGCGCCTGTTTTTTGTTTTTTTCTTTACTTTCAAACCGCATCAAAAAGTCTAAACAGGCTTAATGAGACAAAAACAAGGCAGACAGATTGAGAAACACTGTTTCCTTTTTATTTTCTGTAAGAATCTTAACATTAGTACTGGAGTGTAAAAACGCATTTACCCCAGTACTGAGTGAGGCCAGATAATTAACCAAAACAATCAAAATGGTTAGCAGTCACCCATATGCACAATGCACAAGTGATTCCAACGATCAATGATATAATCTGTACGTACTGTATAGTTGACTTTCAGCGATGGTCGAGGACTTTGTTACACGGGCTACAAAATAGTTTTCCTCCGCTTGCATGTAAAATTGCCGGATATTGTTTTGCTCGGTCATTTGCCGATATATATGACGGCAGGTGGGACTTGTTAGTAGTCGCCATCACTAACTAACATTCCCACGGCGGTGTGTGAAAATGGCTGCGCGTGTGTGTGTGTCAAACAGGTGGTGAGGAAGACACATCTATGGCAGAGCCGTTAATTTGATCTATGGTGGAAAACACGTGTCATGGAGAAGGGGCGGCATGTTTGGTTATTTTGCAATAATTGTGCGACATAGTAGGAAATATGCGGCCTTGCGAAAATATGCAGCATATTGCTGACTGTGGTAGGGACTAACTTCAGGGAACAAGACTTCAAACAAACAGTGGTGTGTATCATACTGGCTGTCTTGTGTTCGGAAAAGCCTAAAAGAGGAGATTAAAAACAACAGCAACCTTCCCTCTGTTTTTACAGACAGTTGTGTGATGTAGAGCGATCTGTGCTCCTATTGGGCAGCGTCACAGAGCAAGTCATTTGTAATACTAGAGAAGCTAAGCTGTATAAAACATGACTATGTCATGTGACATCACACATACAGTGTGTGTTTTTGTCCACTATTATACACTAGACGGGGGGTAAATGAATCATTTGTCATGCAGAACACTCATTTTAGTTTGGGATGGCCTTTGTGTTTACGAGACGGGCTGTTCATGTTATCTGAAGCCAGTATAACGCTGTGTGTTATAGCGGGGAAAGAAAAAGCAGTGAGCAGTGTGTGTGTGCATTAAAGCAGACTCGTCTTCAGTCTTCATGGTTGGCAGGTCTGCTGATCTTGTCTGTTCTTTTTATCTTGCTGTGTATGTGACTGTCTTTCGTCTTTTTCTCTCCTTCCCTTCTCTCCATTTCCCTGTGTGTGTGTGTGTGTGTGTGTGTGTGTGTGTGGGGTGTGGTGTGTGTGTGTGTGTGTGTGTGTGTGTGTGTGTGTGTGTGTGTGTGTTTTGATTTGAATGTGTGTCTGTCTCCTGTCCTCTACCGTGATTGGACATTGACAGAGATCTGGAACAGCCCACAGAGACCTCTGATTCCCTATTGGTGGAGGGTTCTGGTGACTCGGAGTAAGGGCCCAGTAGTAAACTACAGAATCTTCTAGAAAAATACATCTATGCCAGCTCCACATAGTTTTTCTAGAGTTCAGGCCTTTTGTCTTGAATATCATCAGTAATAGACACTACACTAAGCGCTTTTAAATCAATGAAATAATGAAAATTATTATTATTATTATTATTATTATTATTATTATTATTATTATTATTATTATTACACTGAGTGGCTGGCTTGATGCATGTGAGCTATTTAGGTTTACATAAAAGCAGCTGACTTGTTCTGTACATGTTAATACCTCTACACAGTCAGCTCTTGTGCCTTCCATTACCACCACATGAATTGAACGCAGTGGAACATGGCAGAGCTGCCACCAAACTCTCTCACTGTATACTGCTGCAACTCACTGCAAGCAGAGCCATGAAAAACAAGCTAACACAACTTTTCAGAACTGAAACACATCATCTGCTAAAGTAAATGTAAGTTATCGTGTCTTTGCATCCACTGCTGTGATGGGAAAATTAGCACATCAAAATAAACAGCTGAAGGCACTTCTTTTCCAGTTACACTATTAAATCATTGTGGAAGAGGGCACAATAATGAAAAGAGGTCCAGTTATAGCTCAAGTGCTAAAAAACAATGCCATTTTTTAAATAATGTATCATTTAAAAAAAAGTTTTTTTACCATGGCCAAAGTCTGCAGTATTTCTACATTTGAAGTGCAAATTGAAAATGCAGATGGAAACACACTTTCTGATGAGTACGTATAGTTTAATTGTGTCTGTAACGCAAAGCTGCAAAATTCAAACCCAAAAGAATGTGCACATGCACACATCATTTTGGCACCAAAATGTTCATGGCATCAAGCTTTGCATAGACTACATACAGTATGTGCTTCTTAACATGTGAACAGTGTCAGCCGTAGAGTGCAGTCTGTACGCATTTGGACAGTGAATCAGCTGTTTTGAGTAGAGTGCAGTCTGTACGCATTTGGACAGTGAATCATTTTTTGTTGTTTTGACTCGACTCAAGCTGAATTTAGAAGAATTTTCATGAAGCACTCACTGAGGTCAAAGTGCTGCTATGTAAACTGTTGCATTGTGGCCCATTTTGTATGCTGATGCAAAAGAGAGCAATAGGACAATGATGTGAATCAAAGCTGCACTTTCCCCTCATGGGGATACTTTCATATATTATTCCCTGTGCTTGAGTACAGAACAACAACAGTAGAAATTGTCCAAATCCATACACAGTGCACTGGATGCACATTTGTTACACAGTGTAAGTACCAGCAGGCACCACCTCACTGTGTAATGGTATCATTTTGTATAAACTGCTTTTACTAACCTCTGCATTTTATCTTTTTATCCTTCTTTCTTCTCATCTTTCTCTTAACCAACCTTAATCACACTTGCTGTGTTGAATGGATGTCACATTTCTGCTTCATCCATTCATTCCTCATTTGTCCTGTTGCCTGTGTGTATCCATCTCTCTGTCCTGTGGGCTCTTCATCCCTTTGCTGTCCTGTGGTCTCTCAGCTCTGCTCCTCCCTCTGAGGATCCTGCTCCTCCTCTGTCTGAGGCAGACGAACTTCTCAACAAGTAAGCTCTTTCTCTGTGTGTAAGCTTTGTCATGTGTCAAGAAACATAACCACTTACTGTACATCCAGTAAACTGGGACTAAACTCCATTTACTGGTTTGAGTTTTGGTCAGGTGCAGCCATCTGACCAACATAGTGCTGTAATAACATCTGGAAATGATCCAGTCCTGACACTGCAAAAGAAGTAAAGTCTAACCTTCCTCTATAAACTTCAGATGGGATTCTTTTCATTCTGTTGCATTGGATGACTGTTTTTACCATAGGTTTGTCTCACCTATGATGACCTCTTGCAGACTCAGTTGAGAAACAGGGCGTCATGACATCACAGCTCTTATTGTGACTAATCCATCAGAGCTGAGTATAATATAAAAATAAGGCTGCAGGCTCATTGTGTCTCTGCTCTCACAGTGATTAATATCTCACATATCATTGAGTTCATCTTATATTCACAAAGCCTTTTTCTTTGTTTTGACCAATAGTTCATGATGTTTATTGATCTTTGACGAAGACCACAAGGAATTAGATGGTTGAGTTACTCATTCTCCCTCAGCATTGTCTCAGTAAGAGAGAAATGCATCCAGATAGTTCAGAATTGTGTTCACTGAATTAGTTCCCAAGAGCCGGAATGAAGGCAGAGAGGGTGCTCTCTCTCTTTAAGGAAAGCAGAGCGCACTGTGGAGATAAATGACATTAATGATAATCAAAATTCACTCCAGTCATCGTTGTGTAAATTGTTGTGTGGGTGTGCACGTGAAAATAAAGTGCACAGGATGAATAAGTTAGTGATATGAATATCAACATGATATGATCCTTGATGCAATACTATCATCTGATTGGTGCCTGACAGATCAGTGCACCCATAGTAATAACATGGCTGGGTCACATTTGTTGTGACATTGTGTCCAGTGTCTCCATGTACTAGGTACTGTTTCAACAGTACCTAGTGACAGTTTAGTTAAAGGTGTTGACTAACCCTTTAAATGCTTTCATGCTACAGGTTTGTGTGCAAGAATAATGGAGTTCTGTTTGAGAATCAACTGCTACAGATCGGCATCAAGTCAGAGTATCGCCAGAATCTGGGTAAGTTGTCTACAGATGTGGTACTGAGTTTCCATGATCATACAGACATATTTGATACTTTGACTATGAACTCTGAATACTCCATAAAATGCAGATGTTAATAAAACAGAATGACCTGTTAACATCTCTCTCTCTCTCTCTCTCTCTCTCTCTCTCTCTCTCTCTCAGGGAGAATGTACTTATTCTACGGTAACAAGACATCAGTGCAGTTTGCCAGCTTCACCACCACAGTCAGCTGTCCTGGGGAGCTCCAGTCTCATATCCTTTCTGTGCAGTCATGTTTCAGTGGGTTTGAAACCATCAAAGCTTAAAATGGGCTCACCATTTCAAAGTCATATCTCTGGATTCAAAGTAGACTTGGCCAATATTAGCTCTTTTCAGATATATCACTATGAGCATATATGTCATATATGAAGAAATATCAAAGATATGTGTGAAATCAGTGTCACCATGCTGCAGCTCAGAAAACAGAGTTTTCAGAAAACTCTGCGTTTGAGGTATTTGGAAGTCGGTCTGCATGATGTCTTGATGGTCCTTAACAGCTGGCCAAAGCTCAATGTTCAGACCAAACCAGTGGAACCACTGGTAGAGGGTGGAGCTCAGATCCAACAGGTCCTCAACATCGAGTGTCTGACTGACTTCTCTGATGCCCCACTGCTCAACATCAAGTTCAGGTGAGCTCATAGAAGCAACCCAAACTGGGATGGTGACCAGCAGCGTCCAAACAGTTCTCTTCTTCTTGGTCTCCCTCAGTCGTGGTTTCTTTGCAGTAATTTGACTATGAAGCTCTGATTCACACAGTCTCCTCTGAACAGTTGATGTTGAGATGTGTCTGCTACTTGAACTCTGTGAAGCATTCATGTACTTTGCTGCTGAAATGATAAATTCGACTTGTCACAGTGGCAACCTCATAACTACAGCGAGAGAAACGATACAGAAGCTGATTTTAGTATCCGAAGCAACTCTACATGTGCAGCAATGTGTGTGTTCCTCAGATATGGTGGAGCACTGCAGAACCTGACCCTCAAGTTGCCTGTCACCATCAACAAGTTCTTCCAGCCAACTGAGATGACCTCACATGACTTCTTCCAGCGCTGGAAACAGCTTAGCCAGTAAGTGTGTGTGTGTGTGTGTGTGTGTGTGTGTGTGTGTGTGTGTGTGTGTGTGTGATTCCCTTCTAAAGCTAAAGTCTATTGTGTGAACGCTTTTCAGGCCTCAGCAAGAAGCCCAAAAGATATTTAAGGCCAACCACAGCATGGACACTGAAGTACTTAAGGCTAAGGTACGTCTACAAGCTGATTCTACTGTCATTATCATTGATCTCCACATCCACAATAAAAGCTGTACTGTACCTAACACTAAAGCACTCATGCTTTGTTTGTAATTCTGTTACTAATGTTCCATGTTTATATTTGTCTTTGTTCAGTCAGCCAAAGCAAAAAGATGACCCGTCCAAACAGTTCTGACTATGCTGCCTTTCCGTTTACAGTTGAAAGTAAACTAACACAGAGCTGAATTGGTTTGGAAGTGTGTGCTAATCCATACTATGTGGTGATGTGTTTGTCTGTAGCTACTGGGACTAGGAACGGCCCTGCTGGACAACGTCGATCCAAACCCAGAGAACTATGTCTGTGCTGGAGTGATACAGACCAAGGGCCAGCAGGTTGGCTGTCTGCTAAGACTGGAACCAAATGCCCAGGCCCAGGTACGACACACACACTCAGGAAA
This sequence comes from Miichthys miiuy, assembly GCA_036365135.1. Taxonomy (NCBI): domain Eukaryota; kingdom Metazoa; phylum Chordata; class Actinopteri; family Sciaenidae; genus Miichthys; species Miichthys miiuy. The sequence goes on from CM071614.1 coordinate 4,400,849, forward strand.
AAGTCGCTCAATGTTTGGAATAACTAAATCATTCGGACTTAGTAAATACCAGAGATATAAATCAATGTTGATTAGTTTTGGTGCCTCATTTTATTGTTAGCAGGAGCAATGTACAATTCCTGAAAACTGCTTCTCCTAACTGTGTGTGTCTGTGTGCAGATGTACCGTCTGACTCTGCGCTGCAGCAAGGACTCTGTGTCCAGGCGTCTCTGCGAGCTGCTGGCCGAACAGTTCTAGAGTCCAGACCTACCATGACCAGTACTCCCACCATCCCCACCAGCGACCTCTCCCTCAAGCCCTCCTGCCACACCCTTCCTCCTCCCTCCAACAAAGAATCTTTGAGTAAAAAAAAGTTGTAACCTACATAAGGGAAAAAGCAGCCACTGCTAGCAGCAGCGGCATTATTATTGTCATTATTCTTGTCCCAGATCCTGATTCCAGTTCATCTCCTTCTTGTTTATTAACATGATGCTACATTCTTGATTTTGTTGGTGTTTACCTGTGTAGCTGGTGTGTGTGTGTGTGTGTGCGTGTGTGTGTGCGTGTGTGTGTGTGCGTGTGTGTGTGTGTGTGTGTGTGTGTGTGTCCCATGGTTGTACTGGGGTCCCATTCTGCTCCATCCTTACTGCTGTGTGTGTGTGTGTGTGTGATTTTATTTGATTGATTTTATTTGAATTGCTAGAACATTCCTTGAAGTCAACTTGGTAAAGCTGTTGATCGCACACATGCACACACCCCCGCCCTGCACATTCACACACACACACGCACGCACACACACAGTGGTTCTGGTAGGACTGACTGATGAAGTGAGGCCTGAGGGTCCAGCACTCTGATCTGTGCTGCTTTTGCCCACTAATTTTTGCGAAGCATTCCAACTGAAAAATGTGCTCACAGCTTTGGATCCTCTTTGAGGCCCCCCGGCATGAACCCCCCTACTTCATCACCTGATCCCAGTCCTGAAGCCCTGTAGTGATTAATTTCAATGAACAAGTACACTTGTTTATGTTCTTGATGTGTATGTAAATATGTGCGGTGTATTACTTTATTGCTTTCTGAGACATTCCCATCATACTGGTTTAGAAGGCTGAGATTATCTGATCCGAGCCGCCCAGCAGGAGGATGGCACAGAATGGACACTATGTAGCTGATGGGTACAGGGAGGAGACTCGTGTTAAAACACAGTCAGTGACAGTTTGTTCAAAAACAGTCTTGTCTGCTTTATTATAAGCATTTCCAAACATTTACAAGACAGAAAACTTTAGTTATGAGGACTAAAACATATCTGATTAAGTTCCCCACCTCTAATGAAGATCATCACACAGCTGCTTCTCTTAGCTTTTCAATGGTAGGCACCTCCATCTTAAAGGATGCTGGTGGTGCTGAGGTTGCAGCACCAGTGTTTATATAGAGTCCTATTGATTTTCCAGCACCAACATGTTTGATTTCATTCCATTCCAGGCCAGACACAGATCAGTCTGATGTACATATGCACACATTCATATTCCTGCGCCTGCAGCCAAGCATTTATAGAGGAGATCAATGCCAACACACACAATTGACACACAACCACTACAATATACGTTTGGAGAACACAGATGTCCAACAAGCTGAAAATGTTTAGATCCACAGTTTTTTAACTCTTCCCAGGCTTCCTCTCACGCACAAGCACTGATGTCGTGAGAGAGGACAGGATGTATGACACCCAGATGTCCATTACAACTACAGGGGACTCTATATGTGTGTGTGAATGTGTGTGTGGCTGTAAGCAGGTAAGAGAAAAAACAAAAAGCCTAAAGACATTTCTAATACATGGTCACATCACATTCTGTGGCTGCACAGCAATCACAGGACATTGAACTTTGTTGTGGAAAATGTAGTCATTTTGTCATTCTGTGAGTGTGTGTGTATGTGAGTTTGTGTGTGGGTGTGTCTATGCAGTATCCACTAGCTAATGCAGCCTCATGTATCGGTGTTAAGAACCTGTCCAATACCTGTGTTAGAATTAAGAGTTACTCTGTAATGAAAAAATGTGAAAGTAAAACTATGCCATATATCCAACATCACGCCTCCTGTGGTGAGTCACATTCATACACAATGATGACAGCAGCTTTCTTTCTGTGCATTAGGTGGTCAACATGATTGAACTAAACTAAACTTGAGATTCTCCCTCGTCATGGAGTGATATGAGTATTATTGTCTATAAGCATTAATAGACTATACCTTAGGCTGTAGTAACTTCTTGTGCCTTGCATTATATCACATAATAACAAATTCTTTTGTAGCTACTGAAGTGTGTATGATATTTTTCTCCTATGATATCAGTATAATATATGAAAGGGAGCGCAGCTTTTCATGCTGTGATCACTGCATCCAGACTAGTGGGGTGGTGTGTGTTTTTCTGTCGCTTGGTCCCTACACATCTGAAGAGTCTGTCCATTCCTGTGGGGTTCCTCAAGGTTCTGTATTTGGGTCCTTTAAGACATTTAGCTGACGCTTTTATCCACAGCGACTTACAGGGAGCAATTTGGGGTTCAGTGTCTTGCCCAAGGACAAGGGCATTCAGACTGGAGGAGCCGGGGATTGAACCACTGATCATCTGGTTAGTGGACGACCCATTCTACCTCCTGAGCCACAGCCACCCCTTTTTTTATTTGTAAATGCATATATCTGCTTCCCTGAGTTTACATCATCATCAAATTTGAAGGTATCTCTTACTACTATTATGCTGAAGATATCCAACTCTAAGCCTGACAAAATGACTTTTTGGGCTGGATGGCTGTCAAGATAAGTCCTTATTGCTAAAGATTTGTCCCTCACCTTAGCTGTAAAGTCTAGTGTTGAATATTGGAAATTTGTTAAGTCTCTGCACTTTATATGGTAAACGGTAAATGGATTGTACACATATAGCGCCTTTCTAGTCTTCCGACCACTCAAAGTTCTTTTACACTACATATCTCATTCATCCATTCACACACATTCATGCACTGACGGCATTGGCTGCCATGCAAGGTGCCAACTGCTCATCAGTTTGAGGAGCTAACCATTCATACACATTCACACACTGATGGCACAGCCTTCGGGAGCAATTTGGGGTTCAGTATCTTGCCCAAGGACACTCAACATGCAGACTGGAGGACCACAGATCATCTGATTAGTGGACAACCCGCTTTACGTCCAAGCCACAGCCGCCCACTTTATGAAATCTTTTATCCCACTTGAATGGTAAATTTACTGTATAATAATACAGTAAAAAAAAAAAGTAATAATCTAAATCTAAATACAAGTTATGGCCCAGGTTTCCATGTTCATCTTTCTCAGTTTAAGACTGGCAAACATGTCAAAGAGTTCATAAATCACACAGGCTTTGCCTTCCAGTGTTGCAGTATTGACTGTGAGAGTGATCCTGGAAGAGACTCCACACATCAGGATAGAAATGTTTCATCATGGGATAAAGGTTATCACTCGGAACAACTTTGTATTGATTGGTGCAGCATTCAGCCTTGTAGCGTGCTCTTTGTGTACAGCATACATGCATTTGTAGAGAATCTGGTGAAGGACTCATCTGACCAGTTTTTTTCACATCTCTGTAGACCAGAGCCTGTGGCCTTTACACTGAACTTTCACATGTGCATTTATGCACTACAGTCTTACTATCATATCCTCTCTATAACTGTCAATGCACTCTTCTTGCTTACAGTCCACACTGACATTAACAGTCACTTTCCATTTTTCCTCACATATCGCACTCATATGCACTTTCAACCACAACGTCCACCATATTTGTCTGTAAGAACACTACAAGGCCACCAGAATAAATGCTGTTTGATGCTGTTTGAGTGCTGAGTTGACTGAAAAACTTTGATACTTAAAATAGTGATATTATTTTCAGGACTTCTTGTTTGTGTCCTACTTTAGCCCACATCCTCTTTGGCCTGTAGTCTGTAGGGACTGCTACTGCTCTGACGTCTTCAGAGCCACTCCCTGGTAACACCTCTAGGCCAATAGTCTGGTTTTCATTGCACAGTGTTTGGTAGTGCAAAACTCAAATGGACATAAGAAACACAGCAGTCGCTCAGGTGGTAGAGTGAGTTGTCTAGCAGGATTCTTCTCCTCAGTCCAGTTGAACTGTCCTCAAACAAGATACTAAACCCCAAATTACTCCAGATGACTGTGCAAATGTGTATGAATGAGCTTAGTATCATTGTGAACACTTTGGATAGGAAGCACTGTATAACTCCTGATGAGCAGTTGATGATTCTGCATGGCAGCCTCTGCCATCACTGTATGAATGTGTGTCAATGGGTTAATGTGACAAGTGTTGTAAAGTGCTTTGAGTGGTCGGCAGAAGCTTATATGATATATTATATGATATGGCGCTATATAAATAAAATTGAATTGAATTAAATTGAAATTAAAAACTAATATGCAAACTAGGATGGCATATCCAAAATGATTTGTCAATATGTCAGACATATTGGAAATGTAATTCTATTGATATCATCAGTGATATACATATATAAAATGAATTCATGCTAACTAGGATGACCTATTTTAAATATATATATATATACTAATCAGGTTACGAGCCACTTGTCAAAGGTAAAGGAGTGATATCTGATATAACAGTTTTATTGTATGCAGTGTTCATCTCCAATGTAGAAAATAATAAAAATAAAGAAAAACTGAATCTAGTCAGAATTGAATTTTAGATGTTTTGAATTCTATTTATGATTTCTGTGATTGTAGAACGATTATGTAAGGGTCCAAACTGACAGAAAGCAGCTGTTGTGTACCATGATGGATGTGTATTTATGTTCATATATGTATGTATGATGGAAAAGGCCTTCTTGCCACAAACAGCCTGTCTGTTTCTGCTCCATCAAAGCTGCTGAGGGGCTCCCTGATACAGCGGAGATGCTTGTGCGCATGTGGAAGTCAGGCAAGGCGCAGATTGGCTGAAGATGACATCATCCAGTCGAAATCTGTTGTTGGAAAGAGGATGAGCTCATCGTTTCGACGCCAGTTTGAGAGAGCACGGTGTGGACGGAGCACGCAGTAGCAGCAGAGGACACTTTGACCAGAACGAGTGTGCAAAGCTCGGAGTGAGTGACGGAGGACGAGGACCATCCCGGGGACTTTAAACAGGGACACTTCCAGTGAGTAACATGACATGTCAGATTTGACGTGAGGTTCTGTCTCAGCTGTGAGTGCTGACGGTGGAAAAGTTGCATGCGAGTCGCTTCTGACGGCAGCTGAATTCTGATAGAGCAGACCGACATTTGGACCACTGTGAACCTAACCTGTGCTGCGTGTTGTCCTGCAGGTATGGTCTGGTCCCGGGAGAGAGAGGCGGAGCGGCCTCCGCTGTCTGTCATCATCCCGCGGCTCTACCTCGGAGCGGAGAGCGACGTGACGCAGGTAAGATGTGGAGCACAGACAGCCTGTTCACATCCCTGACCCTAACCTGACTCCTTCCATTCATGCTCCAACATTCCACTAAAGAAACATTATGACTTCTGTTATTATTATAAATTCTTTTGTCTTACTGATGCATTCATGCATGCAATTCATTCCATATTCATCTCAGTGGAAAGTGGTGAAATAACAAGTACAATACAGTCCACTGATATGAAGCAGTAGTGTCAGAGCTTACTGAAATATGACTGGCAATGACATCACTTTACCAACAGACAAGCTCTATGTGTGTGTGTGTGTGTGTGTGTGTGTGTGTGTGCAGGACCGGCTGGCCTCTCTGGGTATTTCCTACGTGCTGAGTGTGAGCCGCTGCAGCCCCCAGCCCTCCTTTCTGCCCTGCTCCAGATATCTTCGCATCCCTATTGATGATTCCCTGTGGGACGACCTGCTGCCCTGGATCCCACAAGCTCTGCACTTCATCGGTCAGGACTCACTTCCCCTTTCACAAGCACATTTCCTCCAATCTGCATAACACATATTGATCATATTGATAGAAGCAGCTATTTGAATGATGCTGCTTGTCGCTGTCTCTGCAGTTGGACTTACTGTCTCACTGTGCTGTGTGTTCAGATGCAGCCATGTCCTCTGGTGCCTCCGTGTTGGTTCATTGCGCTGCAGGAATTTCTCGCTCCCCGGCTCTGGCCGTCGCCTACATCATGTACAGCCTGGGAATGGACCTGGACCATGCCTACAGGTACGCCACACATTCATACTGCAGCCTGGTTTGAGCCATGTGTTGTGAAACAGAGTTGTGAATGTTCCATTAATAGGTCCAATTTGAAAACCTAAACATAAAGTATAAAGGTAATACAAATACGTCTGTCCTGTCTGTGGGTCAAACAGAACAGCAGTTCAGGTACTCACAATGTCAACAAGCTTCTGCTCTGAATTATAACTATTACAGTTATATAACTGTATAGATAACTAACTTGAAGGATACAAACAGCAACAACAAACATGTCGCTCTAAAAGTTGTTTGGATTGACACATGGGTGGAAATTGCAGGAGGGCCAGCAGCTCCCCTCCCTGGGAAAATATGAGCTGTCCCACATAATATATCATTGTAAACATAACTAAATATAAGTATATTAATAGATTGTGCTAATTCTAGACATGAAACAATGCCTTCTATCCCTCACATGTGTGTCTGTGTGAAAGTGATGCAACAAGTGTTTAAAACCACTTTGAGTGAGAAGTGCTATATGAATAGAAGTCCCTTTATACACACGTGTGCATGTGCACAACTCAGCCCTGCTGACATGCGGGTGTGTGCACAACAACAACTTGAAAAAGTCACGCACTGTCCAGGGCCATATAATGAGGTTGTTTAGAGCAGAGCAGTCGTCCCCTTGGTAAATCCTAAACACATCATGTACATGACAGTGAATCACACGGAAACAGGACAGCTCTGTCAGTGTTACTCTTCTCATTCTTCATGCTGTCACATTTCCTGTTCTTCTTTTCACATATCCCCGTTCCGTTGGTTTGTTTGTGTCATGTCAATTCTTATCTCTCATTTTGCACTCATCAAAGAAGAAACAGATAACTGTACTGTCTGACCACACTGTACTCAGTGTAGAAGATCAACCAGAGTCTGTATGTGAACTGTAGAAGACCAGTAGTCTTAACCTGCCTCCTGTCTGTCCCCTCATAAGGTTTGTGAAAGAGCGTCGGCCCTCCATCTCCCCAAACTTCAACTTCCTGGGTCAGCTGCAGCACTTCCAAAGCACTCTGAGCCAGAAGGCCTCTGGTGGGGACCTCCTCATTCAGCAGCTGGATAATCGCCCGCCATCTATCAATGACAGTGTTAACCACACTCACAGCAGTCAGAACATGAATCATCAGACTGACAGTCTCATCAGTGGCTTAGCGGAGGTCAAACAGGCACACAGAGAGGATTTTTACCACGCAAAGGATACACTGCAGAGACACTCACCTTCAGGTGGAAGGGGCAACCAGTCAGGGAAACTCCGGACTCATCTCAATCTCAGTCAAAACCAGCAGCAACTCCAGGTGCCATGTGAGGTACCACCTCCAAGGCTCTGTGAACCAGCAGCAAAGCCCACACACCTACAACTCCCAGCAGGCTCTGCTTCTATACTAGAGAAACGCAAAAACCTGACCCTCTCTTTGACCCCTTTGGGAATCTGCCCTACCTCCCCTACAAGCAGCAGCCAGCAAGCAAGGCACAGCAAGTCCAAAACTGTCCACGATAGGGAGATGAGAGAGTGGCCTGAGGCAAAGGCACAGAATAACAGTTGCTTCTACGGGCAGGCAGAGGACACCAACGGGGACCAGAGCCTCCCCCACAGCAAGTGCAGCCGAGCTGAGGTGAAGGAGCAGGGCCTGCTGTCACCATTCAGCTTCACCCTCAACAAGCTGCTGGACTGGGGGGAGAGGGTGCTGCTGGGAGGGGTGTTTGTCCACCCTGTAAAGATGGGACAGCCTGCACTGCCGTCCAGGTGCTGAGAGTGCTGGATGGGGGTGCAGGAGCCACTGTCCTTTCTGTTTATATCTGTGCATGTTTGTCAAGAGGAACCAACCCACATGTGTGATGCATACACCTGCATGGGAGGTCTAACAGAACTTTTGTCTCCCATTCATTCATTCATTTATTTATTTATTTATTTATTGCAGAGCTGAATATAATGTAATTATACTGAACAAAACTGGTCACCTTATCTTGTCATTTGTACAGGTAAGACAAACTTTTAGCATAAATTGTCTTGAGATGCATTTACTGATGATTAAAGACGACATTTCAACCTTTCCTTGTTGCCTTTTTCTCAGCCTGAGGCTTCGATTTAGAGACCTGACAGAAATTAGAGAGCTGTACACTTAAAATCAAGCGTATTAACAGATATGAAAGTGGGTAAAGACTTCTCTTTTAGTCATGAAAATCTTCTTCAAACATCTCTTTAACTGGACACGGTCCACCCAGACAGAATTAGTGTAATTCAGTTTTCCAAATACTCAGATTACCTCAGAGACCCCGACAGCTCTTGGCTCACTGTGAGTGGTTTATTCTAATTTAAATGAAAATGTATTTGTAGATATGCACCATAAAGCACCATGTCACCTGACACAATAAGAGCCTCACTGACCCCACTGTTGCGCCTAATTGGAGTTTTAAAAACGTAGTGATACTGATATTGTGCATAATATTCCAGCAAAATGAATACTGGACACTGGTGGATCAGCAAATACATTTAACTCTGTCGGGCTACTTTTAAGATGTCCTGTTTAACATTGCTAAGTGAGGGCTAACAGAACTATAGCAGATATGTTGATACTCATATGTGAATGTATGTTGTGTGTTTTAGCAACGCTATCACTGCTGTCCATTGCTCAGTTTATAGTTAGTTAATGATTTGCTGCTGCTGTGCATCTCTCTCTCTCTATTTATCTATCTATGCTTGCTCATGGTGTATGAATGAGCTTAGTATCATTGTGAACACTTTGGATAGGAAGCACTGTATAACTCCTGATGAGCAGTTGATGATTCTGCATGGCAGCCTCTGCCATCACTGTATGAATGTGTGTCAATGGGTTAATGTGACAAGTGTTGTAAAGTGCTTTGAGTGGTCGGCAGAAGCTTCTCAGCTAATTTCTTCTGTTTTCCTGATTTGATCTCATGAAAGTTTCAAATGTTTGCAGGGATTTGGATGAAATAGAGACGAGTTGTGTGTAACTGCATGTCTTGAGGAGCAGCCAGAAGATAAAACAAAGATATCTGTACTGTGTACTGTGTGCAGGTGATCAGTGCTTTATTCTTTATTCTTTATTCTATCTATATTCTATGCTATATAAATAAAATTGAATTGAATTGTATGCACAGAGAGGAGGAAGAGGCCACAGCAGGTTATTGTGTTCAGAACATGAAAACTGATGACAATGACAACTTATAGAAAATGGAATGATAATGTAAGATCTATGAATCCCATAGTGTAATATAATCATATTCTTATTTTTGTTATCATCCATAAGAAAACAGAACTTCCATCATAATATCATAAAGGTCAAGTATATGTATATGTGTAAGAATGGCTCCATTCATTGTGCATTAAAATGGGCTTCATAAGGCACACTGCTTGAGGCTCGTTGTGTAATGTTAACAGCAGGTTGTTAGACTCAGGTTTGGAGTGTGTCCACATACAGAGGTGTGGTATGTGTTGCCTCAGGGCGCAGAATTCCAAAGTGTTCCACATTTGGATTACATCTGGATTGGTGCTGCACAGACGTTCAAGATAGAAAGAAAAGTTGTGAAGTTATATTTACGTTCTTTTTCCAGCTGAAACCAAAACTATCAAACATTATGACGGAAAATCAGAACTACTTTGTCACACTCGGGAGCTCGTGTTGCTTTTACACTCTGCGCGAGACAGAAGGTTGAAATGATGTCACGGATACTCCAATTGACCAAATAAGGAAATTGACACATGGGAGTGGAATTCGTTATGGTCACTTTTCAGTTTTAAAGAGCACAAGCTGAAGTTTGTGTCCAACTCTATCATATCTTTTCTACTCTTCGTGTCTGTCACCGACACACACTCACACACACACTGCTGTGAATGTTAGTGTGTGTGAGTCGCCTTCGACTTTCTTGAGCAAAGAGAAAAGAGGAAGCAGTTCCGCCCTCAGAAGCTGTGAGGAGGCCGCGAAAAGAGCAGAAAGACGAAGAAGAAGAAGAAGAAGAAGAAAGTCCTCCGACACTCGCTCTTCTTCTGCCAGCTGCTCTCGGCTGGGGGGACAGTGGAACTCAGACGGGAAGGAACGACGTAGTTTTGGTTCGAAGACGTCGCAGAAAATGAGCTTCATGTGAGAAGTTTCAGTTCGGAGCTGCACCGTTAAAAGCGTCCATGCTGCTCTCGTCTGCTAATATTAACGTTAACGGGCGCCTTTACTCGAGTACTCGCTTTGGATTTTGGCTCTAGCTACTGTGGAACAGCGGGTCTCTGATTCAGGCCCGGGAAAGGTTTTGGTTCGGACGAAACCCAGTTGAAAAGCAGAATGAGTGGAGAGGAGGAAAGATTCAAACTGGTGGTGGTGGGAGGAGGAGGGGTGGGGAAGAGCGCCCTGACCATCCAGTTCATCCAGGTACTCTCTCTACCTGTACTCTGTGTTAGCCTAGCTCCTTCAATGACTTATTGCCGTCATATTATACACGATGATACATTGACTTTATGATTGCTTAATAAATCATTCACTTATTCTTTATAGAACAGCTTATGAAACATCTAGTAGTTAGTAAGTAGAGTGTGTGCAGATCAGGTGAGAGCTCAGAAAACTGTTGTTCATATGAATGTTTTATCACTCATCATAAATCACTGGTGAGACATTCATCAAGCCTTTAGTGGCCTTTAATCTCTCACATCAGTGTGTTCAGTGTCTCATGTTTTTTCATTTCCAGCCTGTACCCGGTGCATGTAGCTCACAGTAACAAAGAGCCAAATGTGACTGTTAGCTGCAGTCCTGTTACAGATCTGCAGCCCTCATCAGCCGTGGTTCAAACACTTAGCACCACAGTGTTCACTTGTCATTGATTCACACTTTGAATTTAAAAATATCTCACAGTTTTCCTTCACGTGTGGCTGTGATTGCCTCAACACAAAGAAACAGAAAGGACAGGAAACTGAGCAAGGCCAGTCCGAGCCACTACATTCAAAGTGATACGTGAGATTTGGAGTAAAGTGGTAACAGGCACAGACACTGGTATGCCCATTGCCTTTAAGCCTGGTTTGTGCTCAACACATTGTCCTAAGTGCAAAAGTTCACTTGCCAAAAAGGACTTTGAAGCCAATTGGACATAGTGGTCAAACTGTGTAATTACAACATGATTCACACTGGCTTCAAATTCAATTTTCCATTGCACAATCATGACTAAAAAGTGTCTGTAAGATGGTGGATACAATTTTTGAGAGTCACAGCTCCTGTGAAAAGTAACAATACCACACGGTGTGTCAAATCTGTCACTAACCGCTCTGTAGATGTAATGCAATAGAAAGCACAGCATAAGCCTGTGCAGTAATATAAAGTATAAAATGGAGATACAGAACTGCTACACTTTGTGTACATTAGTAACAAATGGCCACTCTCCAACAGAGCCAAATATTTCTTGAGTATTGTAAGACAAGTCTGTGTATTTAATAGAAACTGTGCTAACAGCTGTCACTTGTTATTAACACTGAGTGTGTCCCACAGTCCTACTTCGTGTCAGACTACGACCCCACCATTGAAGACTCATACACCAAGATCTGTACTGTAGACGGAAAGGAGACCCGGCTGGACAGTAAGGCTCTGTCACACTGGACATAAGTCCATATTTCACACTGTTTGTTAGTGATTGCAGGGTGTGTGAGGGCTTTGTTTGAAAGCAGAGGGTGTGTTGCACCATGATGTGATATGACACAGGCAGCGTGTTTGCTCTCTTGATGTTTCATTCCCTTGTTAGGACTTGTACTTGGCTGGTGTTGCTGCATTGGGCTAAGCTGTGTGTGTTGGGTCACACTGCTGTTTCACTGCACAATAATATGTGAATCATCAAATGTACATGTTGTGTCTGCAGAGCTTCTGTTTGTATGACTCTTCATATATTCACATGTCACAGATTTGATGTCGTCCTTCACAAACATCACTCTACACAAATCATAGTTTATTGGATGAGGTAGGAGGAGGTCATTCTCTCTATAACAACATAGATGTGATTTTTTTTTTTTTTTATACTGAGGGGACTATGCTGCGGAGTGATGTGTACACTGATGTTGCAGTGTGTGGATGGGTGGTGTAAAGGGTGGGACCCGCATAACATGACACTCACTCATGTCTACTCAAAGGCTCTGTCAGAGTCCTCAACAAGAACGTGAGCTTAGTCAGTCCCAGTTTATGCCTCTCGTGTAGCCTTCAGTCTTCAAGTTTTTGGTAAAATCCAGAAGCTTGTTGTTTCATTTCCAAAACGCTCAAAGTCTCAGACTCTATAGATACAAAAATTCTACCTTGTTTTCCAAGTCAGTCCAAATAAAGAAGGTAGCTTGAAATTACATATGTGACCGATTTGTGAGATGAAATCATTTTTCAGTATTTTTCTATTTGAATGTTTCTTTCCGTTAATATACCCGCAGAGCAGCACTGGCTGTTGTTAAACTACCTTCTTGTCTTCAGAGATTTATCTTTCAGGTAGAGCTGCAACAATTACTCCATGGACATAAAAATAGCTGACGTTAATATGGCTATATGACTATTATGACTATTTTGTTAATTAACTAATCATTAAATGAATTTCTCATGTTTTAGTCTTATCTAATATTTTCAATAAAACAGAGAAAATGGGATGAACATTTCTCATTATTTTCTGACATTTTATAGCTCAAACAAATGAATCTAGAAACGAACTAAATTAAATTATCGGTAATAAACATAATCACTAGTTGCATCTGAATACAGAATCTGTAGAAAAGGGACTGAGATTTTGGCACCAGAAGCATCCTGCTTTTCTGTTTGTAGACCGAGTATTGACCAGTCACCTCTGATCAGGCTTTGGCTGCATGCATGTAAACAGTCCATGTGGCGAGCTGAAGCAGAATCATCAATGACGATGTAGCTTTTTACCAGCTTTTTTAAAGTTATCTGTATTCACATGCAGAATACTTCATCAATTTTTTTGCTGGTCATGGCCCCCAGAGGCTGAGTCGTTTCAGCCCTACTGTCAGAAAATCTGATGCTTTGCTCTGTGACTCGAACATGATAATGAAACATGAGAGGCATAAAGGGACTGCTGTGCTCACAACTTAAAGGTCCAGCGTGTCAGATTTACAGAATATGACTGAAATAAAATCATATTCATGTTTTCATCAGTGTATCTAAAAATAAGAATCTTTAGAAGGAGCCTTTTATATCCTCAGAGTCTACCATGTTTCTACAGTAGCTCAGAATGGACAAACCAAACAGTAGCTCTAGAAAGGGCTTTTTGTGACCACTGTAGTTTCTTCCTGCTTGTAACAGGGCGGGGTTGCAAACTGACACCACTGTTCTCTTCTTACTGATACTTTAAGACGCTCTTAGAAATGATTTTGGATGAAGCTGTGTGTCCCACCCACATTTAAAAGACATAACTAACTTATTGGAACATGGCATCCATCCATCCATTGGATGTTCAACATCCTTTTCACTTATCCTCAGTTGAGCTTTGTTGAACTGGTCATTTACATTTAGTCATTTAGCAGACGCTTTTATCCAAAGCGACTTTCAGAGAAGGGAACAATCAAGGTACAGTACGATAAGAAAGTGTTAGTGCAGCAGTAAGTGCTGTGACAATTCTTAAAGGTGTATATGTCTAATTGTTGGTAGTGCTAGCAGAGGAGGTCCTCTCTGAAGAGCTGGAGGTCTTCAGGAGTTTGTTAAAGGTAGACAGGGACGCCCCTGATCTGGTAGGAACTGGTAGTGTGTTCTGGTAGGAACTGGTAGTGCGTTCTGGTAGGAACTGGTAGTGCGTTCCACCAACGGGAAACAACAGACGAGAAAAGTCTGGATTGCCTTGAGCGAACGGGTGGCAGAGCCAGGCGTCGTTCATTGGAGGAGCACAACGGACGTGAGGTAACATATGCCTGTATAAGGGTGCTCAAGTAGGTGGGTGCAACCGGAGACTACTTTGTAGGCGAGCATTAGTGATTTGAATTTAATGTGGGCTGCTACAGGTAGCCAGTGGAGCTTGATGAGCAATCACTGCCACCTCAAACCCTGTCATTGCTTCAACATATTATTACCACCCATCAGCTAACTCCTCCTAAGCTTCTACTAAACACAGCCTTCTTTCATGCCTAAATATGTTTAAATATGTACCTGACCTCAGTTATGTTACACATCCTGTACCTACACACAACTGTTAATAACAGTGCATCAGTACAGCATTTTTGTCTATTGAAGGTTGGTCATGACGGGCTATTTGAATACTGTGTGTGTGTGTGTGTGTGTGTGTGTGTGTGTCTCAGTCTTGGATACAGCAGGTCAAGAAGAGTTTGGGGCGATGAGGGAGCAGTACATGCGCTCAGGAGAAGGCTTCTTACTGGTGTTTGCACTCAACGACCGGGGCAGGTAATGGAAAGTGTGTGTGTGTGTGTGTGTGTCACATGGACCCTGTGTCTGACCCCTCCAGAGCTTTGTGGTTCATAAGTTCAAATAAAAAAGCACAAATATTCATATATGGCACATTTTGGTTACAGCTGTTGGCAAATTTACAAACCTGCCAAATAAAAAAATGGATTCATGTGCCTTACATAAACTTTTTATGTAGGCACATTAATCAAGTAAGTGTTGAGGATTTCGTATGTTAGCACTGTCACTGTCACTGTTCTCCCCGTGTCTGTGTGGGTTCTCCCTGGGTACCGGTAATTGGTGACTCTAAATTGTCCGTCGGTGTGAATGTGAGTGTGAATAGGTTGTTTCTGTGATGAACTGGTGACATGTCCTCTCGGCCGATGTCGGCTGGAATCAGCTCCGGCCCCCTGTGACCATGACAAGGGGAAGCAGTTACAGGAAATGGATGTATATCTTGATTTTTCTTCCTGCTCTCATCTTAACAAATGTTTGTGATGATGTTTGTTTGTCTGTAAACAGATCGTTCACATGTTTTGGCTTTGTGTTCATTAAAAAAGAAATATTTGATCTACTCAAGTATGACTGGGAGTTTACAGTCAGGTTTCTTACAGTGTAATTACTCTGCATATGTAAACAGAGCCAGAGCAAACCAACTGAAGGGAACCTCTTGAATCAACACTGGGATCATGTTTGCTGTTTGCTTTGTTTATGACATGACGACAAGCTGATGTGATATTACATATTATGGCCTCACATCCACAGTCTCTGCTTGTTCTTCTGTCCTTCTAACAGCTACCATGAGGTCCAGAAATTTCACACCCAGATCTTGAGAGTGAAGGACCGAGATGACTTCCCCATGGTGCTGGTTGGAAACAAGGCTGACCTGGAACAGCAACGAGTGGTCAGTAACAACTAATGCATCTCTGCAGTGTCATTAGTGGAAATGGAACATTTTACATTTTTACCACCACAGAAATATTAAAAGATAAGGATCAAATAATAATTCAAAACAAGGCTCTCAAAGTGCCACCATCCTGACACGTTCCACATGTACAGTAGTGTTGGCACAGTGTAGACAGTTTAAACAGGAGGCATGTATATTTCTAATCATAAAATTATTTATTGTCGACTATTGTTGGCCTGCTCTTCACTTTCTAATATTTCTGGCTGCAGTATGTTTCCAATCCTTCATTTTACCTCTGCTGACGATCTTGTCACATTTCAGCACTAATCGTGGATGTTGCATAAATGTGACTGTGTAGCAGGTCGATACAGGAAATGCAGAACTTCTTTCAAATTTGAAAAGACATTTCAGTGATCTTGTAGTTTAAGATTCCTCTGTGTCTCTGTGCACCGTTGTAGTTCACGTACCATCTGTGGAGCTGGGCCTGGTTGTACAGGATTCTCTCCCCATTCCTTCCTCCCATAGGCCTCCTCACTGGATTTTAACTGTAAACCAGCACATATGTTGTTGTTGTTGTTGTGCAAAATGTTTTACACTTTACAGTCAGGCTTTCTCTAACACTGTAACAACGGTAGTCAACCTTTGTTTATGTAGTAGAAGATGCATGGTCCACAGTTGGAAGCCCAACAGCTGTAGTGGACAGTCAAGTCAGATTTTGGTGATGCACTGGGCAGCAGATCTGTAAATGTCAGTGATTAGTCTGTTCAGAAGCAGCAGATCATCCATTTTGTTGGCCAGAGAAATGTATTGACAGAAGCGCACTGTTGCAGTTTAACCAGTGCTCTGGCACGCTGGCAACCTGCCGGGATCTCTTGCAAATCCTGTAGAGAGCTGCTGCTCCTCCAACTAAAACATTTATAAAACTTTGTGAAGTCAAGTGAATTGAAGGTGTAATTTTTCCTCCTGGTGATTGTAAGAGACAGTGAAAGCTGAAACAATACAAGCCGCACAAACCTGAGGCTACCATCCACAGTGATATCTTGTTGCTATCATACATGTTTTTCCAGCATCAGTCTTACAACTTTTAAAGTAACCTCCTACTCAGCAAACCTTTTAAACCTGAGCTAACCTCCTCACAATAGAGTAATGTACAGGTGGATCACTCATTGTTGAAGTGAATGGAGAGCATAATGAGAGCACTAGTGTACAGGATATAAAGGATGAGGTGACAGTGGATGGAGACATGGCCTGGATATTGTTTGCTTTGTCTGCAGATCTCCAGGGAAGATGCTCAGGCATTCGCCAGAGAGAACAGGATCCACTACATGGAGGCTTCAGCCAAGAATCGCTACAACGTGGATGAGGCCTTCCTGGAGCTTGTGCAGATTATCAGGTATAGTTCTTAAAGGTACAAGGAGTATGTTTGTCATAGTTTGTTTGGGCTTTTGGTGTCACTGCCATTAGTCTCTAAATATTTAGTCTGTTATCTTATAGTTTTCCATTTTCCTCCACTGCAAACATTTGAATGCTGGTTCCTTTCTGTGTGGATGTGCATGTTCTCCTCATGTCTGTGTGGGTTCTCTTCAGGTACTGCGGCTTCCTCCCACAGTCCAAAGACATGAACCTGAACAGGTTAATTAGGGACTCTAAATTGTCTGTAGGTGTGAACGGTGTGTGAATGGTTGTTTGTCTCTATGTGCCCTGTGATGAGCTGGTGACTTGTCCACGGCGTGCAGCTGGGATAGGCTGCGGCCCCCATGACCCTGATGAAGAGAAGCGTTTAAAGAAAATGGATGGATGTTTGGGTTTATGAGTAATCTTCTGGTCCACCTTTTGAAATGAAAAAAAAAAGAAATATTAAATATTATAATATCCAGTTATAATACCGTATTATGTATTGCTGCACAGAAGTATATTTTGGTCATGACGATTAAGATGCAAACAGTGTTGAAGTAATTCAGCAGAAATGTGGGCTCAGTGTGAACACACACTCATCTGTCCTTTTTGAACGTTTTGCTGTTGGATACAGATGCATTAGTAAAATGTGACATAGAACTAGAACTACCTAGAACTTGAATACAGTATCACCTCCTGAGCAGTGTCCAAATATAGTCCCAGGAACTCGTGCCCAGACCAGGGAACAAATCTAAAGCTGCATTAATCAATATGTTACATCAACAGTGACTGAAATAACTTCAGGATGATTGATCCTTCTCTTCCCTCCTCTCTCTTTTCTACTTTCCTCCGTCCACAGAAGGTTTCAGGAGATGGAGTGTCCTCCTCCTCCAGCTCATCACACAGGGAAACAGAAGAGTGGCGGCTGTCCCTGTGTCCTTCTTTAAGGACTGTTACTATGGACACCAAAGCCTCATCCCTAGACAGCTTGTCCAAAAGGAGTGTGTGTGTGTGTGTGTGTATGTGTGTGTCTGTGTGTGTGTGTGTGTGTGTCTGTCTGTCTGTCTGTCTGTCTGAGAGATAAGGTTCAACATTTTCTTTCCAAATAGTTTCATTTGCACTTTTGCCAAAAGCAACTTTTAAATCAGTGTAATGTTTTATTTGAATGAGAGGATGTAAAGGGAGAGGTGTCCGCAGCAGGCAGCAGAGGAACAGGAGGTCAGCATGCTGGCCAGTGTACCAATGACATGGAGTAATAATGACTTTAATGTCCACAAAGACAAATATCATCAGAACATCATGTTCTGTAGAAATGACCAAACTGCTGTTAGAAAGGACGCCGTGTCCTGCTGGTACAGATGTCAGCAGTGACATCACCACCACACAGCTGACTGTGTACTCACACCAACAAAAATTCCAATAGTTTGTGTTCTGTATACAAAAATGTCAAAAATTGCATTTTGCATGCAACATTTCAGCTTGCTGGTGATATGTGGCACACCCACAGACGAGACAGACTGCCTGTGTGCTGTCATTTTGCGTGCCCTCCTGCAGGGGGCAGCAGAACCCCACAGCAGAATTGTAAAAGGAGAGGGAGGAAATGTAGTGTGGCTCCAGGCTTACAGTCAGGCTTCCAGCTGCTGTGTTTGTCTTCTGTTGCCACCTCTCCATCTTTCCACCTGTGCTGCCACAGATGACACAGCACACAGCAGCATAAATCCAACATGTCAATTCGAGGGCCTGATCAGATTTTGGATTATCTAATGCAGACTGTTTCAGGGTGGGAACTCCTGCTTCTTTTGCCATGCACAGCCTGTGCCTATGCTAGCTGAATGATACATGTTACATGAATGTCCACCTGGTAGTGCAGAATTCAAGACAGCAGAACTTGTTTCTATGTTTGCACATTTCAACATTTGACCATTTGGCAACATGTTGGCTTGATGTTCATTGTTTTTGGTGATAGGTTGGACTGCATACTGGTACTAATGTATTATTCTCATTCTTTTAGTTTTTACATCAACAGTGTCGGTGTCTTACATGAGCTCAGATGTTTTGTATCATGCTGTGATGACACATCAGGTAAACATTCAGTCTAACAAAATAATCCTAACTCAAGGTTCACTTACTAGCTTTCTCTAGACCTGTCAAATAATGGTGGATGGTAACTTCAGTCACTTACCACGGCAGGTGGGGGTGAAATGGTAACCCGTTTCTTGATTGGTCTCTTTGACTTCTGGTCCATGACCTTTGACCTCTTTCCAGTAGACTGTGAGCAGTTGTAACCTGATGTTCACAGACAGCTCATATTGTCATCCAGTCTTTTGTCCAGACTCCTTACTGTTTCATTTATGTGTGATGTCATGATTATGTCATATACCATGTTCTGGAAAAAGCTGAGAGGTGGACCTTGAGATTGTAGTGGATGGGAAGCATCGTTCTTTCAGTCCTGAAGGTGTTTAATATTTTTATATAGCCCAGCATTTAATTTTAATATAGCCCTCCTCTCTTCTGCATAGCATTTCTCAAAGAAGAAAAGAATGTGTTCCAGTGTTTCTTAATATAATAATAGAAGTATATGGTGTTTTTTGCCACTATTTTGTCATAATGTGGACTGCAGTCACTCCGACTGTGCAGTAGTTCCAACCAACCAGTAGAGAACAGTATTGCAGCAGCAGGGCTGAGCAGCCAGCAGTCCTCCACAGCGCCACACAGACAGGCATGGCCAAATTGTTGTGGTTGGAGCACACATCCAACTAGAGAAGGCTTATTCAGGGGTTGTGTTGTGTCCCTGTGCCCTGATGTGTGTTCTTTTATTGGTAGTGAGACAATCACAGGCATGAGTCCAATTCACATGATTCACACCAAAATAATTTATCAAGTTCATCTGAGAAATGACCAAAAAAATCTCTCAGTACTTTTACACATATCCAGTTTTATATTTCCCATTATAATGCTTTGGGCACTTTGGTTTCACTTCTGTTTTCTTTAATAAGAATTCATATTT
This sequence comes from Miichthys miiuy, assembly GCA_036365135.1. NCBI lineage: Eukaryota > Metazoa > Chordata > Actinopteri > Sciaenidae > Miichthys > Miichthys miiuy. Next base: position 4,420,720 of record CM071614.1, read on the forward strand.
ATATCTACCTTACAACCTGCAATTCACTTCATCAGATTTATATTGAAATGAAAGTCAAATCACTTTTATACATCATTAAAATATTTACCCAAATATTTCTTTCTGTTGTGTGACTGATTTTGGATTTTGTCGTGTCAGATATTGGCCCATGAACAAGATTAGATGTTTTACATCGAATCTACTAATGCAGTGGATCAGGAGAGCACCATTTTACATATACACAAGAGATACAACATAATGAATACCTTCTTAATGAAACTAAATGATAATTGTAATAATAGCAATGATAACAGTAACAACAGCAATAACACTTAACAGGATGATCTATTAGCCGCAGACTCTTAGGCAGCGTCTGCTGGCCTGGCCTTCGATCTAATGTACAGCATATACTCTGTGGTGTGTGTATGTTGACAGAGCACCATTCTGGAAGTTGGCATACAAGAAATGAATGTAATATACATTTTGTACGAGCAGGACAAGATGCATGGCGTGGGCCAACAGATGTCAGGCAATGTGAAACTCTACTGCGAACTTCAAATCAGATGGAGCTGATTTCTGAACTCCTCCTGCCCACAGCCCTTTCTACTAAACTTCAACTATAGATTCAGATTATAAGAAAGATTGATTGTTGTATTTTTGATAATAACCTCAGAAGTGATCTTATTGTAATTTGACTCTGCTAACTAATACATGAAGTAATCTATCTGCATTTAAAGTAAATGCAGATAGATTACCTTAAAGTCCATGTAAAGTAAGAATAAATATGTGTTCTGAGTTTGTCAGTCAGGCAGCCATTTTGAAGCGACTGAAACGTGTCAGATGAGTTCAGAAAATGACATGACTAACTTTGAAACACTGAGCGAGATGAATTCATCTCTATCTCTCTGCTAGGGGTGCAGGGGTATGCTCAGGGTGGCCTCAGCGTGTCATCAAGCCACCCTTTAAGGACCGCCCACAAAATCCTGGACTGAAAACTGGTGAAAAAGTGTTTGAACCTCTAACTCCACATTTCACTCATATATCGTTCAAAGTCTTTTCACATGTTTTTGGGAACTATTGTCCAACATATTTAATAGTAGCCTCTCCTCAGTGATGTAAAAATACAAATTTGTGTTACGTCAGGTTCATATAGATAAAAGGTCTTATAGGTTGATCTAGACTCTGAAATTAACACTTCCCTTACAGCAAAGGAATATTTGCAGCTTAAATATCTTCTAGCAACTGTAACAACTGTTAACATTGGAAATTAGCTGTTGTTAACCAGTGTTTCCACTGAGTATCCTTACCATCATGCCAGTGTGCAAGCTTTGGGATGAAGACGTTACACAAATCACCCTCAACTCCGGCCATAGCATAAATTTAAGACTAGCTGTGTGTTTTAAGTGAGAGCTGAACTGTTTGAACTTACATTACACTGCTTTAGTTTCAGCAATGTGCAATCAACTGGAAACTCTCAATGTCTCTCTCTCTGTCTCTCTCTCGCTCTGTCTCTCTCACACACACTTGCAACTGGACAAAACAAGTAAACTAAGCCAGGGTGTAGTGAGTTGACAGTGAGACAGGAAGCAGACAGACAGGTTTGTGGAGGTTCCTCCCTCCAGCTGGTATGCTGTCAAACAGGTTTGTGATGTGACATTTCACTGGAAAAACAGCACAACGTACTGTGGCCTGACGCTTAAGTACAAAAGTGAGCATAAAGGAGATTAGTTTGAAGAAGTATCGGTCTCCATGTTTTTGAAAATCAGAAGAATAACGTCTCTTTTTCTCCTGGAAAGTTCAGACTGACGGAACAAACTGCAGCCAAGTGAGTAGGACAGGTGAGTGTTAGAGGCTCATCCTCTACATACTCTGGCCTCTGGACAAAACCATTGGAACACTATCGACAGGAGCCCTCTTATTAGCCTTTTTCTTGTGTAGTTTTTTTTTTTGTTTCAATGGCTGCCGCATCAGTGGTGTGGATTACCGTGCTGTCCCTGCTGCAGCTGACCCACTGCTCTGTCACCTCCAGACACACTCCAGGTAAACCACACCTCTCCTCACTCAGAGTTCACACACTGCACTGACCGCAGAAAAAACAGTTGGCTGACATGTTTGTAGATAATTGTCTGTGTGTTCACATTTAGTCTGAACTCATTAGTTCACAATCTAAACACTATTTAAAATAGATACAAAAGTGGTAGGGTTGTGTATGAATTCATCATTTTAAAAAAAACACTTAATTTATTTGAATTTGAATTTAATTTTTGAACATTTAAAGGTTGAATCAGTTTTTCTTTTTTGGAATTTTATTTATGGTTCATTGTTATAAAATAAAGTTATCCTTATGGTGTTTGCTGCTGCATACATTGAATATACCTCTTATGACACAGTTACTCATGATAGTAGTTAGAAGTTCAATCAGCACATATTTTTCATTGCTTTGCAGTCACAAGCTTCAGGTAGGGTTAGTTGAGTTACTTTACATTTTAGTCCTTGAAGCAGCTGAGCATTTCCTGTGGCCCATTAGTTCCTACTGAAAACATAGATTTTAAAAAATGAGAAACGAATTGAGTTTCAATTTTTAAAGGCCCAGTGATTTCATTAAACAGCGATTTTATTCAAATAGAGGGCAGTAGACCATTCAGGGACTTTGTTTGCTCTCGATTAATCCACATTTGAAGGTTTGAGGCAACAGGACAGTGTGTGGGACTGAATCAGAATACATTGTGTGTGTTCATTTATGTATTGAAGTGCAAGAAAGAAGAGGATGTATATACAAAATATTTTTCACAATCATAATATTTCTTAACAGTATTCTTGTATTGAGTTACAGCATGTGTGAGTTCAGTGTGTTCTCCATCAGTGTATGTGGCCTGTGCTCTGCAGGAGATCCAGTGTTGGTGGACGAGCAGTCAGCGACCTCCTTCCTGTCACGCTCGCTGCTCTATAACAGCTGGGACTTTGAGCTGGTGGTGCCTGACAGTCTAGAGAGGGAGTGTAAGGAAGAGATGTGCAGCTATGAGGAGGCAAGAGAGGTGTTTGAGGACGACGTCCAGACGGTAACACTGCTGGCAGCAACTGTCTCTTCATTGAACACATTTAAATGTAGAATTCTACAGTTTAACTATGGACACAAGAAGAATCTCCTTTCAAACCTGATTTTGGTGAAGTTGATGTTGCCTGAGCATTTCTGTTCAGGACATTTTGTTTGATTCTTGTGTGAACACTGACGAGAATCTTTTGAAGTTTCTAGGAAACTAGAAATCATTAACTTGATTAAATGCCTCTTACTTTCATTATTACTTGTTGCATTTGTGGTCTTTTATCTTGAAATTTTATTTAAAGATGCTTTAGAAAACAATGAAGACATGTCCACATTGGCTTCAATGAAATGTCCTGTCGTAGCCACTTCTTTTCTTCTATTTTAATGAAGCTATGTCATTAAATCTTCTTCTGTTTCCATTTTTAGGAAATATTTTGGTCCCAGTATTCCGACAGTCAAGGTAAAGTTTTAAAAGATGAATATCATCCAATATTGAAGCCTTGCAGTGGGCTCATTCAGCAGAATGTAGTGCTTTCACATAGGAAATACATGTGTAACACTAAATACATTCTCATTATAATTAACATTATAATTATTACTAAAATTTTATTATGCATATCTTCCTGGTTAAAGGCTCATTTGGAGATGCTATTGAATGCTTCAACACAAATTATGAAACTATACAATCATTTTAAAGTCAGCTGTTCTTTACAGTAACATACCATGTTGTCAGAATACATATCTTACTACAGAACAGGTGATGTCTGCATGCTACGCTGCAAACTTTAGTTTATAACTCAACAGTGTAGCCGGTGTTATATTTAGAGCTGCATTGAGTGTCACTGATCACAAAAGTCAAGTAGACCAACAGGAGACAGTATGCCTGAATGAAATCATCTCTATAGTGATTAACGACTGATGAGCTGACCAACTGAAACAATGGTTTGATATTAATGATGTTTGTCTTTGAAGCATATGCACCCAGAGTAGATGTGTCAGGCCTGGTGGCAGGGATCCTGGCTGTCCTCATGTCTGCTGCTATTGCAACTGTGCTGGGAATCTACTGCTACAAGGCCAAGATGAAGGGTGGACGGAGGTCAGCCCAGTAAGTTTACTCTCAAGTCCAGCTGAGCAAGGGATGTAAAATAAATGTTGACATGGTTCAACAGGCTCAGACCAAAACATTTTTACACTACTGGCCATTAGAATTGGTGTGTATATTCATGTTCCTTTGATGATATCTAACTTCTTTAGTGACCCCTCTCACCTTCTGTTAACACCACCAGAATTTTCATTTGAAAACAAATCACCAGATGAAATTCATTGAACACATTCATAGTCCCTATGGATGAATCAAGGTGCTAGAAGAAGGCCACATGTCTGACTGAGACACCTGAAAGGACTTGTACTGTAAGAAGATAATCAGTGGACAAGATACTGAAGTCCAAACTGCTCCTGGAGGCTGCACCATTGCTGTGTGAATGTGTGTGAATGGTTAGCTCCTAAAACTGATGAGCAGTTGGCACCTTACATGGCAGTCAATGCCATCAGTGTATGAATGTGTGTGAATGGGTGAATGAGATATGTAGTGTAAAAGTTCTTTGAGAGGTCGGAAAACTAGAAAGGTGTTATATAAGTAGTACATTTACCGTTTACAAGAAGACAAAGTAACTGTCCTTCAGAGGGAAAATCTGTTTCTTTGTGAGGATAAATCATGAATGAATTGTGATGTGTCTCTTATTCTTTTCTCACGTTTTTGACTTTGACTTTGTTAATTCCATTGAAGTGACAGACATTAGATATGGTAATGTTTTCTGTTAAACAACTTTTAACAAGACTTTTAACTCCTCAATGCAACTTTTAAAATGAGTATTTATGCAAGTTAGCAATTCCATTTTCAGAGTGTAATCCCACTGTGGTAAATATGGACAGCTGTACTTGATTATTTGTTCTGATTACTTATGATCAAAAACTAGAGAGTCGACAGCTTTGCTAACAGCCAAACATCAGCAAGGTCACCAACAGCAGACATAGCAGCAGCTAATATTACTGACTAGTTCAACAGCAGTCAGCCCAGCTCGGCGTCTGTCTTTCAGCCTTTTATTTCACCAAGCTCTCACCAACCACTAAAAGTCAGTCCCACATTTACTCTTGTCCGGTGGCTTCTTGCTCGCTCACTCTCAATGTTTCTCTTCTTAGCTTCCCAGTCAACGTCATCTTCACCTGTGCTATGCTCTGCCTCTGTTCAGCTCAGTTATGTTGCTTGGTACTCTAAGCTCACAGTCTTAGCAGCATGGCTAACTAACTGAGCTAACATTAGTTAACATCTGCTATAGTACATAGCAGTTTACTTTATTGTCCATCAGGAAACTCTGTAAATCACAGAGCGTTGAGGCGGAGCAGCTGGAGGACATCAGAGGGAAAACCACAAAACAATTTCTCTGTAAAATACGATCCAGTTTCACCAAAATCAGTCAAATAGTTGGTGCTGTGTGACTGCAGCATTACACCCAAAAATACTTTGTAGGTATCAAAATGTTTTAAAAATGGATTTTCTAGAAAATAAGTTACACAATGTTTCTTTAATGTGCCTGGCCAACAAATGCTGTAAATAAAAAGAAAACAAACAGTGTGTATGTGTATGTGTGCTGATCCAGACCTCCGGTGAGGATGGCAGCAGATGGGCGTCCAGCCCCAGAGTCAGTGCCCCTGGCAGGGATCATCGCACCAGGTCTACCCAGCTACAGCGAGGTTCTGGCCCGCAGTGGGCAGCATGATGCCCCACCACCTCCATATTCAGGGTAAGTGGATGCTCCAGTATGCACATGCACTTTACATGAATCCAGAACAATGTCTGATCCAGCCAAACTCCTACTAAATGAAAAAGTATACAGGAGTAGACCTGAAAAGTATTTTTACTTTGTAAAAAAGAAACACTTTTTGTGTTTGTTCATTGCAAGTTTATTTCAGTGAAAGAGAAGCACCTGGATATTCATTACCTCACCATCCAGGCCTCCACCATCATCTACACAGCAGGTTACACCATCAAACATCAGAGCAACATAATGATGCTACTTATATATCAACATAAACACACCTCATGTAGCATCAATGGAACAAAGAAGCATTCAAACCAACAACTAACCACAGTTAGACACTTTTCTTGTCTTTCAAAGTATTTTTGTGTTTCTTACAATATATTCTTCCAAAATAGCATCATTCAAGAACATGTTGTCTGTTTGTTGTTTAATAAATGCAATCTGCTTCCTTAAAACCTTTTTAACATCATTTTCTTAACAAAATATATAAGCTTAAACAAAAATGTCATGTCAGCTAAAACTCATCTGTCATTTTGACTAAGCTCACAGAAAAGGCAGAGCTGGTCTACCACCTCTTTTCACTTGGCTTCTGGAAGCGGCTGAACAGCCTTCACAATTTTTCATAATTGATTAAATCAGCACAGGGTTGGGCTTAGATCATTCAAGATACTAAAAAAATATGAGATGAAATATTACGCTCAACTTATTTTACATTGCCCATCCAGAATTTCCAGGTGTCTGTTGAACTCTCTGGATCTGGAGCTGCAGCGTGTGTGTGTGTGTGTGTGCACGCATGTGTGTTTGTAGTTGCAGCTTGGACGAGTTCAGTCCTTCTTTTGTCTTCCCAACAGCTGATGGGACAGTATATTTTTGAACCAGACACAGGCTGTTGGACTACGTCTATAAGAAACCTCACAAATTTCTTTGCTCTCTTTGGCCACAGGGGTACGCCATCAGAGGCCGCTGATCCAGGAGACAACGAATGAGAGGACTGGCAGAGCCTCTTCATTATGTTTGACAGGCACTGTTGGTTTGAGTGAATATTGCATGCATTTTGATATACTGTATTTATGAGTGAAGTTAAGTCATGATCCCAGAGACGACGGCTCCAACAGTATGATCTGCATATTGTCTGGCCAATAGTCTGATGCTTTAAAGTGGGTACAGCTGAGGGTGGGTATCATTTTAGTGCTTACACAGTGTTGTGTTTGTAGGCTAACAAAAGACAGACAATTCACATCACTTCTTCAAGGAACACTGACATGTTTTATAAAATAAATCACAGAACAATGACATGTCTCCAGTCATTTATGAATCTATTGTAGTTGTATTGTAGTCAGCAGAGAGCAGTTCATGTGTGTGTGTGTGTGTGTGTGTGGTGAACACAGCAGCATGTCACCACATCATTCTTTACATGCTGTAACTTGCTGTGTGTTTGTTGTTTATTACAGAAGCTTTGCTCTCATACCAGACTCAATGTTACTGTCTTCCACAATGCAACACCACACTGCACCGCTGTGCAGGACAAATGTGTGTGTGAGTGTGTGTGTGTGTGTGTGTGAGCTAGGGAGGGAAGGAGAGGATGAACGCCAGCCCAGTCATCCCTCTTAAAAATGGCGTCTTGTGAACAAAATGAGCGAAAATAGCTTTAGTGTGCAGTGAGTGAGCAGGAGGAGAGGACAGAAGGGAGAGGAGGAGAGCAGAGGAGATGTACGGATCACTGTGAACACAGCTGCGTTTATTAAAGCTGCTGAAGATCGTGGAGCATCTGTTCTACTGCCCATCAGCTTAACACAGGAGACAATAGACAGTGAAATATATGGGGAGAGGAGAGGAGGGAGGAGGTGCTCCTGGTTGCTGTGACCCCCCTCCCCTCCTCCTTCTCTGGCTCCTTCTCCTCCCTCCATTCCTCCCAGTCTACAGGCTCGTCAAGCGGAGAAATAAACAGAAGCGAGCGGAGAGACGAGAAGACATTCCTCCCTCCCCTCCCCCTCGCTATCTGCCCATCTTCACCCAGCCCTTTCTTTCATGGAGAGGAATTACCCCGCTGCAGGCTTCGGAGACCTAGGGGCTGGGACGGGATGGAGTTACGACAGATCGGCCAAAGCAAGGTAAGCTTCAGCGGGCAGAGCATGGGCACCCACCGGCTCCTCTGGGTGCACCAGTGTGCAGAAACTGCCTCTAACAATACCATGATGGGCACAGCGCTGCCTGCGCCTCTGCATTCAACCAGGTTGCATGGTGCTGCTACACGGCCACCAGTTTCAGATACAGCCAGCCGTATTGTCATTTAGCGGAGGAGGAGGAGAAGGAGGAGGCGGAGGGGGTGTATGGGGGCTGTCTCCAAAATGCATGGAATGCGATGGAAGGTTAATGGTGATACGGAGAACGAAGAGAGGGGAGAAACGAAGGGGGATGGGTCGCTGGAAGCAGAGTGATATTTTCAAAAAGCAAAGATCACATCCAGGTTCCAGCACTGCATTGTCTGTGCTGCAGCTTTGTCTTCCTCTGTACTTCTCACATGCATGGCAGGGCACTCGCAGGTTGGCTGCTTACAGTACGCTTCTAATTGGCTTCAGTCTCTAAATCGAAGTGATGCCTGTCACCTGAACACAGACAGGCTGTGAGACAAAGTAGCAGCGTGACAAACAAACTTACAGCATCTCTTTTATCCACTCACTTTGTACAAACACCGTGTTTAATAGATGGTCAACTCAAACTAACTGTTCCCGGAGTTCAGTGTGGGAACTCAAACGTTCCTGCTGCTGTCAATCAACTTGTTGGGCTCGAGCCTCTTCAAAAGGTGATATTCTGTCTTATTAGTAAACAGTACTGTACGAGAAGACCACGTGACAAACAAACGTGCCCTGACTGTCACCGAATTAACCGTCAGCTAATGGAAAGGTAACGTTTGTAACAGCACGCTGACATGCAGTAACATTGCGTTACAGTTAGCTTAGCTCTGTACATGTTTGGTTACCGTGTGACAGACAGACTGCACACAGTGCCATCAAACAGGCTCATTATCAAGTAGGACAGCTAACGCGCTCCTAAATTCTCGTCAATAGCCACACTGTGGCCGGGTCCCTCGGGGTGTCAAAGCTGCTGTCTGTTCCTCCCGCCTCACTGTTGTGTGTTGGAATTGCGGCCTAAAGTTAGCTAGTTCCTGTTAGCTTTGCTCCACGTTAGCGGTCGCCTTGACAACCAGTCTACTGTCAGAGTGCATGAGTTGAGTCTGTGGAACAAATGTTAATGGGGTGCGTGCACGCTTTTCTTTCTACTACAAACAGAACATATGTGTGTCGAGGTGATGACGTGAGCTCAGCGCTGATACTTGAGTTAGCTCAGCTTCATTCATGCTTCAGTCATATCTCCTCCAGCTGGTCTCATACTCTGCTTCCATTGTAAATAATTCATTGCTTCATATACAAACTGAATACATCAGCAAACAAAAAATTAGATAGATTGATAACATCATTTTTTGTTTGTGTATTTCTATTTTTGTGTATGATGTTCCTTAATCAGCCTTTATATGCAGCTAAAGTTAGTCTTAGATTGTATCAGTGAAGCTCATCTGAGTGTTCATCGTTCTCACAGAGGTCTTGACCTGACTGCAGTCAGTCCTTGTAACCAACTTGAGAGGAAAAGCGTCACCTTCAGTGGCATCTGGTACTTGAGAATTGTTCTCTTGACAGATGAATCCTGGTTTGCACTGTACTGGGCTGATGTTTTTGGTGTTGTGTTGGCGAGTGGTTTGTTAATGTCAGCGTTGTGAACAGAGTACCCCATGGTGGTGGTAGGACTATGGTCTGGGCAGGCAAAAACAACAAACACAGGTGCATTTTGTTGACTCTAATGTACAACGATACCACAACGAGATCTTGAGGCCCATTGTCAGGCCACTGTCCACTGTCACCGCCCCATGTTGCAGCATGATAATACATAGCCCCATGTTGTACACAATTCCTGGAAGCTGAAAACATCCCACATCTTGCATGGCCTCCGTACTCATCAGATATGAGGTGACTGTAACTCAGGATCAGATGAGCGGTGGTTCGATCCCCGGCTCCTCCAGTCTGCATGTCGTAGTGTCCTTGGGCAAGATACTGAACTCCAAATTGCTTTACACCCACCACTCAATTGTAGACCCCTGATGAACATTCTTTCGCCTTCCTTAATATGTATAAAGAACAGAATCAAAAATAGGCACAAATATAAATTCACTGGTGACACTGACATTACTAAATGTTTTTTCAGTTTCTATGTCTTGCCCACAAGTTGAGAATTTACATGTGGTGGTCGGTGGTGCGGTGTGTGATGGAGTGGTACAGGTGGGTGGTATGACCTAAAATTTATGTCACAATATTTTGTTGTTTTAATTTTGTACAGTGACCAGTACTTGAGTTGAGGGGGGATGGGGGGTGGCATCCCCCTGGGGGAAAAATGGTCAAAATCATCCCTCTTCTAAAATGGTCATCCCTTCTTCCATCCCTTGTGGCATTTTATCAATGCACGTGGAAATTACTTCTATTCAACACTGGAAATAGAATTACCATTCGACATTTAGCGGGGCTTTATGATAATCAGCCCATTACCTATGTGATAGTAGGTTACCGTGAGCGAGGGACGGCACGCGTGGTTGAGGCGGCGACGTTCCATTCTGTTCAGTCGGGAGGCGTTTTTTTATAACCTGGCTCTCGCCAGAAGAATGGCATCATGGCCAAGCGGAGTGGACAGCTGGACCTAAGGAACTTCAGTTTTAAGATTGCAAGGAACAACAATTCAGAAGGTAAGTCAAGAATCATCACTCACGCTTTTTATGAGACTATCATACAACCAATTACCAACATGTAGGCTAATTTAATTTGTGGACCGACATAGCAACAAACAGCTAATAATGAATGCTAGTTTGGAGACTAGCTTACACTTTTCATTCAGTTTTGATTGATCATGTTAGTTTTGATTTAATCAGCCTGGAAGTCTGATTCTCCAGGCAGCAAAAAGTGACATTCAAGGCAGGTAGGCTGAAATGAAACCGGCTGATGCTAGGTAGTGAAGTATCTAAACCAGTGTTTTTCAACCACTGTGCCACGGCACACTAGTGTGCGTGAGAGACCGTCATGTGTGCCGTGGGAAATTATTTTTTGAAATAGTTGCGGCCTAAAATGCCTGATGTTGCGGGGAAAGTTGCAGTGCTTTTTCACAATTTTGTTGCGGGAGAAAGTGAAAGTTGCGATAAGTTGCAATTCGACAGTCGCGCCGGGGGCGAGCCCCGGAGGGGGCACAGCGAGCACTAAATCCACGGCCCTGGGAAGTGGCGAGGTCCAGGCGGCAGGGCGCTGTAAAGCTCGTGGCTGGAGCCGTGAGCCACCTTCGCCCCCGAGCCTTTCCAAGCCGACCCAGAGCCAGTCGCGGTGCACCGCCGCAGAGGAATTGCGCCGGCGGAGGCCAGCCAGCGCCGGGGAGAGGTCCCGCGAGGGGATCCTCCCACACCGTGCGGCCGTCCCTGACCCGCCGAGTTGAATCCCCCGGGCAGACTGTGCGGAAGTTGCGGAAAAATCGCGGTGATTGGTTAAAATTGCAACACCGCCCTGAATTCACGGGGATTCACTGAAGTTGCATTGAAGTTGCAAATCGCAACATCGTGAATTCCTGAAGGGTCTGCTAATTGGTCTAAAAAAAATTTTTTTGAAAACGAATTAATTATTATCTGCAAACAATATGCCATTGTTAAGTGCCTGTGCTGTAGTAGTGATGAAGTATGAAGTAATTTGTCTTCTCAATTTTGCCATTGTTGTTTACATAATAATCTCTAGATGTCCATAGTTAAGTGGTTATTGTTTCTTTCCGATAAATAGTATTGTCTTGTGCAGGCCATTCAACTGAGAATGCAAGCTATGAATCAGATGGGGTTTAGGATTTGCCATGTCTAGCAAGTCACCCTAAAATTGACTAGAATGCAGGAAATTGCATCTAAGAAATACAAAAATACAAGACCCCCCGCTGGAAAATATGTCACATAAATGAAAAATTTCACCATCCCCCCTGGTTTTATTTTACAACTCGACTACTGACAGTGACAGAACAAAAATGAGATTCTACTCAATGCAAGATTGCAATCTTGTGATTACCGCTTTTCATTCTAGCAGCAAGTAGGTTCTGTTTTATTTCACTATTTCAATTCTACTTTATTCTCCACAAACTACTCCTCCCTTCTACCACACACACACCTTGCCTGGCCCTGACAGCTGCAGATGAACCACGTGTGGACAAGGCTTGTTATTAATGACGCAGCACAATGATGTACCAAAAACAGTTGTCTTGACTGTTACTTTACCTGGACGACACTTGTAAAATATTCACCGTGTCTTTGTCTTAATGATTCTCTTCAGGAGAGCCCCAAATAAAGCCAGTGTCTGGGCAACACTCCATTTACATATATGGAGCTAGCACAGGCCCACTAACCCACCAGTGCAGAGCCTGTAAGACAAACACTCCTGTATATTCAGTGGGCCACTCCATGTACTGGACATCAGAAGGAAAACCAGAAAACATTTTCTACATAAAATATGATCCAGTTTCACCAAAATCAGTGAAATAGTTGGTGGTGTGTGACTGGGTGCCATGAAGTGTTACAGTGTTCTCCGAAGTTACATAGTACGGGAACAGATGTATGGGGCGTAGAATGGGAATGCGGAGGCCCCGTTCACTGTGTAGCGTTAAAATGAAAATGATAAACTGTTTTAAGTTAGAAAAGTTACATAATGTTTTTTTAATAGGTGCTGATGATAAATAAAAAATGCACTGCATAGTGACAAACTGCATAAATTTTAAAACTTATTAGCTGGTTAGTCATTCAGTAAACCACCACAGTCAATAATATCCTCATAAAAAGAAACAGACGATCTGATGATGCTATTGGTGATATTTGAACATTCTGGAGTTTTAAAGCTCTGCTTAACATACATTACATTACAAACGGCTATTCCAAATAGAAAAAAAAAAAAATGCTCCTTTACATCATAACACAAGTTCTAAAACAATGTGAAAAGGATGATTTTTCTTATAATAATAATAACATATTATATACAGTATAATAATAACTAGAAAAATTTCTAAATAAATTTTGAGTGTACCTGACTCTAGCCCCGTCGCCCCCAAACATTATTATTGACACTGCAGTAGCACAGAGACTTCAATAAAGTTAGTCAAAGGCAGGCTTGACGTTGCCAAGCAACCAGGGTCAGCTGCAGGCCAGAGTAAATAGGCACAGGTGCACGCATGCGACACAGAAAATCTCTAAGTGAACCCCCTCGAATAGGTGGCCAAAAATGCCCAACAGTGTGGTGTATCCAAAAACCGAATGACCATGAGCATCCTCATCTTGTCGACCAGTTCTGTGTCCACTTTGAGAGCTAAATGTTAAAAACTCTGACCTCGGGAGTTTGAGAAAGAACAGCTACTCCCTGCTCCTTTTAGAAATTTCTCCTCTCCTTTGCATCCCAGACCCAAACTTTATATCTGACAGCTTTAGCAGACGAATATGAGTGAGACGATTTTCCTACGTTTCTAGCTATAAATTATTTCTGTAGAGTGACATTTGTGGCCTCGGGAGCAGGGAGCAGTTTACAAATTTATTTTTCAACGAAATTTTTCTCTCCCTTCCCTCTCTAGCTATGATGTCACACACTCTAGCTCTGGAATATTCTACCAATACGCACCCATTCATTTTTTTGGTGTGGTTTTTGGCAATTTTTAGGCAAACCATTTGCCGAAACGCTTAGAATAGTCATAGCATATCGATCCCGGCCGATCCGGTCGTTTTGATACCTTTTTTGTGTATGTGCAACCAAAACTGCAGGACGAAAAGTTGACTGAAAAACATACGGAAGAATAATAATAACTAGAAAAATTTCTAAAGAAATTTTGAGTGTGTCTGACTCTGGCCCCGTCGCCCCCATACATTATTATTGACACTGCTCAGCAAATTCAGTATTAATACAACAAGCTGTGTCATCATTGCCTTTTTAATGGGCTCTTATTTTGAAGGGACTCTTATTTTGAAAGACTTTTGTCTTGTCTGTGTGTGTGTGTGTGTGTCTGCGAGAGAGAAGGATAAAATGGCCGACATTAAAAATGTAGCCTTGATAGTCATTAACTAAAAGACAGTGAAAATAGGCTAAAAATTAGTGACTAGCGCCGACGAGCTAGCAATTAGCATTAGCATGTTAGCATTAGCATGTATTTAATTCTTAGTGGCTAGCGCCTACAAGCTAGCAATTAGCATTAGCATGTTAACATTAGCATGTATTTAATTCTTAGTGGCTAGAGCTGATGCGCCATCAATTAGCATTAGCCGCTAATGTTAGCAATTAGTATGTCTTTACTACCATGAGCACTCTGTTGTCTCTGTCTGTCATTTTAGACAGACAAGATCAAATTAAGTGCCAATAACTGCTAAAACGGCGTCCCGGTCTTCTGCCTGCTGGCTTCTGCCTGCCGGCCCTTTTGTCTTGTCTGTGTGTGTGTGTGTGTGTGTGTGTCTGCGAGAGAGAAGGATAAGATGGCCGACATTAAAAATGTAGCCTTGATAGTCATTGATTAACTGAAAGACAGTGAAAATAACACCTCCCCCCTCTGCTCCCTGTCTCTGTCTGTCTGTCTCTGTCTGTCATTTTAGACAGACAAGTTCAAATTAAGTGCCAATAACTGCTAAAATGGCCGCCACCGGGCTTCTGCCTGCTGGTTTCTGCCTGCCGGCCCTAATCAGCAGAGCAGTTACACCTGTTAGAATGTCAGTTGGAAATGCTGACAGAGAGACAGAGAAAAAAATGCTCAAAGTAACCCTCGAACAGGAAGGATTTCTGGCCAAACCGTTTGGCCTATTATTGAACCGACATCACTGGGAGCATCCGGAGCTCTTCCTGAACGTCTACAGTTATTTTCTGTCAATAAAATGAATAAATGTGACCTTAATGGCGATTCAAAGAAACGTTACTTCTGCTTTCCTCCAGAAATTTTCCCGCCTTTTTAACATGGCAGTCTATGAGGCTGTGGATGGGTGTTGCTGGCGCATCTTTGTGTGTTACGCCAAAACTATAAGGCTGACAGCTTCAGCAGTGTTATCACTGTGACCGCCTCGAATTTTCCTACATTTTTATGTATAAATCACGCCTGTAGTGTGGCATTTGAGGCCACAATCCCAGTTTACAAATTTATTTTTTGACGATTTTTTCTCTCCCTCTCCACTCTAGTGATGACATCACTCACTCTAGCAGACGCCATACACACCCATTATAACCACAGAATTTGAGTAAAAACCTGCTCAACTTTAAGCCTTGATAGTTTAAAAATGGTAAAAGGTGTCGATGAGTGAAGTGAATCACTGAAGAGAAGGCAAGAGTGCCTACATTTTAAAGTTTAAATGAAGTCTCTCTGTGAAAGTATGCCAGAGCAGTTTATTGTTAAAAACCAATAAATTCGCGAAAAACTTGCGAATCTCTTAGAAAAGTAATAGCACGGGATTCGGGATTGAGACGCACGTTTTGATATATAATTTGCTGGGGTCCTCTCACCGCTGTGGGCCACATTCATCGGCGAAAAATGAATAATAAAAAAAAAAGAAACATGCAGAAGAATTTGTACAATGTGTGAGATTACCTCAAAAAAAGTTGATTAATCTTTCTATATTTGCAATATTTATACTCTTTATTCTGTTTAGACTGCAATATTTGCCATATTTAGACTTTATTTATACTTTTAAGTTGTATATATTTTTTATATCTTATGTATTACATGTCATGTATATTGCTGTTTGCACCAGGGATTGCGCCAGGTGTGTGTGAAACACGCACTAGAAAGAATGTGCGTCCCACTTATTTACGCACATGAACCACGTCTGAGCAGAGACAAAGGAGGATGTGAAGTGGGAGGTTTGAACAACCACACCTGAGCACAGTGACTGTATTTATCACACAGTAACACAGCAGTTGAACGGTGGTTCATCTACCATGGCACTGGACCTTTAACTGATAAAATACAGCTGTACCGATCTCGTCAAATATGATGGCACAGATCACAACATGAACACATGTATGTAACTAAACAAACACACTAACAAAGTTAACAGTTTCGTGCTTAGCCGTTACCAGTCCATAAAGAAAAGAGTGGCGTTGATTTGCCGTTTGGGTCCGGCGGTCCTGTGAGCCGGGCAGGAAAAGTTCTGGTCCGGTGAAGTGTCCTTGCTCTGCAGTGTCTGTTTGTGCAGTGTTCGTCGTTGGAGGAAGCTGGTCACTCAGTGTGTTCTCTTTACATTAACGGCTCGGCTGGTTAACTTGACGTCGCTCGTTACAATCAGCTGGCAGACTCCGTGTGCTGCATGCACTGGTTTGTTTACACTCTCAGTTAGCGGCGTGCCAACCAGAGAGGCCTGAGGACAGGTAGGCGCGTCTGTTGCGGCCTGATCCTTTGTCCTTTCGTCGGTGGTTGGCGTCGTGCGGACCGAACCGAGGCTCACAGACCCTTGTGGTCCGTTTAGAGCGGAGGAGAGCGCTTGAAGAAGAGACTTAAAACAACGGGCGACCTGGGGTTTTGTTGACCAGGTGGTCGGGTTACTGTAACAGGAAGTGACCTGTGACCTATCGTGTTTCACAATAAAAGTCCATTCAATTCACACAATGACCGAAATTCATATGTGGAGTCCCCGTGTTCCCAACAATATTGTAACAACGTGCGAGATTACCTGGAAAAAGTTGAGTAATCTTTCTATATTTGCAATATTTATACTGTTCATTCTGTTTATACTGCTGTATTTGCCATATTTATTCTTTATACTTTTAACTTGTATATATTTTTTATATGTTATGTATAACATCTCCCTCGGTCTTCTCAGAGGCAGACGTGAGGTTGCTAAGCAACAAGCGCCATCTGCCTTAGAGCAGCGAAAAAGCCCTCATTTTTAACATAAGAGTTAATGGGAGTACTGCAGGGACTAGCTGGTGCTTTTCAGCTCACAGCGCAAAAACGGTAAGGCTGACAGCTTCGGTAGTGGTTTCACTGTGTAGGTATTGAGTTTTCCTACGTTTTGAGTGGTAAATCATATCTGTAGTCTATCTGTTCCTTCACTCTAGCGCTGACGTCACTCACTCTAGCAGGCGCAATACACACCCATTGTAAATGCAGCTGTGGAGTAAAAACCTGCTCAATTGAGTGTTTATTTGTAGTTGTTTGTAGTAGTAATTTGAATGAAGTCTGTAGGACAAAGTATGCAGTAGCAGTTGTTGTTTAAAGTGTAATCGGTCTGTAGAGAGATTTGAGGATTTCCAATGCATTCTTATGGGGGGAAAATTGTAGAAAATGTTGAATAATTTGTAAAGATTTGAATAACAATAGTGTGGCTGCCCCCTGGGCATCCACACTAATAAGCCATTTTTCTGGGAATAGTATATAGTGCACCTTGCAAGGCACACTCAATTAGGTATGGGGAATAATAGATAGTGTGCTCTTTCAGGCACACTCAATAAGAATAATAAGTATGGGGAATAATAGATAGTGTGCTTTGTCAAGCACACTCAATTAACCTGGACATCAAAGAACGTTTTCTCAGGTTTAGCCTTAGAAGTCTGTCAGTCCATTTAGAGGTGAAATAGAGTTTTAACCAAATCTCATGTTATTACAAAAAATGTAAACAATTAGCACGAAACATATCAATCAACAGCTCAGATCTTGGGTACTGTGTAGATTAGCTGAGTAGACTTATTTCACCCTGTTCAGAGACGGATCTTGATCTGATGGACCGCTTTACAGGTCTCCCAACATGTCTTCTGTTTCACATCCTGGAGGAACATAGAAGAAAGATAAATATAAATAATCACCTTAACATTTCATTAACACCACCTTAACATCACTAGTACCTACTGGCATTCAGCCAAGATCTGGCTTAGGCATTTCACAATACAGAAATCTTGACAGGGTTTATTTTGGAGAAAGGAAAAAAAAACCAAAACGGTACTGTATATCAACTCTGCATAGCTAGCAAAAACTGTGGAGAACTGATTTTGAGTGCCAGGTGAGACAGAGCCTTGCTGTGGTGTTCAACTTCATTTTTCTGTTGCTCATAGTTTGATTACATTATTATTTATTCAGTTTTGCGTGGTGTGTACTTGGTTTTCTTTTGCAGGATCTTTCATAAACCATTTTACAACATTCTCTTTTGTTTTTCTTCCCTAACACAGAGTGAGTTTTTTTCCTTCAAGCTGATGTCTCATCGAAAAGGAAACACTCTGCGGGTCAAGCTATGAGGTCAGGCCAACAAGGAAGTCCCTCCCACTGAACTATCTTTTAAGTAATTGAAAAACATAATAAACGTAAAAAAATAGAAATTTTAACTACTGACCTTAAACATCTCAATACCTATTTTTACCCTCATGCCAATATTTAGATCCTAAACTCAATCTGATCGGATCCTGGCAGGACCGATAGTGAATGTATAGGTGTATCACCGAAAATGTGGTATACTGTACTGATACTGATATAATATATAATATTTAATTCTATTGTGTAATGAAATCCCATAATTAAAAACTTATATGGCCCGATCACCTATGATGCACAGGTGATAGGCAGGTGCCTCGCAGTTAAGATGTGACTAAATATGAACATTTTATTTGCACTAGAAAAGCTAAAGATAGAGAACAACCAATGATTAATTACATTTCAACTTGTTTTGTCAAATAATAAAAAAAAATTTAAATTGTCAGCAGCAGCTGAAATTCGGTCACACTTTCAATGGGAAGCAATACTCACAAACAATTCACAGTGATTCCCAGCAAAACACGCTGGACTCAGAGAAAGATGGTGCTGATGGTGGATCCATCATAACTACTCAGATAATACATGGATAGATGGAAAAAACACTCAGTAAAGCAAAGCCACTGCTTCTAAACATATTCTGCCGTTTTGGCTATTCTAGTTTTTAATATATTGGCAGAGAATTTAACATGCCCAGACATACTGTATGTCCTTTTCTAGGGACACTGCCAGTGATTTAGGGCCTGGTGAAAAGAAATTAGAGTGGGCCCCACCACCACGGGCCATGCCAGCCCAGCTGTACCACCTCCAGAATCCAATCAACCCATTGAAAGCTTTAAATAACTCTGCATACACTGGATAGTCTATACAAAAGACTGATACTGTCTACAAATGTGCTCAAGGTCATTTTTACAGTCTTTAATCATACAGTTCTTGAAAGGAAATTTCTTTAAAAATATAACTTAACATAAATTAAAAATATAACTTAACAAATAACGGTGGCACTAGAAGGAAGGTCAAGTGGATATCAAATCATTAGGTTTCTTCCACTTTGGGTCTGTGCACAGTCTACTTGTTCTTGGCCTGTGAGTATCATGTGTAGTGGTCTAAGATTCATAGCTGTGCCATTTAACAGCTTTCATTGGCCCTTGCTCAGCCTCACTTAGCAAGAGCCCAGCACCAGCACCTTCACAGTTGGTAATAAGCCTGTCTTTAGGTCTAAAAAAGCAATAATGGATAGAAATACATAATTGGGCATGTTTACACAGTGACAGGAGTATATATGTCCCCTGTGTTGAATGCCATTAAAGTTTGACATCATTGAGAGCTGCTTTATTTAATTCTCCACAACCATTTGGTGATGCTTGGAAAATATCTCACAAACCCCTTGGACCTGACCACCAGGTTGATGCAAAGACTCTTTGAAAAATAATTTGTTGTATATTGTAATATATTAATTATAATAATTTAAACTTGAAAACTTGAATATCTAATAATATAATATTGAAAAAAAAATCATAATATCCCCCCTTTTACCCTCCAATAGACTACTCCTTTGCTAATGGAAGACTATTATATTAAATTGATATATTAAATTAGTATGTTAAAAAGCTTCTTTGCTCTGCAATGCAATTGGCCACCAGCTATGAGGTCATCAAGACAGCAGTGTTAACTGGAGGTGTGGACTATTGGTGTCTGACTGTCTTGTTCAGCTTGTCTCCCTTCAAAACTGGCTTGTCCTTAAGAACAGAATGTTTTGTCTTGTGTCAAAGTAACTTCAGCATAGACTCAATGACACCATCTTCCCACATAACGCACACACAAGAGCTTTAGACCATCAGTATAGTGATTAATTCATATTTCAGGTAGCTGTCATTGTGTTTTTGGTTTTGGGCTGCTATTTTTCTGCTTGCCATTTTTGTTGTCTTCATCTTCAGTCATTTTTTTTGGCCTTTTTTGAGCTTTATTGTATAGAGACAGCTCAAGAGTGACAGGAATGTGGGGAGAGAGACACGGGGAATGACATGTGGAAAAGAGCCATAGGTCGGTTTCAAACCCTGGGTTGCCACGGCAAGGGCTGAGCCTTTGTACATGGTGAAGATGCTCTACCAAATGAGCTAAACGACACCCCCAGTCATTTTTTTTCAGCTAATATATATCATAATGTTTAATCATGCTAGCTTTCATGCAAAGGAAACTACCTACTACCTTGCTTTTAGATGCTGGATGCAGACCCTACATGCAACGTTTATTTATAGTTTTAATGATATAAGGAGGTTCTGTTAATTTAAAGGGCACATTTGTAAGAATTCAATCCAACTTAAAGGTACAATTACTAAAGATAACAGGTAATTTCTAATAATATAAAGAGTCTAGACGTGCTATATGGAAAGTGTCATGAGAAAATTTATGAGATAGCCATGTGAAGGTTGAAAATACAGTTTATTGGTGATATGACACTATCCATTCACTGTGATGTTTCATACTCACTGTGCAGAATGTTTTTTTAGAGTTTGACGCTAGAAGGCTCCAAGTCACATACATACGTGTCCATCCGTTAGTATTTGAAAAGAAACATATTTAAAGATTCTTGATTTTTCAATGAGGGAACTGAACATTTCTGTGGAAAAACCACATCAGATACATTTTATATGTCATAAAATATGTTTTCCAAAGTGTGTTTACCGTAATTTTCGGACTATAAGCCACTACTTTTTTTCACACGCTTTAAACCCTGGGGCTCATTTATAGATTTTTACTGGCCAACGGGGGGCACTCTCTAGCAGTAAATGCAAAAGTGAGACAGACGTGGGGAAAGATTATGCGCCGAAGAAGACACTAGTTTTGAATTAGATTTTGAACTGTCATTTTGCGCATCATGCACACACCCTCATCATGGAAAACACACGAAGAAATGCATATGATGCAGCTTTTAAGTTAAAGGCAATCGATCTGACCATCAAAGAAGGAAATAGAGCTACTGCACGTAATATTGGCATCCCGTGTTGATGCTGTGTTGATGGCGTGTTGGTGCCATACTGCCGATTTTCAGGCACAGTTTGAAAAAAAGCGTGTCTTAAATTAAAACAAACAAAAAAAATCTTCCATGTACCGTCTTTCTGTGTAAATACCTCATGTTACAACATGAAAACCTGCAGCTTATATTCAAGTGCGGCCTACATATGTACAAAATGTATTTTCTTTTTCTTTTATTTAGCTGGTGCTGCTTATATTCAGGTGCGCTCAATAGTCCCAAAATTACAGTAATTACTCTAAGTAGCAGAATTTAGATAACTTGAGATCCATGTTTGTTTGCGTATAGTAATTTTCATAAAACTAATAATAGCAATTTGGATGCTGATGGGATATATATGACATAAACATATTAGCAACAACAGGTTATGTGAGTTGTAGTTGAATGCTGTAGTTGGTTTTTATGATTTGGGTTATAATGCAAAATAGATACATATAGAGATATTGACTTTGAGAGAGTGAGAATGGGGTATGGATGCTCTAAACAGGCAAATGGATTAATTGATTGAACTGTTGGCCCACCAGTCTGACCTGCACAGTACAAGACAATAGATTTGTTGTAAATAAGGATCTTTATAAAAGTCAAACATAATAACCCCTGTGTTCCTCAGCCTTGTGTATGGGAGCTCCAGGTCATCCCACCCAGACTCAGAATTGCTCCACCGGCAAGCCTATGGCACCCCACACCCCCTCCAGGGCTATGCAACCAACCACCACCCAGGAAGTTCCAGACAGGGCGGGGCCTGGGGTGCTGCTGGACGCACACTAGGTACGGATTTATTAAATGGTATATCTTAGAAATCTGATTCTAGAAGTAGTGTGACTATTTTTATAACCACTGCTGATGGCTCTCAGCCTCTCGTGCATAGGATTTAGTGGCATCTCTTAGTGTAGTTACAACCCCGTAACCTCATTATCTCATTCGTAGAGTGAAGGAGAAACTACAGTGGCCGCAAATGCTTGAAAAATGTGAAAGGCCGTATCTAGAGCTAGTGTTTACTTTGTCCATTCTGGGCTACTCTAGAAACATGGAGGTTCAACATGGCGGACTGCGTGGAACAATAAAAGATATAAAAGGCTCATTCTAAGGTAACAGAAATATAACAATTCTTATTTTTAGTTAGTTGTATGCAAATGAAAACAGAGTTATGTACAGTGTATTTCTGCTATATTTCTGCCATATTCTGTAAATAGAACCCATAATATATAAATATATAACTTGACACACCGGACCTTTAAATTAAGGACAATCTTACATTATATCCATAGTGTGAGATGGATCTATTTAGAATTTTTGTTTTTGAACTTTTCCAACACAGCACACATGGCAACTCTTTATCACCTGTAGCTGAAAATGAATGGTTGCCTGTCTATAAGCTTAATTGTTGAGTTTCTTTAAATAATATTATGTACGGTCTAGACCTGTTTTATATGGAAAGAGTCATGAGAAAACTTAAGATATGATTTGGTGCTATGAAAATAAAATTGAATTGAAATCGAATTGAACTTTTGAGTCTTCTGCTCACAGTATTATCATGATGTTTTCCAGATAAATAACAATATATTTCTGTGTTGTTGGTAGAAACTGTGCATAATCACTGTATAAATATGCAAAGATGCAAAACTTTCGTCTCCATAATCAGTATGAAATCACATGTCAAGGAACACACCGGTTTGGCATGAACAAAACTAAGAGTAACAATTTCTTACACAGTTTGAGTTTCAAGTTGATGTAGGTGCATACCACACTTGGACTTGTCACACAAAACTTTCATTACTTTAGGTGAGGTAAGAAATACGATGACAATCTATGGCCTGATGTGAATGAAAATATGTATATTCATGTAGATATTACTCAACAAACTGCCTAAAATTGAACTGGATGGCGGCTCTGTGTTCAGTTTTATTTTGCAACGTGGTGAACTACATGGTAATCACCAGTTTCAGTCAGTTTCCGACAATACAAACAGAAAGACATTTTATTATCAATTTATGTGATGATATGATTTTTCTGAATTAACTGATGGTTGTGGTTTTTAACCAGGACTATCGGGGCTTTTTGATGCCGGCCTCCACCATGCTAGCCCCTCAGGACCTGACCCCTCCGTCATGAATCTGATTTCAGCTCTGGAGTCCCGAGGTCCACAGCCCCCACCCTCGGCTTCCTCCCTTCTCTCTCAGTTTCGCACTCCCTCTTGGCAGACTGGTGAGTGTGCTAAATTTGAAAAACAAAACAATAAATAATGATTTATTTTGCAAACCAATAAGCATCATTTTTATTTTAAAAAATATCCAAAAAGCTGAAAGTTTATTGTCTCAAAAGTTTCTAATATGTTAAATTTGATTAGTGGCTTGCATTGACTAACACTATCCATGTAATGTTGTGTCTTGTAGCAATGCATAACCCGGCACCAGCGGAGCTTTTTATCTCTGGGGCACTTCCGGGTTCTGGCTCCTTCCCCTCCACCTCAGCCCTTTCTGCATACCAGCATCCTGGCTCCTTCTCTGGACGATCTTTCACTCCCTCGCTATCTCTGCAGGACACACCTACATTTAGCCCGACCTCCAGTGGTTTGCTATCCCCTCATGATCCCCTGCTGCACATCAAAACACCCTCCCAGTCCAGCTTGGGCTTTGATCGCTTGCTGTCTTCCCAGGGTGCCACCTACCGGAGCACCCAGGAGGTCCCGGCCCCTCCTCAGACTCAAGCCCCTTCCACCTCTTCCAATTGCCACCTACCCCCTCCTCAGTTCAATCTGTTGTCCTCTCAGCTCCATAACCAGTCCTCCCAGCTTTATAATGCTTCCATGTTCTCTTCCACACCAGCCCTGACACCCACAGCACCCCCTCCGCCCCAGCCTCCTTCAGAGAGGACAGTTTCCCGACAGGATAGTGTGATTAAGCATTACCAACGCTCATCACCAGCCCAGTCCACAACACTCCCCCTACAGCAATATGTCAGTTGTGGTGGATCATCAGGCTACCAGCAGATAGCCAGCCACCTCCGGCATTCTGGAATGTCCTGCAGTCCCCTGGGGGAGCAGAGCCCATCCTCTGACCCCAAGCCCTCACCACGCATGGAATCTAAGACGTATCGACCTAACATCCAAACTCCCTACACATCCTCATCCTCCAGCTCCTCTGCCTCATCCTCATCAGGCACTAAGGGAGCCAAGAGTTCCAGCTCCAGTAGTGGATATTCCTCTTCGGGCTCAGCATCATCCTCTTCCCGTACCCCACACACTCCACCATCAGCCTCCTCTGCTTCCTCTTCATCCTCTTCTAGCTCCAAGACAAGCACTGGATCCTTGTCTGCTTCCTCTCATCAGCCGCCCCCGCCTCATTTAGCACCGGCACCACCTCCTCTACCAGTGGTGTCATCTACCCTTGTTCAACAGCCAGCACCCAAACAATGCCTCTCTGCCTATGGCTCTCCATCTGTGGCTAAATCTAGCACAGGCCTACCAGACCAGACCCCTCCCCAGCAACATGCCCAGTCCTGCTCTCCCAACCACCCTACACCTACACACATGGCCCAGTCTTATGCAGGCTTCAACTCGCCCCATGCCCAGGACCTGAGCTCTGGCACAGGGGGCACTGGAGGGAAGACTTTCACTGGTATAGGCTCAGGGGGACGCTCATTTTCTGCGGAGATAGTCTTTGGAGACTCAAGCTTTGGCTCATCTTCTCTCAGAAGATCAGGCAGTCCTTCCTTAGGGTATGGAGGTGCTGGAGGATCAACAGGAAGTGGACCCATGTCAGGAGCTCCTGCACTTGGCAGTGGAGTTGGATCTGCAGGATCAGGGAGTGCTGCTGCTGCTGCTGTTGTTGGTAATGGTGGCAACTCTTACCACCTGTCTGACTCTAGTCCATCACCCACCATGCATTCTAATATCACTCGCCCTGGATTGCATTCCCCTGCTTCTGCTCGCCCTGCACAGTCCCCTGGGGGCTCAGGGGCCACCAAATACTTGTCCTCCATCCTCTCTCCTGCTTTTATATCCTCACCACAAGGTTTCCCTGATACACAACCACAGGCCCAGTCCTATCATTCAACACCACCCAAGCCGAAAACAGAGACCAACATTCTGGGAGTTGAGCGAACCCAAGATGAGGAAGAGAACGACGAGGATTTCCTTATCCATCACCTACTACATGCCCAGAGCTCAACTCCCCATCCATCCCAGCATCACCCACCTCCTCAGCAACTACCTCAACCACTCCCACAGACTAGGGATGGGGAAGGCAAGGGGGTGACCTATGAAATTAACAAGATCTCAGAAGAGCGCTACCACCTTCAGAGTGTCATTCGTACCAATAGCACCACCAGCAGTTCAGGTCCTGGAACGACAATTAGTGACACAGCAAGTGGCTTAAACCTTCAGTTGGAAATATCACAGAAGAAACAGCAGCAGACCAAGTCGGAGTTGACCATATCAAAGTCCACCGCTGGAGGGGTAGGAGTGGTCACTGACTCTTTTTCCCTCTCCCATACTACCCATTCCCATCAACAACAGCATGACTCCTTAGATTCTGTGGTCCATTATGGTAGAGGGGACCCCTACACCCAGCACCCTCACTCTCAACATTCTCATCACACCCCACATGTGTCTTCGCACACTCAACAACACTCTCAGCACTCCCAAATCTCACAGCACTCTCGGCACACTCAACACACACAACACTCTCAACATTCTCAGCATAGCCACCCCCATTCCCACTCACACAGTCACCCTCACATGGAGTTGAAGAAGCCTTCAGATGCAAATGATAATGCCTACCTACAAGATATGCAGCAGGCTAGACAAAACCAGGTCCCCCTCTCTCTGATGGATTCTCCACCAGACCCTCCCCAGCAAACTCACATGCTGCAATCTGTGCTTTCCCATACCACCCGCACCAAGATGGACCCACAGCAAGCCCCTTCCCAACAACAGCAGCAACAGCAGCAACATCCTTTGAGCCAGCAGGCCATGATCAGTTCAGCTGGAGGAACAGGGCCTGCTGGGGTGGACGCCCACCCACAGAATCAGTCCTCACAGTTGCAACTCCAGCTCCAAACCCAGGGTATAGATACCCACTACAACCTTGGAGGTCAACCAAGAGATCAAACCCAAGCAAGTCAGAGCTCAGTATCTCCACTAGATATGCTAGAACAATCTCTTTCCCGGACAAACAGTAGAGACAGCAGAGGAGCTCTGGACAGAACTGGGGTTGGGGTAACTGTTACAGGAGGGGAGGGAGGCGGTGCAGACAGACATAGACAGCAGCACAGACTTACACCCCACCACCATTCCCAACAGACAGCCTCAGATCTCCATGACTTTCTTTCTGAACCAGATTTGGGCTTGTCCACCCCCTCACACCTGCACCACCTCAGCCAGCCTGAAGCTCATGCCCACCCCAATGCCCAACACCAACAGCAAGCGCACACTCACCATCAGTTGTCACATTCTCAGTTAGCTCACCCACACTCCCACCGGATGGCAACAAATATGGGAACTCATCAGCAACAGCAACAGCCCCAACAAAGAGAACTCGAAACCCAGCTGTCACACCCCCAGTTAGACCAGCTCAAACAGCACCAATTTGACACAGTGACCCCAGTGGGTAAAGTCGGACAAAATCCAGCTCAGCAGCCCCAGCGGTTTGCACCTCTAACATCAATCTGCTTTCCAGATTCTCTCTTACATGATGAAGACCGGTCTTTCTTTCCTGAGATGGAGGACATGTTTTGTTCAGCTGATTATAAATCAAGCTGTGCTGGGGATTCTGGGGCAGGACAGGCTGCTCAAGAAAGCATAACCCAGGGTCATGGGCAAGAGGGTATGGAGGCCTTAAAATCAGGAGGAGCTGGAGAGGGGTATGATATGGTTGGTCATCACAGTGATCAAAGCTATGGACAGTACTGCCACAGCCTTCCAGGACCAGGAAATGGTAACCTGCACTTAGACCTTGACTCTATGAAGACACATGAGCTCCCTTCCACTGTGAATACAGATCAGCTTGGCCTCATCCAGTCCCAAACTCCCACTATGGGATTGAGCTCAGCAGTTCAAGGTGATGGCTCAGTCAACAAGATAATTGGAGCTGTTGGAGTGGGTGGAAGTTCGAACACTACTGGTCTGACCTCACCTATCTTTTGTTCCTCTCGTCCCAAAAAACTGCTGAAGACCAGCTCATTTCACTTGCTTAAACAGCGGCGTGAGCCACAACCTCAAACAAAGAAAAACTATGCGCAGGAGTATGAATTTGAGGATGATGAGGATAAAGCTGATGGTCCAGCTGATATTCGCCTCAATAGTCGACGACTACCTGATCTGCTCCCAGACTTGGTGTCTAGTTGTAGGAAGGCTGGTGGGGTATCAGGAGTAAGTGGGCTCAGTCCACTAATGGGTGACATAGACTTTTGCCACCCCTCCAACTACTCTTCCCTTGGGCACCCTCCACAACCAACCCATCATGATGGCCCTAAGAAAAGAGGCAGGAAACCAACTAAACCTAAACGTGAAGGTCCACCTCGCCCACGAGGTAGACCACGCATACGTCCTCTTCCAGAGCCTCCTTACTGCAGGGGGCTGATGGGATCAGTGCCTGGAGAAAGTAGGAGGGGTCGTGGACGAGGTCGGGGGCGAGGCAGAAGGGAGGAAGGGCTTGTGGAAATGCATCAAGATATCACCAAAGCACAAAGCCTCTCATATCACCATCAGCACCAACAGCAGCATCAACAGCAACAGTTCAGCCAACAGCAGCATCTCCAACAGCATTCTCACCAACATCACAGACAGCAGGCAGACCACCACCAGGCACCACAACAACAGCATCACCTGCATCATCAGCAGCATGTTTCCTGTCCTCACCAACAACCACATCATCAACAGCAGCAACATCAACATCAACATCAACAGCATCATCATCATCACCAACAACAACAACCATCCCAGCAGCCACAGCAAGATCCAATCAGACCTATCAAGGTAATGGTGGAGAAAAAAAACAATAATCTAGGCCAAATCATAGTCTCTCCTAGAAAGGTTGAATGGAGTAAAAATAGTCCTAGGTGGTCTGATAATGAATTAACCCACCAGCTATGACACCTTACTTTTAGTTCTTTGAATGTTATTGTTTTAGTTTTTAAATATTAAATTTTATATACATTTTCTTAAAAGGTAAAACCAAATTAAATTCAGGTAAAGCTTACACCATGTGTATGCTGTAGATGAAATGTGAGTTTTGTACAATAACAATTTAGGCAGTGTAGTAGTACTGCAGTTGGTGTTGTCTGTCTTGTGTGCATTAAGGTAGAACCAAAATTTTTCCTTTGCTTTCCCCTTCCTCTCTTGAGCCATGTCTCTCACTCATCTTTTGAAAAGTTTTTACAAAAAAGAGAAGAAACAACTGTATACAATAATGTACTGGTTATTAGTGTAGTCACCAACGAACATACCACATTTAAATTGTCTTCTTTAAAAAGGCCAAAAATTAAACTGCAACCTCTTGTAGTCCTATTTCCTATGCAGTTTAACCAATTGCAGTGGAGTTACTGTGAAATGCATGTGCGTGCACTATTCAGGTGGAGTTTGTGGACAAAACTATGATCTTTTCCCACCTTTGCTTGGTTTATTTCATATATGCAGCTTTGACACCTGTGCCTTCCTTTGGTTTGTGGCAGTTTGTTTAGGAAGAAAGAGAGACAGGGATACAGTGGGAATGCCTTAAGCGAAATAGACTCAGAGAAAATAAAAAGTTAAATGAAAAAGTTTTCTTGTTTGTTTCACAGTGGTTATGTTCACCTAATTCTGACACCCCTGTATATGGTATATTTATGAAAAATCTGCCTCTTAGGGGTTTTAACACAATCAGGATCAGTGTCTTATGTTCTAGACATCCTAGGTAGCCAAGCTACAGTAATTTCAACAAAACAATGTTGCATACTTTATGCTAACAAGTCCTGCTGAATTTCCACCTGCCTTGTCTGTTTCTCAGAAACTACCCGTTCCCGCCCTACTTCCATCAGAAACCTTATTGAGGACAGACTCACTATCCAGCACAGAGCCAGTTCTGTCTGATGGATCAGTGGGGTCAGCACCATCTCTGGGCCTGAGTCCTGGACCCAGCACTGCCATGGAGATCAGAAGAAATGAGCTGAACCAGACTCAAGACAAGATGATGAAGCATCAGCAGAAAACTGGAGAGGTAAAGAACACACACAAGACCCTTTATGGAAAACTGCTCAGTATTTGTCAAACTCAAACTTGAAAATACCTGTGTTAATCATAAATCCCTCATCATTCTGTACTTGTACTTGTATATCATGCAGGCTACTTCCATCTTACAGTTTATTACGGTCTGTCTCTTAGAAGGACTGCAGAGGGTTGGTGCATGACAGCTTCGACTTTGCATTTCATGTAGAAATGAAATGAAAGCTAGTTGCCTCAGCAACAGTGAGAGATACTGTATCTGCAGTACTTTGATTGTGAAGGGACACCTCATGTTTGCAAATCAAGTCAGACTGATATGGTTCAGTCAGTAAGTATTTGAACAGATATAGTCTTATGGTATCTATGGAATCTGATCAGCCTAAATATTATTCACAAGTCATGATTGACAAATGTATTTTGGGATGTATATATAATTCACTCGAAAAAAAAACTTGCTCTGTTTTTCTGAATTAACAAGCTTGCCTCATAATTCTGAAAAAAAGTTTTTGGAAAAAAAAGTTCCCAGTTTTTCTGGATTACCAAGATATCTCCAGCAGACTCTCTGAGCCTAACCCAATTCCCATAACCAGCCTTCAGCACGTTCCAGCGGGCCTAGACAGGGATCTCAGCCCTCTAAGCCTGACCCAAAGCCCATAACACTGCCTCTCTAGCCACAAGACAGCCTCCAGCAAGCTCCAGCAGGTGCTCTCTGCCCCCAGCCTACACTCCCTGGTACTCTGCTGGAAAACCTGAGAGACCGAGGCCAGCAGGGCTCATGCCCACGGCAGAGTGCCTGTTACTGGCTGTCCTCCTGCAGTGATGATACAAACAGTTCTGCAGTATAGTTCATACACTGCACTCTCAGCTGTGGGGCTATTGACTCCAGAAGCCTAAAGTTACTCTACAATTCCATGATTTAGCAGTGAAGTGTAGCCTCTGAGCTACACTGTAGACTGTAACAGTATCAAACAGAATTGATCTGTGTTATATTTCATCATAATCATCATCATCATCATCATCACCATCAGAAGTCCACCGGCAGTCTAGTCTAGGCCTATAGCAGTGTAACTAAGGGATGGTTCAT
This sequence comes from Miichthys miiuy, assembly GCA_036365135.1. Lineage (NCBI taxonomy): Eukaryota > Metazoa > Chordata > Actinopteri > Sciaenidae > Miichthys > Miichthys miiuy. The sequence continues at coordinate 4,451,188 of CM071614.1, forward strand.
GACTAACTTAACGATAAGTGCCATCAAAAAGGAACATTTTAAGACTAGTCTCCAATACGGAGAGGGGACTGTAAACTTTGTATGCACATGGTCAAGAAAGATGTTCTGAAAAGGTAAGGCTGATTTCTAGACAGATAAGTGACCCTATGGCTGATTTTCATATTATGTCACTCTAGTTAACTAGTTAGTGATGCTTGTGAATTCTGTGTGTGTTTTGGTCTTTCTATTTTCTTTTTAGAAACAGAAATTAACAAACGATTATTACTATTATTATTATTATTATTATTATTATTATTATTATTATTATTATTATTACAGATAATTGATTAAAAAAACTCCACACTGGGTGTGGGTGTGGTGTGAAGGATGGCAAAGAGAAAGAGAGAGACCACCCATATGTGGATTTCTTTTACTTTTCTACAACATAGTTACTCATATGTAATCCTGCAATACATTTGTGAAGCCTTCTCTGTGCATTCATTAGTCCATATATATCGGCTCTATATTTCAGCACATTGGACTTTACATTAACCAGGGACTGAGGTTAAAGTGCTATCTTTTGTTGGATGGTTTTCACATCTTTGTCTTGTCCTGCAGTTTTAAACAATGTGGCAGCACGGGGTCCTTAAAATAGTGATAGAATACAGTCTGAAAGGGGCCAATAAAATGATGGGAGATCAACATAAATATTAACAATTGCAATAGATACAATTGCGATAGCTAAATGTGTTCCTGATTTTTGCAACCCCCACCATTAAACCATCAAGCTAACTGCCACCTGTAGAGAATCTTAAAAGGGAAGACATTATGTTGATCATATAAAGAAAAAACTAATTTTATACAACCGCAATAGAGTTTGACCTAAATAGATTTTTGAAAGCAGTTTTCTCTGATCTTAATACAGATCATGTGGAAAAAAGAAATGGATGATCCACTGAATCCAGAAGCCTGGAATCCAGAAGCTACTATGCAGAAACTCTCCAGTTCAGTAAGTTGCTTCCCACCCTCTGCAAAAATGAGCAAAGCCAGGAGCTTCATATATAATTCATACCTCATCCATTCAAACTCAAGCCTCTGGTAGAAAGAGCAACACATTCTCTACCTTCTTCACACCTTAGGTGCCTATAGGCACTTACCCAAAATGTAGCATTTTGCGCTGGTATTTGTTCAAACTAAATGTAAGAAATGATGTGGTGGTGTAGTCTTCAGTGGAACAAAACACAACATTTTAATTTTCATTCATGTTTTTGTGATTTGAGGTTTGAAGAGAAGAAGGTTATAGTTGACTGACAGCCAGCTCTTTCTGACTGACAAAAGAGAGAGGAGAGAGATGGCTGTTACCAGGGCAGCTGTTGCCACGGTTACTACAATTTTCATTGCAGGAACCTTGCTGCCACCTGCTGTCTGTTGAGCTTCATTGTCTGTAGCCTCATGTCCATGTCGCTGTTTTAAGTGACATGTTAGGGCTGACTAAAAGAAAAACCCACTTCACGTTTATTCTTAGAAAGAATTTTAAGATTAAATTGTCCTTAAATGTAAAGGTACAGATCTGTCATCAAAACAATAACGAAAGACATAGTTTCATGAAGTATGAAGTAGTGTGAGATCATGGGAGTTGTTGTCTTTGTACGTAGCATTGGTCATTATAAATAATATACTGGCTGAACCAATATGCAGGGGCTAATTATTATTATTATTATTGTTATAATTATTTTCATTAATATTATTATTACTGAGTACAAAAGTTATGATATTGATATATCGGTTAATATTCTGTGTAAATACACACTTTGTTTTGTAATTATCTCTTGTGGTTATCAAATCAATCATTTTCCAGTTGAACAATAAACAAACATTAGTGAATTGAAAGAGTAAACTTCACTGGATATTGAATAATTCTTTATTATCTTTGTCTTAATTAAACAGCTATATACACAGTTTGTCTTTTCTGAAGTGTTTTTCTGATTGGCCAACTGATACATCAGCTCTACTACTTTTAAACAATTTCCAATTATTTCACCTCTATTTATTTATTATTTATTATAGTCTCATAGTGAGGAACTCGCGCAGTCAGTAGTTTTCCCCTCAGCTCTTTGCTTTGGTTTTTGCAGCTTTACTGTTTTGCTCACCGCTCTCATCAACCTTGTTTTCAGCAATAAAATGGTAAATCCACTGTATCAAATAGTAGACACAATGCTCAACTTAGAAATCATTACTTTATGCTTTGTATCTTTAGATGTGTACACTGGCAACTGTTAGTTAACATTTTCACAATAATCATAAATTTTTAAGGTTATAAAGTTATAACCTGCTTGCTTGCTGCGCAGCTTGCTGTGCTGCCACCTAGTGGTCAGAAAAATCAATTAATGATGCTTTGAATACATAGAGTGGTATAAGTCTTGTTGAGTGAGACCAAATTACCAGTTGAAACTGTTTTTTGCAGTGTACAGAGGAATACAGCTAACTGAAAAACCATGCCAGTACAGTGGAGAAGGAGTGACACCATCATTAAGCACTCATCAGTGATGAGATTCTGCTCTTTTGCAGGCTGATGAGAAGGCCTTCGACTTCAAACCTGGTTTCATGGCCTCTTTTTTGGACTTCCTGAAGACAGGCAAAAAACAGTCAGGCCTTGAACTGGGACATGATGGCAGTGAGCAGGAAGTTCTAAACCCCTGTTCCTCTCTAAAGGGAGGTATCAGGCCCTTATCGCCGCCTCCTCCTCCCCTACGACCAACTCCTTCACAGCAGCATCCAGGAACATTCAGTGAAGGAGAGCAAGGCGAGGGGGCTGCTCTGGCTCTCAGCAGCTGCCCAAGTCCCTGCAAACCTCTTGATGAGGAGTTAAAAAGGAACCTGGAGACATTGCCCTCCTTCTCCTCTGATGAGGAGGACTCGGTCAGTAAGAATCAGGACCTGCAGAAGAGCATCTCATCTGCAATCTCTGCCCTCTATGACACTCCACACTCGTTAGCTGCTGCAATGGCATCTGCTATGGTTAAAGCCCCACCCACCTTGTCTCCTACCCCACAGGAGCCACCCCTCAGCCCCCCTCTACCTGTCATGCCTCCCCTCATCCCCAGTATGCAAAATGGAAAAGAGGAAGCACTGACATACAATCAGCATCAACAGGACAAGGAAGAACCAGAATTGTTCTCCCCACAGTCAAATAGAGAAAAAGCAGATGAGGGGGTAGTTGAGCAAGTAGGAGAAGAAGAGGAGGAGGAGGGAAGAGGAGAAACTGTAGATAATGAAGAACTAATGGGAGATCCAAAGAATCTACAGCAGGGTACCCTGGAAGAAGAGCAGGAAGAGGAAGAAGAGGAAGGAATGTCTGAAATTCAGATTTTGGAGGTTCCTAAGGTTCAAGGTAATTGGTGTGTTTGTTCTGTCTGACACTTTAGTTTTCTTTAAAACTGCATGTAACAAAGAATTTTAACTGAAAGTCAACTTTTCTTTCACTGAAACAAATAGTTTAACAAAATAATCTTAAAATAACAAGCTTTTTTCAGAGCTTGAACTGCATCTCATGGTCTTTATCAGCAAATGGATTCACCAAGTTGTTCTAGAGTTGGTTCACTTGTTTCAGTCATATAATAAGTAGTTATATATAGGTTGTCATGTCAGTGTCCTCATTGGACGCCTATTGACTCCTTGTCAGTGATGTTTGACCAATCCCTCATTGGTCCTGTGATGCTCACTCATTCACTTACTTCTTACTCACACTTTGAAAACCAGTTGAGTGAGCAGTGACCAGTGAGTCAATCTCTTCTCGGGGCATTATGGAATAGAAGATGATGCTACCTTTTTTGTCACATGATGACAACTAAGTCAACAACCCCATTCACTGATGAGGACCATGAGAATATTAGTGAGTCAATGAATTGGCAGTGTTTATGGTGGGAGACAGATGAAGGATTCTAGAAACTCCTGCTGGGAGATTTAGGCGCCTGCACAAAGAAATGATGGATGTGATATCATGAGCTTGCTTTGCTCCTCCTACCCTGTTTTTCAGATTCTCCAGCAGGACCTGTGCTTGTCCCTGCACCTCCATCCCCATCAACATCCATCTCCCCCTCACCACCCACTTACTCTTCACCCTCACCCCTCCCTCCCCTGTGTCTCTCCTTACCCTCGCCACTGCCAATCCAGCAGGAAGAGGAAGCGGTGAATCCAACTTATCCTCCTTCTGAGCAGCAGCAGCCCACATTCCAACCGGCTCAAACTGCAGGCACCTCCCCACCCCCCTCCACTTCTCCTCCAGCCATCCTGTCTTCACCACTCTCCAACTTTCCTCTGGGCCAGTCCATCCCTCCCCCATCCACCACACCTCCCCCATCATCCTCTGATCAGGACCAGGAACCTGAAGTTGGACAGCACTCCCCCTCCTCTTCCTCACCCTCTTCATCATCCTCTCCACCACCATCACCTCCAACCCCGGAAGAGGCCCCAGCATCCCAACGTCTTACCTCCCTCCACCTGGCAAAGAAACAGGCTGATGCTGCCATAGTTGGCGAGAGTGAAGAGGAGGACAGTGAGAGTGGAGGCGAGGGAATCTTTCGTGAACGGGATGAGTTTGTGGTTCGGACTGAGGACATTGGAACTCTTAAGGTGGGTAGCCCACAGAACCTAGTAATGTATATTGAATAAATAACTTATCATCAACACTGTGTTTGTGTCAGCAGATGGCTTTGCAGACAGGCCGAGAGCCTCCACCCATCTGGAGAGTACAGAAAGCCTTGCTCCAGAAATTCAGTCCAGAGATCAAAGATGGTCAAAGGCAGTTCTGTGCAACCAGTAATGTGAGTTTCTCAGCAGACTACCACAGGTTTAGTAAAAACTAAATTACACTGGTAGAAAAACTGTTGGTCTGTGCCTCCCTTCTAATGATGATGTAGGTTTGAGCTGTCCAGTGGCCTAATAGTTGAGACGCATGCATATGGCCACGATGTCTCTTGTTCACTTCCCCCTATTTCCCTCATTCCCCTTTTTGCCTCCACACATTTCCTTTTCCGCACCTTGACTATAAGCTCTCAAGCAAAAGGACTGTCTCATACATTCTCAGAGAAAGTTCAGAGTGAAACTTTGGAACCTACATGAGCAATCCCATCCATCCTTTATCTGTAACCGCTTATCCTCATCAGGTCCCAGCTGACTTTGGACAAGTTGCCAGCTTGTCACAGTGAACATAGAGACAAACAACCATTCACACTACGGCAGTTAACCTATTAAGTGCATATTTTTGGACTGTGGGAGGAAGCCGGAGTACCCAGAGAGAACCCACACAGACACGGAGAGAACATGCAAACTCCAAACAGTCAAAGTTCAAACCAGGAACTTTCTTGCTGTGAGGCAACAGTCCAGTGGCCTAATAGTTGAGACGCATCCTAACCATTGCACCACCATGAAACCACATGAGAAATCCCAATCAAATTAGCTTTGTTTAATTGAATTGTATCTCTATAAAAATGTCTTCAGTGTTTCATTTGTGTTTAAGGGACCATGCACTTTGAACAGCAGCTAATTTTATTTCTTAAACCTGCTTTCACCCAGTAACGCCCAATGCACAAGGTAGCAAACCAAAAGTTGTCACTGTGGGACAAAGAGCATCCAGTTTGAGTGATCCTAACTTTTATGCTGTTTAACATAGAGATTTTTTTTTGTATAGAATAACACTGTCTACTAAATGGTAACTTCTTCTTTTTATCTCTTTCCTCAGTATCTGGGTTACTTTGGTGATGCTAAAATGCGCTACCAGCGCTTGTACGTTAAGTTCTTGGAGAATGTCAACAAAAAAGATTATGTCAGAGTGTGTTCTCGAAAGCCATGGCACAGAGCTGGTCTAACTCTGAGGTAAGGCTATGAATTTGATTTTCTTGTCAAATGTAGAGTCATAAAGATGAAATGATATAAAAGCAACATTTTGTAGAAATTCATATTCATTGCAGTCTCCAGTGTAATCCTACTGTTGTAAATATGGACAGCTGTAATTTATGATCAAAAACTAGCGAGTTGACAACTTTGCTAGCAGCCAAACATCAACAAGGTCAACAACACAAGACATAGCAGCCAGCTAATATTACTTACTAGTCCAACAGCAAGAAGCCCAGCTCAGCATCAGTCCCAGATTTACTCTTCGTCCGGCAGAGTCTTGCTCAGTCGCTTTTCTCTTCTTAGCTTCTCTGGCCTAAAGTTGCATAATGACAGAGGCACCATTCACCTAATGAAGAAACATTACATAATGTTGCTTTAACTGGAAATTGATGCAAGAATCAGAGATAAATCAAAAACACAGATATGAACCCAATTAAGTGATGAAGAAATGTGTGAAAACTGATAGCTGTTAATAAGTCATGTTGGAATCATTTCTGTCCTGAGCTGTCCTGACCTTCACGCATTGAATCTTCATTCACTGTGTCTCTCTTTTTTCACATGCTGATTGACAGGCGCCAGTCACTACCTAAACAGCTGCCCACCATTCACAATCAAACTCCACCTCGAGTGGAGAGAGATGACAGAGACAAGGAAAGACAGAAAGAGAGAGAGCTGAAGGAGCAAAAAGAACAAAGAGAAAGGGAGCACAGGGAGAAAGTAGAAAAGGAGCAAAAGGAGAGAGAGAGGAGAGACAAAGAGGAAAGAGAGCAAAAAGAAAAGGAGAAACAGGAGAGGGAGCAGAAAGAGAGGGACTTGAAAGAAATAGAGAAGATGGAGAGGGGAAAGGACCGAGAGCAAAAAGAGAAGGACTGTAGAGAAAAGGAAAAAGTAATGGAATGGGAGAATACCAGGGAGAGTGAAAGAGCGGAAAAAGATCAGAAAGAGAGAGATAGAAGAAATAGGGAGCAAACAGAGGAGAAACGGGATAGGGAGCAGAAAGTATGGGAAAAACAGGAAAGAGAAACGAAAGAAAGGGAGAAACAAGACAGGGAGTGGAAAGAAAGGGAAAGACAGGAGAGAGAACAAAAAGAGAGGGAGAGACAGGGGAGAGAGTGGAGAGAGAGAGAGCAGAAAGAAAAGGAAAGTGAACGGGTCAGTCAGGAGAGTGAGCAAAAAGAGTGGGAGAAACAAGAGAAGGAGGGGAGAGATAAAGACAGAGAAAAGAGAGAAAGGGAGCGTAGAGAAAAGGAGAAAAAGGAGAGGGAGTGGAGAGAGAAGGAGCGAGAGCAGAGAGAGAGGGAGCGGAAGAAGAGGGATAAAGAGAGGGAACAGAGAGAAAAGGAGGGAAGAGAGGAGAAAGAGAAAAGAGACAGAGAAGTGCGAGAGAGGAGAGATGGCACAGTGGAGTTCTCAAAGTTGAAGGAGCATAAGAAAGGAGGAGAGAAGAAGATGGAGCGTGACTCCAGAGCCAGAACCTCAAAGGACAATGCAGAGCCTCCTCCCAAGAAAAGGAAAAAGTGGTTGAAGGAGGTGCCATCTTCCTCCTCTGAGTCAGACTCCTCCCCACCCAGTGATGACGAAGGTAAGCTGTTCTGTGTGTGTGTGTGTATGTGTGTGTGCTTCACAGATATTTTTGTTAATAACATATAAAGACATATAATTCCATATCAAGGCTTCTTTGTATTTTAGGGCCTGTGCGGGGTGGAGTTAATAGCCGGGCTATGAGGGAGATGTTCAGGAGCTACGTAGAGATGCTGGTCAGCACAGCACTCGACCCTGATATGATCCAGGCATTGGAGGACACTGATGGTGAGGAACACAACTTAGGCTTCAGTGAAGTGTGTATGAATTGAAAATAGAACTGAGGTATCGAGAAACACAAGAATGATCTTTTCACTGTTGTCAGTGTTCTACCACATCACTGCACTGGCTGCTTGGTTTTCAGTGACCATACCAGTGTTTATGCAAAGCTAACAATTTTCAAAAACATGTTGTAGACTTTTAAACTTGCTGCATTTATTTGATCAAAGTGACGATTAAGTCTAGAAATCATTTTTCATTGATTTGAAAAGCCTAGGTCACCGTAAAGTAACCTTGGGGTAATAATGAGTAGTAATATTGAATATTGAGTTGTAGTCACTTCCCCATATTGAATGAGTTTGGTAAATCGTTGCTGATGGATGGCTGTGGCTCAGGAGGTAGAGCGGGTCGTCCACGGTAGATCGTTGGTTCGATCCCCGACTCCTCCAGTCTGCATGTCGAAGTGTCCTTGGGCAAGATACTGAACCCCCAAATTGCTCCCTGTAAGTCGCTTTGGATAAATGCTGGGTATGGGTATGCTCCTCTGCAAAGTCAGCCCCATTGGCTGTCAGTCATGCCGACTGCATCATGAGGAGGGACATCCTCTACCTACACGATGCAGCATCACCAGCTCATTCAAAATAAGCACACCTGTTCCTTGCTTCAAGCAAAGACGATGGTCCAGTCAGATACTTCACACATGTTATCAGAGAACCGGGGTTACCGTTGTAACCTAAAGTTCTCTTACAAAGATTCGCTCGGTATCTCACTTTGTGGATATACTGACTCACATATTGCCAGACAAGCTCATCTTGAAGACCACCTGCCAATCATGAGGCTGACACATTGTGACTCTCAGTAGAGCCCAGATTCAGCCATGTATGCGCCAAAAGGAAGTGCAGTGACATTGGCGCATAGAACCTTTCAAATGTATGAGATGAAGCCCAACTGTCCACCAGGCTTGTATCTTGGATAGACACGCCTAGGATGACGCCATCCCCTTGGTAGTGTGAGCATGTGTCAACCGGAGCCTGAAGACCCTTGCTGCTGTAGGACAAAGGAATGGCTGCAACTATCCAATGAGAAACCTCTTGTTTGTAATGGGCTTAACAGTATGAGGTTTTGCCCATGACACAAACAATTGATCTGTTCTCCAAAGCCCCTGTGTCTTGTCCAATTAGATGCGAAATGAACGCACTGCTCCTGTTCTGGGGAGGAGAAAGGAGTTGGGTAAAAAGCCGACAGGTCAAGGGGAAGACACCAAGCCCGTTTCATTAAATGACTAACAAAGGGATGTTGTCCCACATACCACCATCAAAACCTACATGGCAGTGTGTTGACGGTGGAGGCTTTGCCCACAGTCCACTCCTGTCTCTTGATGTAAGCCACCACAGTCGTGTTTTCTGACCGTACAAGCACATGGTGACCCCTTATGAATGAAAGAAAGTGCCTCAGTACCAGGGACACTGCTAGGAGTTCTAGGGAGTTTATGTGGGTGAAACAGTTCCCAGTGCCCCCTGGTGAGACTCTGTGGCCAAGAAGCCAGTTGTTGATGTACAGGGCTATGTGTATGCCCTGATTTTTGAGAGGTGCAATAGCAGCCTCTGTGCACTTGACAAAGACCCGAGGGTCTAAGGTGACCCTGAATGGCAAGACCATATACTTGTAGATTCTGCCCTGGAAGGCACATCTCAGGAGCATCCTGTGAGCAGCATATATTGTTAAGTAAAAAAATATGCTTCCTTTAGGTCGACTGAAGTAAACGAATCACTGGGCGCACAAAATGCAGCAGGGCAGCGTGCATCAGCATTCTGAACTTGTATGACCTGAGTTGTCTGTTCAGAGCCCGAAGGTCGAGTACTGGGTGGAGCCCTGTTCCCCCTTTCTTTGCTATGAGGAAATACCTTGACTAGAAACTGCACTGGCTGTGCTCCGGAAGCACAACGGGTACCACTCCTTTTCTCACCAGTGATAATATCTCTTCTTGGAGTATCTGTGCCGACTTCCCCTGAGCATGGGAGAATTCCCGTGAATCTTGGAGGAGCAATGGCAAACTGGAGCCTTTATCCTCTGTTTATTGTCCTGAGCACCTAATCTGAGGTCCCATACATTTGCCAGCTCTCTCAGCATTTTTTTTCCTTTTTTGCATTCATTAGTGCCCTTGGCAACATGCCTGGCTGCACTGTGGACAACCTTATTGATTTGGTACATATAAGAGCACTTGTAAAACATACAGGGTGCATGTGAATGGCAACTACTAGTGAACTGTGGTTGCCAACTCTGGCCCTGCAGGCTGCAAGGAGGGAACATTCTGGGACAGGTTTAGGAATGGAGCTGAGGGAGGGGAGCTTGATACCAGTGCGTTGCTAGGCCCACTTCTTCCTCCTAGCCCTCTGGGGGAGGTATGAGTCAGTGGTTCTCCTGGGACACTGCTCAGTCAAAAGATTTTTTCTGCTAGGTCCCCCTGTTTTGTGGCCAGTGCTGGATTTGTGCCAGGGGCTGAGGGGCTGGGCGCCTAGGGCTGGCCTGTTTTGTCACAGCTGGAGTGAAGGCTCGGTAAGGAGTGGGAGTAGCCTGCGTCTTCTTCGGAAGCCAAAGTTGCAATACTTCTCCTTCTTTCTTCTTCTACTCACACCATTTTTTCATGGTTGCAACCACACTGCCAAACAGCCCGGTCGGGTTCACACCTCATCCAGGATGTTTTTTTTGTCAGGCAGATTTGAAAGGTTGAGCCAACGAGCCTGCTCTTGAGTAATCAGGGTGGACATAGACCTCACCACTGACTGGACAGCACACTTGGTGAGGGGAAGGCAGTGGTCAGTAATGACACACATTTCTTCCCACAGCTCAGTGGCTGGTAAAGCAGTCATCTGTTCCTGCAATTTAGCCTGAGATGCCAGGAGAAGAGAGGAGGCACTGAGAGCCCTCCCCGATGTTGTAACCAACTTGTAGGCTCATGGAGGACTGTAGCTGTTTAGCTGGCAGGGTGGGACCAGAGAAAGACCTAGTCAACCGCTGAGTGGGATGCAGGTGCGATGCCACCACTTGTTCAACTGGGGACATGTGGAGGCCTTTTTCCTTCATGTCCAGTCAAATGCTGAACACCCCTGGACGGGTTTAGCAGCAGAAAAGGGATTTTTCCAACAGCACATCGTCTCCGCCAAACATTCAGGGAAAATGTGTAAGAGATGCCTGGCTGCCTGTTTATCTTTTGATAGCCTCCTCCTTTGATAGCGGGATGAGAAAACCTCAGCCTGCACTGTAGACCATGGGAATGTTCAGCTTTTCAGCTGCCCTCTTGCATACTTCATGCAAATCCATGCCTCAGTTGAGTGGGGATGAAGCCTGCCCGCATCATGTTGCTGTATGGGGACAGCAACAGTAGCACTGTAATATCTCCGTGAAACCCTAGATATCTATGGTGAAGAAATCGGGATTCCATACACGGTAAGGAAAAATTAGTGCCCAGCAATCGAGTTGTTAGCTCAATCTGTGGACAGTTAAGCTAACAGTTCCGCTACCAGCCGTGGTGAAAGATAGCTTTCTGAGTAGAAGCGAGAAGAGGTTTTTGAATAAGCTGGTGACGCTGCATCATCCATTTGTAGGGAGAGGATGTCCCTGCTCATGATGCCGTCGTCACAACTGACAGCCAATGTGGCTGGCGTAGCCTTGTTGGACTTCTGAGGACTACACAGAGGAGCGCACCAATACCGACCGAATGTTTGAAAGAGAACTTTACGTGCACTTATGCATGCTGAAGTTTGGATGAGAGTCAAGTATGTTGAGATGTTGTTTATGAGTGAGCGTATAATGTGAGGAACAACTTTCCCCTGTCCTGTCCTTAAAAACACCACTGAAATCTCTTTGACCTACTTACACTGCTAATATCTTTTGCAGGTCTCTCACAATAATAGACAGTGACAGTGAATGAAATGAAAAACTGAAATGTAAATAAACCTTCTTTTGCTGTCACTCCTCAGATGAGTTGTACCTTCCACCCATGAGGAAAATTGATAGCCTACTCAGTGAACAGAAGAAGAGGTTGTTGAGGAGAGTCAACATGAGTGCTCAGCACCAGGTAAACCTGCACATCATTCTGTTTTATTTTTTTATTATTATTATTTTTTGGCAATTTTTAACCCTTATTTGATAGTAACAACTGAAGAGTGACAGGGAGGTAGGGAGAGAGAGGTAGAATGACATGCAGCAAATGGCCACAGGTTGGAATTGAACCCTGGGCCACATGTGTTGCATGCTCTACCAGGAGAGCTACCAGTACCCCTCTAGTAGTGCTCTAGTGTGTTTACAGGCACCACAGTCTGACTCTCAATGATTATTTACCTCGGTGTGGAAACTTCTTTGAACCAATCTTATTCCCACATCCGTGGGTTTAAACTAAGATTGAGCTGTATCTCCTACCCTTGACTGAATTCTGCTTTCCCCTCTCCAGGAGGCTTTACATATATTCCCCAAAATGACAGCAGACCCGCTGGATTCAGGAGCTGTCAAAGTTCACCTTGGTGGGGAGGGCTACAATCGCAAAACCCTCAACTGGGTGAAGAGGAATATTCCCAAACAACAGGTCAAAAAAACACAGCCATTACAACATACTTACTACTCCCGTTGTGCATTGTGTAGTGTACAGTGTTTCAGAGTAAAACATGTTTAACAGACAAGATCCATTTTAAGATTGAAGCAGACAGCGAGGTTATAGAGGCTGTATGCCATCCAGTGACTTGATCAGGAGCAACTAACATACAAAATAGATGCACTTAGTGTGTATATTTTCACACATAGAGCAAGATATGCAAGACAAAAACAGAAACACAACCAAAATGAAATGATAGGCGTGGATAATAAGAAGAATTCCTTAAATATGCCCCACTGAAGGAGTCCCCCAGAAGCATCTCAAAGGGACTCACCTATGTGGTTGGACTGTCAGAAGAACATCTTACTATCTAAGTCAAAGTCACAAGAAGTCAGCAATTTATTAAATGCCTGGAGATGGTTTTCTTGTTTGTTTGTAACGTGCAAACATTTACACACACAGCTTGACTGCTAAATGTTTAATTTAATGTATTTGCTTAAGTAACATACGACATTTTATTTTATTTATATAAATCTAAAATTAATAACATTTTAGATATGATACATTTTCTTTTTTTTTCTTTTTTTTATTCAGAGGTCAGTTTACAAAAAAATCCAGCTTCACTTGTTATTCTTACAAAACAAAAAGACCTTTTCCATTTTTTACATACAAACATGTACATATGCATATGTACTCAAGAGCATTACTTTCTTTCTTTCCACATTATGTCCTTCTACCATGAATACCAAAATCACAATCAACAACAGAACCAAGGGAGCTTATATTTCTATTATTCGCATCGACATAAGGGAAGTTGTACTAAGTGACAGTGGAATCATACAAAGTCTGCTCTCATCGGGGCTGTGAATTCAATCCATTTATTCCAAATTTGGTAGAATTTCTCTTTTTGAATCCGTAAAGAATAAGTCAATTTCTCCATTTTAAATATTTCCAAAATTGTTTTATACCAATCATCCAATGTAGGTGGCACTGGACTTAGCCACCTTCTAGTGATTGATTTTTTTTACTTGCCGCAAGAAGGGCCTGCAGCAGCTTTATATCCTTCCTCTGTTTCAGAACTAAGACATGTCCCAGATAAAGATTCTTCCAGTCCATTGGTATCTGAGCTTTGAATACCGAGCACAGTGCTTTCTGAATACCATTCCAATACAGGCTCAGTTTGGGGCAGTCCCAGAATATGTGATAATGATTTGCTACAGTTGAACCACATTGTCTCAAACACATCAAGCTCATATTTCTGTATTTCTCCTGATGTGGAGTTTTAAAAAACCTTACAATATTCTTCCAACAATGTTCTCTCCACTCCATGGAGTTAGTCGATGACCACTGAAAACTGAAAATTTTCCCCCAAAGCTCCTCTGAGATCCCTATTCCTGCTTCTTTTTCCCATTTTACTTTAACATACAAGGTGTTTTCGCTTTTAGCACACAATCAGATATGGACTTGGTTGGTAACGAAATAGAGGCTGACTTCAGGATTGTATAAAACTCAGACTCCACAGTGGAGAGGTCTGTAAGTTTGCACTTATTATTAAAATAATCTCTTTCTTGAAGGTATCTAAAAAAACCATTTTGTTCTAAACCATGTTTTCCCTGCAGAGACTGAAAACTTGGTAGTGCATTTTTTTATGTAAATGAGAGGTAGGTTGTAAATCCTTTCTTAGTCCAATATTCAAATTTCTTATCACCCCTTTTAGGGAAAAATTCTGTCGTAGGCACACCATCTGAAAAGTCTTAGCATATTATGGAGTCCACATAACTTAACCACCTTATACCATATTTTTAATGTGCAATTTATCCATGGATTTTTTATCTCTTCCACTCGTGTTACCAGTCCTCTATCAGCGATTACCGCCTGTAAAGGGAGATTAGCAGTCATCCCAAATTCCAATTCCTTCCATCTAGACTTATACTCCCTATTACACCAATATAACAGAGGAGTTAACTGTGAGGCATAAAAATAATTTCCTAAACAGGGCAGTACCATACCTCCTCTTTCTTTTCCCAATTGCAAGACACTGAATCGGATTAATTGCCCATAGTTTGCTTGTATTAGTTGTGAGAGATCTTTTGTCAGAGTTATCCCTAAATATTTTAATACGTCTGCTTCCCACCAAAAATTATATTTGTCCTGCAGGTTCTTTGGGACCTTAAAGTTCAGAGTCATGTCCTGTGTTTTTGATATGTTGAGCTTGTAGCCTTACAATCTACCATATTCAACCAACGATGTCATCAATCCCACAAATGAGTCTTCTGGCTCCTCCAAGTTAGACCGGAACATCATCCACAAACAGCGCCACCTTCTGTTCAATCCCTGCCACCTTAATGCCTTTGACATCTTCATTCTGTCAGATCAGTTCACCTAAGGGTTCAATGAATAATGCAAATAGTAGGGGGGAAATTGGGTAACCCTGTATAGTTCCTCGCTCTAGAATAAATGAATCTGAAAGGTCACTATTAATTTTTATCCGGGCTGTAGGCTTATCATATAATGTCTGAATTGCGCTGATAGATTTAGTGCTGAATCCGAATTTACACCTTATATACACCTTTATAAAGAAATATCCATCTAACCGAATCAAAAGCTTTCTCTGCGTCCAATCCTACTATCATTGACTTAGTTTTATTCTTAGTTACCTGATCCAGTATATGCAAGGTCTGCCTTATGTTATCTAACGTTTGTCTTTGTTGGATAAATTCGGTCTGATCTAAGTGTATGAGGTCCGGCAAGAGTTTTTCCAGTCTGCGAGCTAAGATAGATGTAAATAATTTGTAATCCAAATTCAGAACACTGATTGGTCAATAGTTACCACATTCTTCTCTGTCCTTATCCTCCTTGGGGATAACCGAGATAATTGCCTCCTTCCAAGAAGGTGGAATTTCCCCTTTTTGTAAGACCCAGTTAAATGTATTGACTAGTATTGGAGACAATTGTGGCTTTAAAGACATGTACCACTCTGTGGTGAAGCCGTCTGAACCTGGGGATTTACCGACCTTTCAAAATGGCCAAGTTCAGTTCTTTAGAGGAAACAGGTTCTATCAATTTTTCATTCTGTGCACTTGTGAGTGTAGGTAATTCTAAAGAACTCAGAAAAGTATCTATTTCAGTCTCCTCTGAGGCCTGAGGTTGAGTATATAGCTCTCGATAAAATATTTCAAAACTCTCTTGAATTTTTTCTATTGTAGCTTCGACCTTTTTTGTTTTAGGGTGCTTAATTTTATAAATTGTATTTTCCGTTTGTTGCTTGTGTAATTTGTATGCTAAAAATTTTGCTGATTTACTTCCTACTTCATAATTTTTCTGTTTTATGAAAATATTTTTTGGGGGTTTCTAATGTATATATTTCATCAATTTCACCCTGTAGGTTTCTAATCTCCTGTTTCAAATTTAAATTTGTCGTGCTACTGTCCACCTGTTGCAGCCGTTTTAATTTTCCCTGTAAATCCACAAATTTTTGCCCTTTAAGTTTTTTCATGTATGTAGTTAATGAAATAATTTTCCCTCTTATTACGGCTTTCAATGTGTCCCAAACTTCCCCGAATCAACCACCCCACCACCCACAAAATAAATAACCATTCACTTCCTGGTGGGGCATAGACATTCAATAATGTTATTTCACTACCTTCTATCTTCCCTATGATCTTAATAAATCTTCCATTATCATCTTTAATTTCTGATATATGTTAATAACTGAGTGTTTGGTATAAGAGTAGCGACTCCTCTCTCGTGTGCTTTATATGAAGAAAAGATACCTAAAGATGCCTAAAACCCATCCTTTTTAATTTTGCATGTTCAGACTGACTCGCGTGTTTCTTGAAGAAAAGCTATTTGTGCCTTCTCTTTTTTCAATTTTGACAAAATCTTACTTCTCTTAATTGGATTCAAAACCTCATTGATATTGAATGAAATTATTTTCACTGGTTCACCTTGCATTTTGTTCTAACCAGATTGAAACACTCCCTCTTCCCTTCTAGACAAAAAATAAGCAATCCCTTCTCAACAAATAAACAAACAGAACTAGAATAAGAAATATCATATCATAGAACATTCTCACTCTTTTAGACACTTTCAATAGTAAGATCAACTCCCTAATCTATCTCCATTCTGAGGGATAACCCCTATTTCCTACTGGATTAGAGGGCCCTCCTATATGATAACAACCCTGGAAAAACTCCCCTCTCTTATGTCTCGACTATGTCATTAATATTTAACTCGTTTCGTCTATTAAAATATATTTGTATATAAGCCAATCTGTACCTCAATCGCCATTTCAGACAGTTTTCTCTACACTCTGTTGCTCCGTTGGCTCGGGTTTTGCGTTGTCCCCGCACCGGCTGCCACGTCCACCGCTGAATCCTTTCCATGAGAGATCCCGGGTTGTTTAATTACTTTGACCGGTAGTCCCAGGTCCGGTAGGGCTAACGTTGCCTTCTCCACTGTATCATACGTTTTGGTCCCATCATCGTAGAAGACTCTCAGCCGAGCTGGATACAGGGTCTGGAATCGTATGTTGTTTTCCTTCAGGATCCTTCGTGCCTCCACGTATTCCCTCCCTCTGGCCAAAATCCCCGGTGCATAGTCATGGTCGAGGTTGATTTTGCAGTTATTCCATGTGAAGCCTTTCTTTTGCCACGCCAGTTTAAGCACTTCTTCCTTCATCCTGAAACTTAGAAACTTGACCAGGATTGATCTGGGCTGGGCGCCAGTTGGAGGCTGCGGTGCTAGTGCCTGGTGGGCTCTCTCTATCTGCAGGTCCTTTGTGCCTGGGATGTCCAGGTTCTCTTTCAGCAGCTCTTCCACGAAAGTAATCACTGAATCCGATGCGCCTTCAGACCCTTCTGGTACTCCGTATATCCTCACATTGTCCCTCCTTGAGCATCCCTCTAGGTCTGTTAGCTTCGTCTGGAGCTCTTCCTCTCTTCATTCCCTACAAGGGGTGGCTGTGGGAGGTAGAGCGGGTCGTCCACTAATCAGAAGATCGGCGGTTCGATCCCCTCCAGTCTGCATGTTGAAGTGTCCTTGGGCAAGATACTGAACCCCAAATTGCTCCCGAAGGCTGTGCCATCGGTGTGTGAATATGTATGAATGGTTACTGTAGCTCCTAAAACTGAACTGAACAGTTGGCACCTTGCATGGCAGCCAATGCCATCAGTGTATGAATGTGTGTGAATGGGTGAATGAGATATGTACTGTAAAGCGCTTTGAGTGGTCGGAAGACTATAGGTGCTATATAAGTACAGTCCATTTACCATCCATTTACACTATTACACTAACCTCGCTTCGGCCTCGTCCAACCTCGAATTGGTTTTTGCAATTTCCCCTTTAATGTCTTTCAACTGTTTTTTGTTGTCTTGTCTGAAATCCTGTATTTCCCTGAGGATTAGGGCCAGGTTCACCGGGTTTTCATCGCTCTCCATTCTGTCGCTACCCTGGCTAGCCGTGGAGGAGCTAGCACGCTCGTGTTGCTGCACTTTGATAGTTTTATCAATGTTCAGAACCGACTTTTTACTCTTATGTTTAGACGCCATCCTCACCCCCTTTCTAAATTTACAAATTGTTGAACAAAATTTAAGTTATTTCGCCTTTAGGGGTAGATTTCTTTTACTTTTGTCGAGAGACCCTTGCCTACGCTGCAGGTGACCCGGAAGCGACCCCTCGATATGATACATTTTCACAACAAAAGAACTTGATAACATCTCAGTGAGGTGCTTCTTTACTGACTTTTTCTTCAACCATCTTCAGACCTCACACGTGTCCTTTCAGTCTGTCAACTCAGCAGACTGAAAGGATACACACGTGTGTGTGTGTCTGAAGATGCATCACTACTCAGGAGTTAAACAAATAAAATGGTGCTTTGTAACAAGCCATAACATCCAATATTTAAACCCTTTGAAAATCTGAAGCACCTCCAGAGCTCTGTGGGTGCGTCTCTGTGCTAAACTGATGCCTGATGTTCATAAAGAAACTTCTATACAGAATATAGATAAAGAAGATAAGAGATAAAATCAGATGCATAGTCCAATATGGGATGGGACGATCTCCTGCAGCAGTCAGGTCCATCATGGCATACAGCTGAGGGTTTTGGGCTTGTCCATAGCAGCACTCAGGAGGCTGCAAACAGAGAATGTTTCAGACAGCTGAAGTCTCTAGGCAGGTGTAGCTGGTGGATGTAGCTTTTTTATGCAGGTGTATCTCAAACACTGCATGTTGCTGTGGTAGTATTGGTGATCCATGCATAGGTCAGACAATGGTTGCCCAGGAAGAGTGTGTGTGGGAATCGGACTCTGGATCTCTGCTGTATATGGTTCAGTGTCAGGCAGCCACAGGTCACAGGCTCATCCAAAAATAGGTTTGTGTTAACAGATGTGACAGAGGTGAAGAGGATCTTGTTTATGTGGAGCAGTGTGAGGCACACTGTATGCACTACACTGTGAGCACCAATTCCTTTCACCTCCCTTATACCAGGGTGGAGGCAGAAGGCTGAGAGACACTTGAGGAAAGTGAGAAAAATAGTTCTTTACAATTTAATTGTACTCCTTAACGTCAAATGTGAATCAAAATCTAATATTGAAATCTAAATATTAAGAATTATTCAAATGTTTTTAGTGTAACTTTTGGGTAATCTACTTTGGGCAGCCACACCTCCGTCAAAATGTTGGAAATCAATCTTTTTTTTTCTCTCACAAACTTTTCAGGATCTGAAGCTCTCAATTGAAACTTGCCGGATCTACAGTCTGTATCATTCCCTTCACCACTACAAGTATCACACCTTCCTGCACTGCAAGAGGGAGGTAAAAATAGCTGCATTCATGCTCAACTGTATAAAGTTTGTTAGTTAATGTTTTGCTGCAATATCTTATCTGCATTATTGAGTATCATAAAATACTAAAATTGCCATGTTTATGCGCTTATTTTTGGGAGCAAGTTGGCAACTTTGTATCCAACATCAACAACACAAGCATCAGCCAGCTAATATTACTTACTAGTCCAACAGCAAGAAGCCCAGCTCAGCCCAGCTAACATGTGCTATAGTTTACAGCAGTTTACTTCACTGTCCATCAGGAAACTCTGTACATCACAGAGAGTTGAAGCGGAGCAGCCGGAGGACATCAGAGGGAAAAGCAGAATTTCTCCATAAAATATGATCCAGTTTGACCAAAACCAGTGAAGTAGTTGATGGTGTGTGAAAGTATTCAGTACTTCTCACCAGTGATCGTAGGAGCACAAAGTTACAAAATGGAGAATAGGCATACAAATGACAGAGACACTATTCAGTGTAGCATCAACATGATTTAAAATCTTTATCATTATTTCTTTGTTTTAAAGCCAGTCAGTTTATTATCATTTATGTATGTATCATCATGACCAGATCTGTAAATAATATTATAAAGAGTACGGTCTAGACCTGCTCTGTATGAAAATTGTCATGAGATAACTTTTGTTATGATATGGTGCTATATAAATAAAATTGAACTGAATTGAATGACCTACGAAAGAAGTGCTCTCACTTTGCAGAAATTCTTTACTTTGGTTTTGAGGCAGAAAAAATGGAACAACATCTCAGTACAGTGTAAATGATGTTTTCCAGCTGTTATCATCCAAGAACCCTTCATTGTGAGGGGAAGGCATTGCAGGAGGCGTTACTTCAGCCTTCCATGCAAACATTATCTATGTCTCCATCTGCTGGCTCAATCATAACATTGCTTTATTCAATTGGATTGTTCTGAGACAAAACAGAAGGTACATTGTGTTTTTAATGTAAAGGTTTTTTGTGGGATTTATGTTATCTTCATCATGGCTTTATGGAAATAAATTCAGTTAGAAATGTAGTCAAGGAGTAGTAGACATTCATTGTATCATTATGCATGGGATCTTTGGAATCCAGGTTATAATGGTGAAATTTAGATTTGTATTCCTTAGCTTCTTACCGATCAAAGGAGACCAGAAGCATGCATTTTGGGTGTATT
Source organism: Miichthys miiuy (assembly GCA_036365135.1). Taxonomy (NCBI): domain Eukaryota; kingdom Metazoa; phylum Chordata; class Actinopteri; family Sciaenidae; genus Miichthys; species Miichthys miiuy. The sequence continues at coordinate 4,471,438 of CM071614.1, forward strand.
ATTCTTATTCTTATTATTTTAGGTGATTTTTCCTGGGCATAGGGATCAGGTTTAAGAGGTTTAAATACGCTTTCATTGACACTGTAGACTAGTCATTTCATGAAACCTGATATCATCCATACAAGCTGGGTATAGATGATCTGCATTACTAAACTATGTTATTGCTATTTTTTACTGAAGTAAAAGATTTCAATATCTTCTGCACAACAGTAACTGAGCTCAAATACGCGCACACACACACACACACACACACACACACACAGTCATAATTTAAAATAATAATAAGAAAATATCTTTCTGTAAAGTTAGTAATGTGATAGGTTGAAATGTTGTTCTAACTAAAAGTATAGTAAACAATATATGAAAATATTGATGATCACTTATTGCTAAAAAAATAACCCTAATGTGCTGAGACTAATGTACAACATGCATAGAAATTTGATGTGTAAAAAATCCATGACCTGTTTTTCCTGAGCAGACGGACAGTATTGAGCAGGCAGCGGAGGACCCCGGCCAGGAGGAGGTGGTGCAGCAGTGCATGGCTAACCAGGGCTGGCTGGAGAGCCTCTTTAACTCCTTCATGGAACTGCTGAGCCTCAGTGCCAAAGCCTGATGGATGACCTGATGGCAGCTCCAAGCTCACACATCAACCTGCAGTATTATGTATTAGGTGGAGGCACCCAGAGTTTGTGAAGCAAAAGAAGGTGTTGGGTCCAGAAAGAACAGCCACTGTTGGTATGTTCATGGGAGCTTTCACTTTTAAAGTATTTGTTTTATTTTTGAAGTCCATTTTAAAGTACCTCTTGTTTTTAAGAAACCTATTGAAAGATGGAGGATAGTGAACGATGTGAATGTGATGGATATTCCTCAAAAGTCAAAGAAAGGGACCACGAGATATTTCAGTGAACACTACAAAAGAGATTTTTGTCACCTCATTCTGTGACCTACAGAATATTGACAGACACACACAAGTTGTCTCTAAGTATGTATTGATAACCATGGTTTGTATAATTTATACAAGAACATTTCTAAAAATGACCGTCCTAAGATTGGATTGTTTGCTGTTTTTATTTTTGAAAATTGTTTTAAAGGGGGACATAAAATGGCTCCACTACACAACGTTTTTTTTTTGCTGAGGTAAAAACTAGAGAGTGAGACAGAAGTGAGGTTTAAAAGGACTATGAGTCTTGTTTCTACCTGCCTCACTTAGAAAGCAGTTAAATTAGAGGGGAAATGTATTTAAAAGCTGTGTTCTTTCTTCTGTTTGTGTTAAAAGACAATGAGAGAGAGAATTTAATGCCTGTAAAGATGAGGAACAAAAAAAAAAAGCACGACCTTAAAGGAAGCATTGGGTGAAATGATCCAAAAGCATAAATGTCAGTGTTTAATGTTAGTCATTTTTATCTGTTTGCTGTTGATGGATATTTGTTATTATTTGACCTCTCAGAGGATATTCTTGCAGAGCAATTTTGTTGTTTTGATGTGTAAATATTGTACAGCTATTTCATTCTCTAGTTCCCAGTTGCTCTTCTGTACATGAAATTCCTGTATTTGACACAATGAAATAAAACTGTTCAAATGACAAACGTGATAATGAATAAAACACCTCTACTCAAGTCATTTCATTTAAGTATGACCGATGCATTATTAGGTGGATTTGAGCTGATAACATAAGGTTGGTTCAAAGTTCAGCTTGATTGTATTTCAGCACTATACAGTAGTTTGGGCTAAATCAAAATTCTAAAAACAAAAGGAAATAACTTATTTTTATGTACACGGTGCTGAAACACTAAAGGGCTATGGGGGATTTTGATGGGATTAGCATGAAGTCCAAGTAACAGGAGTGTGTCCAAGTCACAGTTGTATGCATGTAGTAGCATATTATGCACAAGTGTTGTGTGTGATGAATCCAATGTACATAGGAGAAAGGAAATGAAACATGTAATTAACCCTACTGTAAGGATCAAATGACAAATGACATGTCACTGATAATATTTGACCATTTTTCATGAAGTATTTTGACAAAAGTTGTTCTCCATCAGGGTATAAATACTGTCTTTCTTATAAAATCATTTACAGATTCATTTAATTGTGTATGAAGGGACCACACACACACACAGTGAGGAAGAGAACATGTGTTGCTCACTCACATCCTCCCAAATTTTGAAACTAAAGAAAATAATTTCTTGTAGGAGAGTATTGTTTTTTTGTTTTTTTTCAGGAAAGTCGGGTTACAAAACAAAAAGAAGTCCACTTTGGTTCCTCTGTTAGGACTTCTGCAGTTGGAAACATACCAGAGGAGGGAGGACATGAAGACTCAAGATCTTCCCTCTGCAGCAGGTCAAGTTCCGGTCAATAGTTCCGGGTTTCAGTAATTCCCCTGAGAAGAAGATATGTCACAGTATAATTATTATTTTTTCAAAATAGGCTGGAAGACATTGCATAGATTTATTATCCAGACCCTCTCATTGACCACAATTCAAACTTTTACTGATGAAAAACATTAAAATTAATAATAAATTTAAGTCAGCTTTTCAGATTAAAATAATTGTGGATGCTGCTGGGTTTGATTTGATTTGTATAAATGTAATAAAAATAGAGGTACCAAGTTTGCACCTTTGTTTGCTACTACAACAGTGAGGAAGAGGGAACAGCAAGAGGGAACAGTAAGATTGGTCAACTATTTAATAAGAACAGAAGGCATGCATGTGTGATCCCATCTAGAGTAACTATATCTTTAGATAAAGAGTTTCAGAGGACAACTTTCAGATCAGTCTAACAAACCCCAGTCAGTTTGGATTGGAGGTCACAGCTCCTCCACTATAGTGCTGGGCCCTGGAGCCCCCAGAGCTGTGCACAGACCCCACCTGTTCATGCTACATGACTGAGAGAACTCCATCAAACTTCATGAACTAACTTGCAGGGTGTTGCACAGAAAACCACCTGCTGCTCAATGTCAGTAAAACCAAGCAGTTGGTTGTTCATTTTAGACAAAAATCCTATATAAAGTTTTTGTTAACTTTTACGTAGGAACAGCAGAAAGCATCTTGACTATAAACATTATAAACTGGCAGGAAAATACATCATTATGGCAGAAAGTAAAATGACCATCATTAGGCTTATTTGCCTTAATTTATGAAAAAGTGAATATATCATTGGATCTGGTTGCCCAGACACATCATGAATCATTCTCATTCTGTCAGTCAGCCTGTTGGATCAAATCAAAATCAAATCAAATCAAATTTTATTTGTATAGCCCAAAGTCACAAAATACATTTGCCTCGGAGGGCTTTACAATCTGTACAGGGAGTGACACCCTCTGTCCTTAGACCCTCGGTTCGAGTGAGGAAAAACTTGCCCACAAAAAACCCTTTTAACAGGGAAAAAAGGTGGAAGAAACCTCAGGAAGAGCCACAGAGGAGGGATCCCTCTCCCAGGACGGACAGACGTGCAATAGATGTCACATGTACAGAACAAATCAACACAAACATATTGTACAATTACAATGACTGATAAAATGACAATGAATTACAATGAATGATAAAATGACCACAGTAGCAGATATGGTAGCAATAATGACAGTAATAATATATGTAGTGGACAGGATCACAGCAGCAGCCACGATCCACGAACCTGCTGGACGACAGAGCACAAAAACTCCGGGAAGTTCGGTTAGTAGCATGCATTAATGAGACGTGTATGTCCACTGATGGTGAGACCCCGGCAGTCTAGTCCTATGGCAGCATAACTAAGGGATGACCTGAGCCAGCCCTAACTATAAGCTTTATCAAAAGGAAAGTCTTAAGTCTACTCTTAAAAGTGTTGACCGTGTCTGCCTCCCGAACCTGAATGGTAGTTTGTTCCACAGAAGAGGAGCCTGATAGCTGAAAGCTCTGGCTCCCAATCTACTTTGGAAACTATAGGAACCACAAGGAACCCAGCATCCTGAGAGCGCAGTGTTCTAGAGGGGTAGTAAGGTACTATGAGCTTTTAGATATGATGGTGTCTGACCATGAAGAGCTTTGTAAGTAAGGAGAAGAATTTTAAATTCTATTCTAGATTTGATAGGTAGCCAATGCAAGGAAGCCAAAATGGGAGAGATGTGATCTCTGATCTTGGTTCCTGTCAGAACACGCAGCAGCATTCTGAATTAACTGCAAAGTCCTAAGAGACTTATTGGAGCAACCTGATAGCAAAGAGTTACAATAGTCCAGCCTAGAAGTAACAAATGCGTGGACTAGTTTTTCTGCATCCACTTGAGATACAATGCGTCTGATTTTGGCGATGTTACGTAAGTGGAAGAATGCAGTCCTCGAAATTTGTTTTATGTGGACGTTAAAGGACAAGTCCTGATCAAAACAACTCCAAGATTCTTTACGGTGGAGCTGGAGGCCAGGGTGATCCTGTCTAGAGTAACTAAGTCTCTAGAAAGAGAGTTTCTGAGGTGTTTGGGTCCAATTACAAGAACTTCAGTTTTGTCTGAATTTAACATTAGAAAATTGTAGGTCATCCAACTTTTTATATCTTTAAGGCATGCTTGGAGTTTAGTTAATTGATTTGTTTCATCAGGCTTGATCGATAAATATAATTGGGTGTCGTCAGCATAGCAATGAAAATTGATAGAGTGATTCCTAATAATGTTCCCTAAAGGAAGCATATATAAACTAAATAGGAGTGGTCCTAGTACAGAACCTTGTGGGACTCCATGACAAACTTTGGTATGCATGGAGAATTCATCATTGACGTGAACAAACTGAGATCGATCTAAGAAATACGACTTAAACCAGCTTAGATCTTGGTTTGTCATGTGTCAATGTAGACAAAATAGATATTTGAGCCTGGTGACGTGTCTAGGATGCTTTGTCACCTTCTGTCTTATGAAGGCATGTGGCAACATTCTCCATCTCAGCTCAGCTATAACACTTGCTACAGGTGAAGAGTGCAGGTAGTGGAATAGCTGGCCAGAGTAAATCCAGGGCTTACAGGCAGAAGGAGGTGGGGAGGTGTTGAGCAAGAAGAGAAATGAGATTATACAGCCATTGTTTTATCAGACAGGAGAAGCAGAAGCTGCCAGAGGCCGTGTGTGTCTACTAACCCTAACCCAGCAGGTAAGTGGAAGTCATGGCCACTGGATAGTGCTGCTGTTGTATAACTGAGCTGCTACTGTCCATCACTAAAAGAATGTTTGATTTCATCAGTTATTTATTGTCAGTTCCAACAGTGCTTTTCTACTGTGCATGTTGTAAAAGTCAACTATTAATGCAACAAATGAGTGAATAACAAAATGAAAACAAATGAATTTGATGTCATTCTCTTTCAATGCATTTATTTTTTTAAACTTCTTTTACACTGAACTGACCTTCAACTTTTCATTTTGATTTACCCATCAAACATTTAGTTTTTCATCACTGACTTTCTGTCAAATTATGTATGGGAATTTATGGCATCTTTTGTTTTGCTAATTACTTCCAGAGAACAATGCACGTTTTTGTAATTATGGTTATGATTGATTATAACCAATTATATACATTTAATTTATGTATTTAAATAAATAAATGGTCAGAGTGAAAAATGCTCCTCCTGGTAATGACAGCTTGTCATTGGGCTGCAGGCATGGTGCCAGATGTGGAGAGGATCATCGAGAGCATCGTCCAAGGAGACCAAGACTCTGTCCAGCTCTTGCTTGACAGCTACAACACTCAGGTCAGTGATTGTTACTATTGTTAGAAATTTATTTCTGTAACCATGGAAACAGTATGTATGAGTACAGTTGATAATTGTCCTTTCCGTGAAGTAATGTAATACTCAACTTACATTCACTCACACTCAATCAGTCATCACATTTTAGGAAGACTATGAATGCAGGATACTTCGACATGCAGACTGGAGGAACATGGGAATGAACTGCGGATCATCTGATTAGTGCTAGTGTTACCTGCTCTACCTCTGAAATGGCTCCATGACCAGTCTGCCCATGCTTTGTCACTCTCTGTGAAGCTACAGTTTAATTCCATGGCCCTCAACAGTGGTACAGCCAGTGTCCCTGCTCCCCCCTTTACATGCTTGTATGTCTATGTAATTGTGTGTGTTCAAATTCTTTACTGTATGGCAACTCTAAGCAGGTTTTGAATATGCTAGTGTGCTCACAGTAAATATTTTGTTTGCATACTAAATCTGCTGTTGTCTCACTGTTGTAATTGTATCTGCTGTTCATCTTCCTAACCAGCCGTATTCTTGTGTTTGTCCACAGTATGCAGACTGCTTCTTTTTCAACACTGAAGTGCATGAGAGAAAAAAGGTCAGTACACTAAAACATTTGACGGTCAGTTTCTATTGTTGTCTTTCTGTATTGTTTTGTTTTTAACTTCCATCCTTTGTGAGGCCCACATTCTCCTGATGCTCTCAGCCCTCATCCCATATCAATATCTCATGTCAAGATTTCCTTTTTTTTTAAATATTATGTCTTTGCTTTATTTGATAGACAACTGAAGAGTGACAGGAAATGTGGGGAGAAAGATGGGGAATGACATGTGGGAAAGGTCCACATAGGTCAGGATTCGAACCTAGGCCTCCGCAGCGAGCCTTCGCATATGGGGTGGCCACTCTACCGACTGAGCTAAACACCACTCCGTCAAGATTTCCCTTTATTAAAAATTTACCTTGTATAGACATTATATTTTTTATAATACTATTTACATATCCATTAGGTCAATCTTACTATGAAAACTAGATAAAATACTCAAATCATGTACACACACAATAATTTAATACAAATCATTTGTCTTTGGAGCTGATCTTGCCCATTCTAGACAATGATACTGATTCCAAGAGAAGCATCATAGAGGTGGCTCCACTGTGGAGATAAGTTTTATTTTTGAGGGTTAACAGTCAGTTTTCAAAATAAAGCTTCCTGTGCAGACTACCAATAATAAAAACAGACAAAAGGGAAACAATTTAACTATGCACATAAACCAAAGAAAAATGACTAGATCTGTGCAAGTTGACAAAGTCTGGTGGACAAAACACTTCTTCTGCTTCTGTACAGCAGACTTAACATTTTGAATTAGATGCCAGTAACACATTTGAAAAAAGTTGGGACACAGTCATTTTTACCACTGTTCATCACTTTGTTTTTAGCGCTCTGTAAGTGTCTGGGATTTTACTAATGTTTTCCCATTTTTGCTTGATGTAGGATTTTAGCTGCTCAACAGTTCAGGTCTCTTTGTAATTTTTGACATTTTATGATGTGCTAAAACTTTTCAACAGGTGACAAGTTTGGACTGCAGGCAGGACTCTGTTACTTGTGAGCCATGCTGTTTGAATACATTACATCGTCTTCCTGAAATAAGCAAGGCCGTGAAAAGATGTTGTCTACTTGGCAGCAATGAACCTTAATGGAGTGTTGTGAACCTCCCCATCTTTACTTCACAAAGACTCTCTGGGATGCTCTTTTTATACCCAGTCATGTTACAAACAAATTGTCATAACAGCACAATTTTATGGGTCCTATAGAGATTTCAGTATGACTGATGTTCAGTTCAGTTACCACTGACGGAGTGAATCATAGGGTAAAGAAGCAACAGTTTAACAGCAGTGTCTGCTGTGACTCTTCTAATGTCTATCTGAAACTTCATGTTTGTTTAATGTGTGGATCTCAATACTGTTCTTTTTTGTTACGCATGCATTTCTGTCACTGCTCATGGGCAAACTAACTGTAGCAACAACAACTGGAAGAGGTAAAAGAGTGTGTGTGTGTGTGTGTGTGTGTGTGTGTGTGTGTGTGTGTGTGTGTGTGTGTGAAAGAGAGAGAGAGAGAGAGAGAGAGAGAGAGAGAGAGAGAGAGAGAGAGAGGATAATCAGGTCACATTACACTAAAAGCTTAATCGTTCCTAGTGTATGCATATGTGTGTGTGTGTGTGTAATTAAAACTGACTGTGTAATCCTGTCTAGCTGTGTATGTGACTCAGCATGTTAACCCTGTTAACCTTCAACAAGTGTGCTAACTAGCCCTGTGCAGAAAATCTATGTTCTTGGACACAACATCAATATTGTCAGGACGTTAGGTCACTTTTTTAGTATATATATTTAAAATGCAAGATTGTAGTCACTTTCCTAAAAAAATACACAGAGCATAGGAAAATATAAAATACAAATATATATATATATATATATATATATACATATATATATATATATATATATATAATCTATAGGTTAACTATGTTATGGATACATTTACCACCGTTTGCCTATCTGGTAACTAAAATAACTGGTTATTAGTCCTTACAGTACAATTGTTCATGACAATTAAATATTTTTCAATGAGTACTTTTCACTGCTTCATCATTTTCAGTCATTGTTGGGTAATTCTAGGCCTGTGAAAAGGTTATGAACAATTTCTTTCTGGAAATGGCAGATGGCAGATAATAATGTTTATGTACCTTTAATGTACCTTTTGCAGAAGGTACTTCTCTCTATAACCAAACAACAATACAGTAGTGGTTTTTATATACAGCCACGAATCTGACCCATTTGTTTTGGAGATTCAATGTTAATATCAAGAATGTTGCTTGTGCAAGTATTCAGCCTGCCGCTCTGAGTCAGTGAGAAATATGTTTATACTGTATTTCGCCATTATTAACAACAGTTGCTTGTTGTACTGCTTGTGTTCTCAGCAGAATGTTTCCAGGCCTGGTAGTCGCTTAGTGTAAGCTTATAAAATTATAACTAAACTATAACTAATGTTACTTTTATTAGTACTCACAATCACAGAAGTATGTATTTACTGTGCAAGTCCATAAATTCTTAAATATCAGTGGAATTATTCAAAATATTTGGCATATTATCATTGTGCTAGGTTTAAAAGGTGTTGAGTGCTTTGCACAGGTGGTCAGTTTAGACAAAAAGCAACATCAATGCCACTGTCAGCTAACATCTTTTGCACTAGTGCTAACTCTCCCTTTTGGTTGCTCAGTTCAGGAAGAACAAAGTGAGGGAGTATGCTCCCAACTCTGATTCTGACATTGACTCAGATGATGATGAACCTGATCTTCTTCTTCGACAGGTAAGCCAAAAAAGTGTTTTTGTTTGTATTCATGTGGATTATAAATGTCACTGTTGATTGTTACTTGTCACCAGGTGTTTGAAGTGGATGTAGGCATTTTGTAGCATTGCATAAAATTGGATGCAGGAGTTGAGTTTTGACTAGTTGACGGCTCAGTTAATGTGTGCATACTAAATATCCCATTTCATCCAATTTTGTTCTTTCATTTTGCACCCTTTCTCTTCTAAATGATCCATTCTCAACCATCATCACTGACCCTCTTGACCCAATGTGTCCCCAGCGTCTGGCAACAGTCCTGCTGTGCTTCATCAGTAGTCAACTACAGCCAGCAGTGTTACGGGTTTGCCTGCATACACTGCGTATCCTCTCCCGTGACCGGCGGGCTCTAGGGCCCATGGTCACTGATAGTGCCCTTTTGACCTTGGTACATCTGGGAGGCATCGGCTTACTGCAGGCATGCCCACAGCAGGAGGAAGAAAAAGCTGAAGATCGTCCAGCCAGAACACACAGAAGAGCAGAAATTGGCTATGAGGAAGTTGCAGTGGCTGATGCTACACCATTATCCATTAGCTCTGTGCATTCATCTACTCCTGTAGAGGTAGCTGGTGACGCCACCGCAAATGTATCAGTTCATCACTGCTGTAAGTGGAAAGGTGATGAAGGTCATGTCATGCTTGCCCGTGGGAAGAAGGACACCCGGGAAGAGAACAGTGAGGAGGAAGAGAAGGAGGAGGATGTGGAGGTGTGTAGGAAGGAGGCCATGAAAGTCTTGTGCAATGTCATCTACAACAGCTCTAAGGCACAGGAGAGGGCCAGCACACTAAGGTGACTCTTTTTCAAATGGATAGATCTTTATCCTTCAATGAGAATAAAGATTTTGCCATTACTTGAGTTCATGGTAGCTGCTTGTGAGGTTACACAGTGACACAAAGCCTTGTAAACTACAAGGCAGTACCATATCAGCAAGTGCCACAAGGATTGAGTTCTGTAAGTGGTTCCATTTTGAATTCAGTTCCAGGTTGGCAAAATACCTAAAGCTAAAAAAAAATCTCCTATCAAACTCTTTATCTTTATCAAAACATCCAGGTAGCACCTCATTTTCAGATGACTGTGATCACCAGCAGCAGATTATAGCATTATTACCATTATTGGTAATCTTTTAGTGACAGTTAAATGTTTTGGCTGTTGTTTTAGGAATCATACAAGAACAGCCTCTTTGAGCTCCTAAAATTGTGAAGAACCTGTTCTTAGGCACTTCTTGAGCAGTCTTGACATGGAATGGAATTAGTTAACTGGCTTTGTGATATATGGACAAACAGACCTCTCCACTGTATATTGGCTGATATTAGGATGAGTAGATAATGATTGGTTAAAACATTTTGCAACTTTGCATGTATCGACGTACTCCATTATCCAATTATCTTAGAATAATTTGAGGTGCTCTATATATATGCATGAATGATACTTACCAGCTGCTGGCCAACCCCTGGCCTCACTTTTCTTTCCATTCCTGTTTCCATGAAAGGCTTCTGCAAGGTCTGTGGGAGAGTGTGAAGCAGGGCATTTCGAGTGGGGTGCTGTCCACTGGCCAGTTCTACAAGCTGAGATTGCTGTTCCTACTGACAGCTCTGAGGCCTGAGCTCAGGCTGCAGCTGCAGCAGGTAGGTCAGAGTGGATGGAATTATATTTTGTATTGTTTTCTTGTGATAACAGAATTATCATTTTGCTGAAAAACAAAACAGGTGATTTCTAAATATCATGTGAGTAGTCATGTGGTAGTAATTTTTGGTCATAGCATACATACATTAGATACAATTGATATGACAAACCTGCACTGCAGCTGGAACCATTTGAAAAGTCACAGTAATATTCTTTGTCTCATCAAAAATGTATTTACAGGAGCCTGTGATCACCAAAAGGCACCGTATTATTTCCGTAATATTACTGTAGGGCACTAGTCAACATTGATACAAAAAGATGAGGTTGAGTGATTGCACTAGTTTGGGCTATCAGAAATAATATTTATATTAAAAGTGTGTCAGGTTTATGGGGGCTCTATTTATAGAATATGGAAGAAATGGAAAATAATAACTTGTAACTATGTTTACATTAGTGGATATCCATCCATTGATCGATCCATCCAACGATCCAGGGTCTCCTCCAAGTTGGACTTGCCCGGAACACCTCCAAAGGGAGGCGCCCAGGGGGCATCCTAATTAGATGCCCGAACCACTTCAGCTGCCTCCTTTCAACACGAAGGAGCAGCGGCTCTACTCTGAGCTCACCCTGGATGTTCGAACTCCTTACACTATCCCCAAACCTGAGCCCAGCCACCGGGCAGAGGAAACTCATTTCGGCCTCTTGTATCTGCGTTCTTGTTTTTTCGGTCACTACCCAAAGCTCATGATCATAGGTGAGGGTTGGAATGTAGATGGACTGGAAAATCCCACAACAGTCTGGTACAACGTCCACTGCACTGTAGATGGCGCACCAAACCACCAGGCCATCTCATGCTCCATTTTCCCATCACTCGTGAACAAGACCCTGAGATACTTGAACTTCTTTGCCTGGGGCAGCAACTTGCTCCCAACCCGGAGGCAGCATTCCATCATTTTCCAGCAGAGAACCATGGCCTCAGACTGACCCTCATTCTGGCTGTTTCACTCTTAGCTATAAATCGCCCCAGTGAGGCTGAAGGTCACGGTCTGATGAAGCCAACAGAACCACATCATCTGCAACACTAGAGATGCAATCCTCAGGTTCCCAACTGGACACCCTCCTCACCCTGGCTGCGCCTTGAGATCCGGTCCATGAATATCATGAATAGGATCAGGGACAAGGGAAGGCAAGGACTGGATGGCTCGTACCAATAGCGTAGTGATGGGTATTCCGGCTCTTTTTAGTGAGCCTCTTTCGGCTCCCAAACGGCTCTTCATTATACCACTTATACCTTTTATAATTCAGGCAAATTTAGCGCTGTTTTGACTTGTGATTTGTATTTGAACACATATCACTTGAATTTCAATAAATTGCTGTAGCCAATTGCATTTATCATTAATCAATTTATTATTAATCCCTTGTAACTCCCTGAAACCACCCAATGAATGCACTAACTTGCTTGAAGAACCTCTCTGCTACACAAAGCAGATAGAAACGCCTATAAAAACTTAAGCATATAAATTTAAAAAAAGGACAGCTATTGACATTTTCATTTTTTTATTTAAACACGCACACCTAACAAAACAAGTAAAGTACTGAAAAAAAAGATAAATTAAAACAGCACTCAAGTGAATGTGCTTTGTTAATGCCCACCACTGACATTTGGACAAATAAAACCAAAATGTTTTTGGTATAGAGTAAAAATAATAAATCTTTGCACCACACTCCTCTCTCGTCTTCACACCTCAAATCAAAATCAAATCAAATTTTATTTGTATAGCCCAAAGTCACAAAATACATTTGCCTCGGAGGGCTTTACAATCTGTACAGGGAGTGACACCCTCTGTCCTTAGACCCTCGGTTCAAGTGAGGAAAAAGTTGCCCACAAAAAACCCTTTTAACAGGGAAAAAAGGTGGAAGAAACCTCAGGAAGAGCCACAGAGGAGGGATCCCTCTCCCAGGACGGACAGACGTGCAATAGATGTCACGTGTACAGAACAAATCAACACAAACATATTGTACAATTACAATGAATGATAAAATGACAATGAATTACAACGAATGATAAAATGACCACAGTAGCAGATATGGTAGCAATAATGACAGTAATAATATGTGTAGTGGACGTTGCGCAGGATCACAACAGCAGCCATGATCCACGAGAACCTGCTGAACGACAGAGCACAAAAACTCCGGTTAGTAGCATGCATTAATGAGAGAAAGAGGGAGAGAGAGGGGGAGGGAGAGTGAGAGAGGGAGAGAAAGGGGGGGGGGGTGGAGGGGCGCCTGCAGGTACTTTTCCTAAAGAGAAAAGTAAAAAAAAAAAAAAAGAACAGCTCGCGGACGGTCGGGAGCCGGCTCCCATCGTTCAAAGGCTCTTTGAACCGGCTCGTTCGCGACCGACACATCACTACAATAGCGGTAATACTCCATACTCCCTCAGTATCCCCTCAGGAGCACCTGGGGGACACGGTTGTAAGCCTTTTCCAAATCCACAAAGCACATGTAGCCTGGATGGTCAAACTCCCACGACCTCCTCAGCACACCGGCTATACACAGCCTGGGCCAAGACCTGCTTCCCCTTCCTGAGTCGTTGGATGATTTTCCAGAACTTCCTTGAGGCCCTTGTCCTTCACCACCGGTGTCCACCAGAGTGGTTCTTAGGTTGCCACCACGACTGGCACCGGTGACCTTCTGACCGCAACTCCTAACAGCTGCATCAACAATGGAAGTTTTAAACATGGCCCACTCGGATTCCACATGCCCAACTTCCCCCGGGTGGCAGGAGGTGTGAGTTGAAGACCTTGTGGAGAGGGCCCCCTGACAGACATTCCCAGTTCACCCTCACTACATGTTTTGTGGGTTTGCCAGATCCAAGTCACCACCAGGTGGTGATCAGTTGACAGCTCTGCTCCTCCCCTGTGCTCTGGTACTAAGAACACTTATGAACACCCTTATGCTCGAACATGGTGTTTGTTATGAACAATCTATAACCTTCCCCCCTCTGACCCTGACCCTCTCATTTTCCATTTTCCAACACCGTGGCACGTATCCCCACACCTGCCTGGCACCTCTTACCCTGGGCAATTCCAGAAAAGGAGAGAGTCCAACCCCTCTCCAGGAACCTGTGCTGTGTGTAGAGATGAACCCAACTATATCTAGTTGGTAATGCTCCACCTCCCGCACTAGCTCTGGTTCCTCCCCTGCCAGTGACGAAACATGATAGAGAGCTTGCCGTTATGTTTCTTTAACATAAACAACAGCATAAGACATCAGAGGCTCCTGAACACTTTCTCCCCTCCTGACCTCACCATGGACCATTGATTTCAGCAATTTCTCAAGAGGATGAGGCAAAGAAGTTGCAATCAACAACTTCACCACTAGTACCACTAAATCCTACACACTGGTGGTTTAAATAATAGAATTTAACTGGCATTGAATTCTTCTCGGGGCAAAGAATGTGAAGCAGGAACTGCTTTCTCTCCATGTGTACATGTACGTGATCCATGTAGGATAATTATGTCAGGTCAAAGAAGAATGGAAGAATGCGTCTGTGTGAAGCATATTAACATCAACTTATTGCTACGGTAGAGCCAGCTACATAATAACTATGAAAAAAATCACAACAATAAACCTCAGAAAAACCAAATCAATACATTTAAATTGACAAAAGTTGAGCAGTTTTGTGCTGTGTACACTATTAAGCTATCTAGGTATGTCCATTAATGATAGCAATTCACAACAGTGAAGGTGTGTCTTTGGTGTGTTCCCCTGGCTGGGGGGAGAAACGATAACGATAGTGGATCTAAGATTTTGTTGAATAAATTGGGGTGTAATCCAGTCTCATAGATAAGTTGTTTACATTTTCCTAAATTTTTTTGCCCATATCAGGAGCATGGAGTGTCAGTACTGACCAAAGCACTGGAGCAGTGCCTGAATGTCAGATGGGGTGATGGATTTGAGGTGCTTAGTGACAGCACAGCTCCTCCCATCTCCAAGGAGATATCCCAGGAGGTCATCGAGATACTCAAAACACTCTTCAACATCGCCCACATGCTCTACAGGCAGGAGCCAGATGAGGTGAGCCCTTAAACACTCAACCAAGCAGGCCGTTTTAGCTGAATTCATTCATTCATTTGGGCTTTGCTGGTTACATTTGCATTCTCTCTACAGTACTGATAAACTGTGTAAAAACAAACAACAGAAAAACAGAGCTGATTTTTCTTTTTTTGTTGTCAGACTCAAAAATTAAACAAATTACACAGACTCATCTCACCATGTCTTTTAGAGACTAAAGAAACACATATATTGTCGAGTCAGGACTCATGACCTCATGCTTCATGAAATAAAACAAAGTAACTTGAATTTGTAGATGCAGAGATGAACTGTGTTTACTGACAACAGTTTTGTAAAGTCTTGTGGGGTCAAAGGTCAAGGGCATACAGTGTTGGCTTTTGGTGTTGCCCTTTATGTGCAGAGATTTCTCTGGATTCTCTGAATCTTTTAATGGTATAATGGATGATGAAATTCATACATCGTTTACCATTGTGAGCTGACTTGGTATCAACTAGTCCTGGTTTTGAACCCTTGTGTTCAGGTGGGACCAAGGCGACAAGTAAACCTTTATGTTTAAACCCTACATTAACAACATTGTGTGCCTTTTTCAGGAGGATGCTGCTCTGTATCGCCACCTAGCAGCTGTGCTACGCCACTGCCTGCTGCTGTCCTGTGATGAAGAAGACTTGTTAGAGGAACTCCAAGGGTCAGACTGCTATTTTGAAGCTTTAAACATAACTACATTTAATTAACAAATTCCTAAACAGATGATATAATCTATATCCATCTGATGTAAAAGATAACTATAACTAAATGAGCCTACAAAATAATGAAAGATAAGAAAGTTAATGTTTTCAACAGTTCTAGCTTTTTTCCATAGACATACAGTTAACATCCTGTCAGCACTGCCACTGACATGTCTGGATGTCCTGCTATCTGTTCGTGTGGATCAGGCATCCCACAAGTGGGAGGGCTTCAACATGGACTGTGTCCACACATTACTGCTGTTCATGGACAGACGCCTGAACAGGGCAAGTTGTGTGTGTGTGTCTTGAAGTAAATATACAGGTGTTGTGGATACTTAGTGCCATTGCCTGAATACTTATGTGAACAAAACAAATATATGTGAAATACTCCCCAAGGCTGGGTCAAAAGAGGCATGCCAGCTTTTTTTTTTTTTTTTTAAATACAAATTCGTGTACCCATTTTTTTTCCAAAAATTGTAACAATTTTTCCACAACTGCCACAAACTTGACATTCAGCTATTATAGTGATGGTAAAAACAGAATAAACTTTTCAGCTTGCAAATGTTCCTTTTACATTTAACAGATGAAGCATCAAAGCATTAGAAAGTCCTCATATTACAACAATGTTAGAGAACAGAGCTCTGTTAGCTGAGCAAAACTGATTCTTAATGCCCCTTCATGCACATGCACACAATAAATATTTTTAAACAAATTAAAACTGAAATACATATGACCAAACTATTCTGTGCAGTTATGTCCTTTAACCCTAAAAGCTAAAGTTTTGTTTAGAATCCACCTCAGTGTGTAGTGAAAATTATATCACAGCAGCCAGACACTTTAGTCACTAGTGATTGGTTAGATAAAATGAGTTCCTCCAGACAAAAGCAACACTTACACTTACGCAACATAATGGTCATTCAGTGTAAATATAAGAAGCACAGATGACACATCTAGTTTACTCACACTGACTTATGTAAAACTGTTTGGCTTGAATGTGCTGTTATAAAGGGGCAGAAGCTGAAGGAAAAACTAACCCCTGTACTGAATCTGCTGACTGAGAGTTCTCGAGTACACAGGGAGACACGTCACTACTTACGGCAAAAGGTGATGTATTTTTTTAATAAGTATGAGCATCACTCTGACAACTATCAAAATGTGCAGCAGTGTGTTACAGTTAACAGGGATTTAATACTGCTGAGAAAAAATACCAGATAGGAAATCTTGACTAGCTCAAAGTGAGTTGAGTAATAGCATCACTCAAGTTCAGTCCAAATCCCTGAGTGCTTTGCCTAAAAACTGAAGGAAAAGAACTCTCTTTCTAAATGCAGGTGTGGACCAAGAAACTGGATTTGAGTCCACCTTAAAGTCATTGTCTGACATCAGTTCAATGCAAACTGTGGAATCTGAATGCAATTTGTACTGTCAAAATAATCAATGATATCATCATTAGGGCATTTTTACATTTTTAGCAAGAAAATGGGAGAGAGAATGAATGTCTCACTGATAGGCAGAGTATGTCTGGGTGTATATGAGGTAATAGAGTTGCTGATATAAATGTGCTACTGCTGTACTGAAAAAGACAAGAAGCTGCACCTTTTCAGCCCTGTAGTGCAAGTAAATATACTAATATTATTCAGTCAACGAGCAGCAGAATGTTTGTGCTTTATGACTGTTATATGCATGACAACTAGGAAATGTATTCAGTACATGGTCAAGTCAATAAAGATGAATGAAACCTTAACCCTACTGTATCCAGTACAAATAAACTTTAATCTGACCCCAACATTTGGCCCAGATCTTACCCCCACTGAGGGATGTTGCCATCCGACCTGAGCAAGACACCACACTGAGAGGCCAGCTGGTCCGCCTGATGACCCACGTTGACACAGATGTAAAGCACTGTGCTGCTGAGCTGCTCTTTGTGCTCTGCAAAGAGAATGGTATAGTCACAGTTAACCACATATTAATTCTCCAATGGCAGAGCCCTTGTGAAACCATTTCTATTAAAACATTTGTTTAGAAGCTTTTGACAAATAGAAACTTACACACTACAATCACACTAATCGGATGATTGGTGGTTTGATGGTTTGAGTTTCTTGAGCAAGCTACTGAACCCCAAATTGCTTCCGAAGGCTGCGCTATCGGTGTGTGGATGCATATGAATGCTTAGCTCCTAAAACTGATGAACAGTTGACACCTTGCATGGCAGCTAATGCCATCAGTGTGTGAATGGGTGAATGAGATATGTAGTGTAAAAGTACAGTCCATTTACAACTAAAATTCTACTAATCTATTCATTGGAACTGGCATATTGGAAAGTTACTGTGGACTCTTTCCAAACATTCATAGTATTTCATCACTCCCATCTCTTTTCATTGAAATGTCACACCTATGAAACAGCTTTTAGAAATATGCACCAAGAGAAAAAATGAAATGAACTATTATCAGTAACTTCATATGTAAAGTGTGGAGCAGTAAAGTTTGCATCTTGTGTCTTTTCAGTCAGCCGCTTTGTCAAATATACGGGTTATGGCAATGCTGCCGGGCTCCTAGCAGCTCGGGGACTGCTGAATGGCAGAAGAAATTCTGGCGACAGCCAGTATGTCTCCCGGTACTCCAGTGACTCTGACTCAGACACAGAGGAGTATCAGCAGGCCAAAGCCAGGATTAACCTGGTGACTGGCCGGGTGGAGGCAGAGCAGCCTAATCCAATGGAGGGTATGACAGAGGAAGAGAAGGAGGAGGAGGCCCGTCGCCTAGTCAGCATGATCAACAGATTATCACGGTGAGTGTTTAAGCGTGGTACTGCCCATAATGTCGGACAAATACTCTATGGAGTATCAAAAAGAAACTCATTAGATACTACCCTCCCTTTCTATTTCTCACCTAGAGACCAGATCATTCAGCCAATGGGTGTGACATCAGAGGGGAGACTGGCTCCACTCTGGGGCCAAATGAGGGGCTGCACACTGGAAGAAGAGGAAGATTCAGAGGAGGAATTGGATCAGATACCAGAAGGGAGGAAAGACAAACAGATGGAATAGAATGATATAAACATGGAGCACTAGACTAACAGGGCAGAGACATGCAGACAGCAGTCTGCTTTCACTATTTTGTTTGTAGTGCACTTAGTTTACCTGCTATTGTAAATTCATACAGGAAGACTGAGACAGTGTTAGAGCAGATGCTACATTATATGCTGCATGCAAAGGAAAGTTACATTGTTTTAAATGGAAGTGTTACTACAGTGTGAATGGTCATACAGCAGTGTGACTGCCTGATATGTGCTGGCCAATGGCTGCACCCTGCTGTAACAGACAGTATAACTAACAGGAGTGTGAGTGGGAAAGTGGGACAGGTTGAGTCAGAAAGACTCAATGAGCAGCATTTATGTTATTTATGATGTTTTTGTAGTTGTAATGTTTTGATCCCTGACCACCTTTAGAAAGGTAGTTATATTTGTAGAATTTGCTTCATCTGTCAATGAAGGTGGATTCACAGAAAAAAATGTTAAAGAAGTTGTAAACTTGTAGATTTTTTTCATGCAAGAACAAATAAAATTTGAACTCTCAAATTCAACATTGCAACTTTTCAGATCCTTTTCTGCTCTACACATCCTAAGCTCTTACATTCACATGCAGAACTGCAAAGTATTGCCACAATTTGGAGAGTGAATGTGGGGCAAATCAATTGCTTATGTGGTGCATGTCTACTTTACAGGTTTACAACAGGGCCCATCAGATAAACAATCCCTAGGCTAACCGTTGAGACACTCGTGTAGTTTATCCTAATATCAGGAATTCAGCAATATCACCAGGATCCAGCCATTGAAATACTTCACATGTAATCAATTCTTAAACTGAATGATGACTGAAGAGACTTCAACAATGTTCTCATACATGGGTGGGATCATCCCAAAGTCTGACCAAGCAAGTCCCCAGTTAGCAAGTCCTCTGTAGCTGGTGCGGTTCCACCTAAGGTAGCTTCAGCTAGCCGTGCCCCGGCTGCTCAGGGTCTGCCAGGAGGCTGGGTGACTGTCCGAAGGAAGCATAGGCCCAAGCTGAATCCCACAGTACACCACCAACCACTCCACGTTTCAAACTAATTTTCCCCATTTAGAGACACACCTGCTGAGAAGCCAACTCTGGTAATAAACTCTGGACCCCTGCCCAATCTGACCAGTGATGACATGTTTAGCCACATGTCGTCATTCCACCGCTGGCTGTCGAGGTGGTGTCCAGCAATGGGCTTCATAGATAACTGGACACCACTGGGGAATACCTGGTCTGATTCTGAGAGATGGCATCCATTCCACTTTGGATGGAGCAGCTCTCATATCTAGAAATATGGCCAAGTTTATTAGTCGACCAAAACCGTGACAACCCAGAGTTGAGACCAGGAGGGAGAGCTACAGTCCTACACCCTTCTCTGTGCCTCCATTAGAGCGGCTGCCCACCCAGTCCTTTAGTATAGACTGTGTCTGTCCCCCGTCCACCTACATTATTTAAAGATAAAACAAACAGAAGAGAAGTTCATCATAAAAACTAAATAAAAATTAAATCAACACCTCCAACAGTCCAAAATAAGAGAATTAAATATGGACTCTTGAATATCGGGTCCTCGTCCTCTAAAACTGTTTTAGTCAATGAATTAATATCTGATTATGATATTGATTTATTTTGTCTCACTGAAACCTGGCTGCAGGAGGATGAATATGTTAGCTTAAATGAATCCACTCCTCCCAGTCATTGTAATACTCATATTCCTCAAAATACCGGTTGAGGAGGTTGAGTTGGAGCCATATTTGACTCAAGTCTATTAATAAATCCTAAACCTAAACTAAATTATAATTCATTTATATTCATATTCATTTAAAAGTCTTGTTCTTAGCTTATATTTTATTATTTTGTTATACAATACTTCCCATGGGCCCACCACCCATGGGAGGGGTCACAGGGGTCGTGTGCTGAGAGAGTTGGGCGGCAGTCGGAGGCGGGGACCCTGGTGGTCCCACCCCTGGCTGCAGAAGCTGGCTCTGGGGACGTGGAACGTCTGGCGGGGAAGGAGCCCGAGCTGGTGCGCAAGGTCGAGAGGTACCGATATAGTCGGGCTCGCTTCGATGCACAGCGTGGGCTCTGGAACCAGTTTCCTTGAGAGGGGTTGGACGCTCTACCACTCTGGAGTTGCCCCGGCGAGAGGTGCAGGGCGGGGGTGGGAATGCTTGTTTCCCCCCGGCTCGGCGCCTGTACACTGGGGTTCACCCCGGTGGACGAGAGGGTAGCCTCCCTTCACCTTCGGGTCGTCCTGACTGTCGTCTGTGCCTATGCACCGAACGGCAGTTCAGAGTACCCACCCTTTTTGGAGTCTTTGGAGGAGGTGCTGGAGAGCGCTCCCTCTGGGGACTCCCTCGTCCTCCTGGGGGACTTCAATTCTAACGTGGGCAGCGACAGTGAGACCTGGAGGGGCGTAATTGGGAGGAACGGCCCCCCTGATCTGAACCCGAGTGGTGTTCTGTTATTTGACTTCTGTGCTCGTCATGGATTGTCCATAACGAACACCATGTTCAAGCATAAGGGTGTCCATATGTGCATTTGGCACCAGGACACCCTTGGCCGCAGTTCGACTTTGTGGTCGCGTCGTCGGACTTGCGGCCACATGTTTTGGACACTCGGGTGAAGAGGGGGCGGAGCTGTCAACTGATCACCACCTGGTGGTGAGTTGGGTCCAATGGTGGGGGAGGATGGCGGTCAGACCTGGCAGGCCCAAACGTTCTGTGCGGGTTTGCTTGGAACGTCTGGCTGAATCTCCTGTCAGAAAGAGCTTCAACTCGCACCTCCGGGAGAGCTTCACTCACGTTCCGGGGGAGGCGGGGGACATTGAGTCCGAGTGGACCTTGTTCCATGCCTCCATTGTCGAGGCAGATGACCGGAGCTGTGGCCATAAGGTGGTTGGTGCCTGTCGTGGTGGCAGCCCCCGAACCTGCTGGTGGACCCCGGTGGTGAGGGATGCCGTCAAGCTGAAGAAGGAGTCCTACAGAACCTTTTCGGCCTGTGGGACTCCTGAAGCAGCTGACGGGTATCGATGTGCCAGGCGGAGCGCGGTGAGGCCATGGAGAACGACTTTCGAACGGCTTCGAGGAGGTTCTGAACCACCATCCGGCGGCTCAGGCGGGGGAAGCAGTGTCAACACTGTGTTCAGTGGGGATGGTATGCTGCTGACCTTGACTAGGGACGCCTGGGTCGGTGGGGGGAATACTTCCAAGACCTCCTCAATCCCACCAGCACGTCTTCCACTGAGGAAGCAGAGTCTGGGGACCCCGTGGTGGTCTCGCCTATCTCTAGGGCTGAGATCACCGAGGTAGTCAAAAGCTCCTCGGTGGCAAGGCCCCGGGGGTGGATGAGGTCCGCCCGGAGTTCCTCAAGGCTCTGGATGTTGTGGGGTTGTCTTGGTTGACACGTCTCAACATCGCGTGGACATCGGGGGCAGTGCTTCTGGACTGGCAGACCAGGGTGGTGGTTCCCCTCTTCAAAAAGGGGGACCGGAGGGTGTGCTCCAACTATAGGGGGGTTACACTCCTCAGCCTCCCTGGGAAGGTCTTTTGGGGGTCCTGGAGAGGAGGGTCCACAAGATTGTCGAACCTCGGATTCAGGAGGAGCAGTGTGGTTTTCGTCCTGGTCGTGGAACTGTGGACCAGCTCTATACCCTTCGAGTTCGCCCAACCAGTCTACATGTGCTTTGTGGACTTGGAGAAGGCGTTCGACCGTGTCCCTCGGGGAGTCCTGTGGTGCTCCGGGAGTATGGGGTTCCGGACCCACTAATACAGGCTATCCGGTCCCTGTACTCCCGGTGCCAGAGCTTGGTTTGCATTGCCGGCAGTAAGTCGGACTTGTTTCCAGTGGGAGTTGGACTCCACTAGGGCTGCCCTTTGTCACCGGTTCTGTTCATAACCTTTATGGACAGAATTTCTAGGCGCAGCCAGGGCGTTGAGGGGCTGCGGTTCGGTGGCCTCAGGATTGGGTCGCTGCTTTTTGCGGATGATCTGGTCCTGTTGGCTTCATCGGAGCGTGACCTTCAGCTCTCTCTGAATGGTTCGCAGCCGAGTGTGAAGCGGCTGGGATGAGAATCAGCACCTCCAAATCCGAGGCCATGGTTCTCAGACGGAAAAGGGTGGAGTGTAGCCTCCGGGTCGGGGATGAGATCCTGCCTCAAGTGGAGGAGTTCAAGTATCTCGGGGTCTTGTTCACGAGTGAGGGAAGGATGGAGCGGGAGATTGACTGGCGGATTGGTGCAGCTTCTGCAGTAATGCGGACTCTGCACCGGTCCGTCGTGGTGAAGAAGGAGCTGAGCCGAAAGGCGAAGCTCTCGATTTACCGGTCGGTCTACGTTCCTACCCTCACCTATGGTCATGAGCTTTGGGTAGTGATCGAAAGAATGAGATTGCGAATACAAGTGGCTGAAATGAGCTTCCTTCGCAGGGTGGCTGGGCTCTCCCTTAGAGATAGGGTGAGAAGCTCGGCCATCCGCAGGGAGCTCGGAGTAGAGCTGCTCGCTGCTCCTTTGCATCAAGAGGAACCAGTTGAGGTGGCTCGGGCATCTAGTGAGGATGCCTCCTGGACGTCTCCCTGGTGAGGTGTTCCGGGCACGTCCCTCCGGGAGGCGGCCCAGGACACGCTGGAGAGACTATATCTCTCAGCTGGCCTGGGAACGC
This sequence comes from Miichthys miiuy, assembly GCA_036365135.1. NCBI lineage: Eukaryota > Metazoa > Chordata > Actinopteri > Sciaenidae > Miichthys > Miichthys miiuy. The sequence goes on from CM071614.1 coordinate 4,494,671, forward strand.
CTTGGGGTTCCCCTGAAAGAGCTGGACGTTGCCGGGGAGAAGAAAGACGAAGACGAAGTTATACAATACAAATAAAAACGACTTCCAAGCATAAAACAAATTAAAGAGGCTGTGGGCCAGATGACCCGACAGCAACAACAACAACAAAACAAAATAAGGGGCCCAAGGCAGCGTTGGTGTATCTGAAGTAAGACTTCAGCATAAAAGTTTGTCCAGTGTCCACTGTACCATTGTCACATGAGGAATCACGATCCTTAAATAATAGGATAGTGTCCATAACATAATGTCCATGTGATACTTCTGAAGCGCCCTCACCACCACTACCTAGTGAAATCAAAAATGTGACAGGTTTAAAAGAAAAAAAGATGCAAGTACAGATAATTTGTTGAGACAGAGGTTGACACAGATAGATGGAATACAACTTAACAACAGTAGGGTAGGAAAAGAGTCTGGGAATTAGTCCATTAAATCACATGTAATGAGTGAAATTGCAGAAACTGTATGATATTTTCTCAAATGCCACCACCTTACCCAGTTCTGAGACCCATTCCTGAAATAATGGGCCTACAGCATCTTTCCACTTTCTCATTATTATCTGTTTGCCAATCATGATGCTTGTCTGGACCTAGTTAGCTAAGGTGTTTTACCATGTGGCTGATAACTTTAGGGTTCCCTAGTATGTAGAGTTCAGGACAGAGTTTGTAGTTTGTCCCCGCTATTTCTGAGATATACTAATGGATCCTGGTCCAAAAATCCTGTACCTTTGGGCATGAACACAGTGCATGAACTAGGTCCCCTAACAGCCCATTACATCTCCAGCAATCTGAGGAGTCTTTCAGCCCTAGTCTAAATAACCTGCTAGGGTTTTTGAACTGTATTAGTCTTATTCTGATGTCTCTGGAGACATGTTTAGTAATACCAATAATTTTATCCCAGTCCTGTTCTTCAATAGAGATGCCCAAATCTTTTTCTCACGTTGCTTTTAGAGCTGTGGTGATATTATGGCCAGAAGTGTTTATAAGCATAGAATAAAATTGGGAAGCCTCATGTCCTGCCTCTGCAATGCGTAAAACTGAATTTAAAAGCTCCAGGCCCTGGGGAGAGGCTTGTGGTGAGCCAAAGATACTAACCAGAAGATTAAATAAGATTAATTCAAGGTACCTCCAAAATTGTTTAGTAGCCAGATCGAACTGCTCAAGCAGGTTGCCAAAAGACTTAAGTATGCCTCCTTCATATAAATGACTCAGAGTAAGAATCCCTTTATTCACCCACTCTTTCTAAATTACTGAAGATTTGCCAATTAGGAGTTTAGGATTGTCCCAAATCCAGGAAGACATAGTTAAATACGGGTTTATTTTAGTAATACGGGCTACCTTCCTCCAGATTTCCTGTAAATGGTTATGATGGGATGAGATCGAGCATTTGGTGGCATTCTGGCAGACAAGAACAACAATGGGGGAAACGATGTGCAGATTGACTGTTCCATTGAGTACCATGGAGGAGCTCTTTCTGGGGGAAGCGCCCAATGTGCCAGGTGTCTTAAGCTAAAGGCATAGTAATAAAACAGCATATTTGGAAGATCCAAACCCACTTTTTCTATCGGCTTTTGTAGTTTTCTCAGATGCATTCTAGGCTTTTTGTCGTTCCAAAAACTTTTACTAAGTACATCAAATCGTTTAAAGTACTTGGTAGGGATATCCAGGGGAAGAGACTGAAGAATATAATTTATATTGGGAGTGTAGTTCATCTTGATAATATTAACCTTGTCCCACAGAGAGAGATAAAGCGGAGACCACCTTTGCATATCTGTGTTGATTTTTTATAGGAAGGGGTCTAAATTACATTTCACTATATCACTAAGTTGTCTGGGAATAAGTATTCCTAAGTATTTAATTCCTTGAGAGGCCACTGGAAAGAGTCGGCTTGGAATAACGATGTAGGGCAATATGAGGTCAGCGGGAGGGCCTCCGACTTTGTCCAATTCACCCGATAGCCAGAAAAGCTTGAGAATGACTTTATAATTGGAGTAGAGTGAGAACGGATTTGCCTGGGTTTGTGATGAAGACTAGAGTATCATCAGCATAAAGCAAAAGTTTATGTGTATAGCCTCCAATCGTAATACCAGGGATATCAGTGTCCTTACGAATTGCCGCAGCCAGAAAAAGTGGTGAACCTTGCTGGGTCCCACGGCTGAGTCTGAAATAAAAGGAGGCCACCCCATTAGTTTGAACAGCAGCCTGAGGTGCCTTGTATAATAGTTTCACCCACTTCAGAAATGTCTGTCCAAAGCCAAAGTCTCCAGCATCTGGAAAAGATAGCGCCTACATAGAAATCTTTTTCTGCGTCAAGGGAAACAGCTGCTATTGGTGCTTCTGACTGTCCACGTTACATTTATCAAATGCTGAATATTGTCAGAGGCAAATCTATTGCAAATAAATCCTACTTGGTCAGGGTGTATTAGGGAAATGACTTTATTAAGGCAATTTGCAAGGATTTTAGAGAGTATTTTGATATCGAGTGATATCAGAGGGATCAGCCGATAGCTTGTACAGTCAGTAGGTTTCTTGCCTTTTTTCAATATAAGGGTTATCAGGGCCTGACACAAGGTAGGGGGCAGTGTTCCCAGGCTAAAGGCTTCATTATACATTTGCAGCAAAAGTGGAGTTACCTCCTATGAAAAACATTTGAAAAATTCAGCGGTGAGACCATCCACCAGGTCCTGGTGCTTTGCCTACTTTTAAAGTCCTAATGACCTCCAATATTTCACTGGCTGTAACTGGGGCATCCAGTACATCTCGCTGATCAGGATTCATTGTACGGAGATCCAGCCCCTCCAAGAATTTGATAATTTCATCTTGTGTATTGGATGCTGATGATGTATACAGTTTCATGTAGAATCTTTTTAATGTTTCATTTATATCAGCTGACTTTGTCAAAAGAGCTCCTCCCTCTGACTGAACAGCGGTTATTGTGGCCATGGACTCTTATTGATTAATATAGCGAGCTAGTAACTTCCCTGCCTTATCCCCAGATTCAAGCATGGTCATGGACACATAGCATGGTCTCATACTAATACGTTCCCAATAGTGCACGATACTGTAAATGGAAGTATTCCTTCAGAAATAAAGAAATAATCAATCCTTGTGAACATGCTGTGCATTGTTCAGAAAAATGTATAATCCCTTCCAGCATGGTTAAACAGCCACCATATATCCACAAGACCCAGGGCAGAGCACAATTTCTTAACTACACTTAGCGACTTAGGTGGCTTAGCTTTGCTGGGGCTACTCGTGTCAATGACTGCATCCATTACCATGTTCATGTCCCCTGCTCATATGATTGGGTAGCTGCCCATATCAATCAATTTACATTCCAGATTGGCAAAGAATCCAGGAGCATCATTGTTAGGGGTGTAGGTGTTTGCTAATATCAGTGTTCTCTCCTGTATATCAGCCAGGAAGTAATAATTAATTAATTAAAAAGTAATAAGTATCCTTAATTTCTTTTAAGCATTTAAATTGTAAATGTTTATTTACTATCGTAATGACACCTCTACTTTGACTTGTGCCAGCACTACACAAAATTTTCCCCGCCTTTTACACAATTTATTTGCATCTTTTAGAGACAGGTGGCACTCCTGTAGAAACACAATATCATATCTGACTGATTTCAGACTGTGAAGTATCTTATTCCTCTTTTGGGGGTTCCCCAGACCGTTCACATTCCATTTACTATCAGCCATAAACATAGTAGTAAAGTGTGGACAAGTATGTCACTGGTACCAGGACTGTGATATGGCTTGGGTGAGCTCTATAAGAACAAAACTTTATGAACATAACTCTTTCATTACAAAATAAAAACTGTGCAAAACTCTGAACATAGTGCATCTTAAAACCCTTCAGGTCCGTGATCTGTCAGTAAAGTAACTCTGACCAACCAAGCCCATTAGCAGTGTCTTTATGAAAACTGCAGCTCTTTTAACGTGTGACTGAATTTTTACCGTGTTGTCAGTTAATCAGCCGGTGAGTGTAAGGTGTGTGGGCAGGAGAAGAGGAAGTAAAGAAAAGAAAAAGTTAGATCATACCCCTTTAACAAAAGTTGTCCGTTCCTCACGTTGGAAAAGAAAAGAAAGCCACATCTGTAGTACACTAATGAATGATCAGTCAGCGGCTTCAGGTGATGATGAGTGTAGGTCGTTCCTGATGAAATCCATGTCTGTCCTCGGGTTCACGAAGCGGCGTGGTCCCTCTTTTGTGTCGATTTTGAGCGTGGCTGGGTACTGTAGAGCTTCACCCCGCGTTGGTGAAGCATCTTTTTGCACTCCCTGAAGGCATCACGTTTGGTTACGGTTCCCTGGAGAAGTCCGGGAAAATCATGACTCGTTTTCCTTCCCACTGAATTTTGCCTTTCTCTTGGGATGTGCGTAGGATGCGGTCTCTGTCCCCCATCACATAAACTTTGCAATCAAAGTCGCGGTCCGGGGGCCGAGTATGTGTGCACGTTCAACAAACCAGCCCTGCGACAGAGTAGTAATATCCAACATTTCAGGCAACGATTTCTCCAGGAACGCGATTGTGTCCCCGGCTGCACAGCCTTCGGGAAAGCCGACAAAACGCAGATTATTACGCCTGCTCCGTCTTCCATGTTGTCTGTCCTATCATGAAGCGTTTCAAATTCGGATCCAGTGGCCGGTGAATTATCCTTCCGCTCGGTTTCTGCATCCTCCAGGAACCCGAGTCTCCCTTCCATGTCGTTGATTCTCGCCACGATAGTTAACAATTTCTCCTCCATTGATGATGTTGCTTTGCGTATTTCCCCCAGACATTGTATCTCACCAGAAATCTGTTTCAGAACTGTAAAAATGCTTGCAATGTCCTTGGCTACGTTTCCTGACGGCTTGTCGCTGTTTTCATTCTGGCACGTTGGTCGTGCCAGAATGAAAACAGCGACAAGCTGTGGTTAGCCGACGTTAGCACCTTTACTAGCACTTACTTGGCCCCTGGCTACGTGCCTTGTATTTGGTTGATTTGTATTCTTTTGCGTGCCCGACATTACAGTCAAGTATATCGCCTACAGTCTGACTTGTAATTCAAAGAGTTATGCCGACTCTGAATGTGAATATCGGATAAAAATAACAGACACTGCAGAGCAGGGTCTGGCTAGGCAGCCATCATCTTCACCGCATCACGTGACTCCCAGATAAAGTAATTATTGTAGGTGATTTTAATATTCACGTGGACAACCACAATGATAGTCTTAGTACTGCGTCTGTCTCTTTATTAGATTCAATCGGCTTCTGTCAGAGTGTAAATAAACAGACCCATTGTCTGAACCACTCTCTTGATCTTGTTCTCTCATATGGCATTGAAATTTATCATCTAATAGTCTTTCCACAGAATCCTCTTCTATCTGACCATTTTAAAATAACCTTTGAGTTCATATTACTGGACTATAAGCCTTTTGGCAGAAACTCCTACAGCAGATGTTTATTTGATAGTGCTGTAGCCAAATTTAAGGAAGTGATTCCTTCAGTATTGAATTCAATGCCATGTCTCAATGTAGCAGAGGACTTGTCTGCTTCCTTTAGCCCCTCACAAATAGAACATCTTGTTGATAGTACTGCAGGCTCATTACGAACAACTCTCGACTCTATTGCACCTCTGAAAAAGAAAATAATTAAACAAAGGAGGTTAGCACCATGGTATAGCCAGCAGACTCGCAAATTAAAGCAATGCCACTAAACTGAAAGAATATCGTTTAGCCTGGCAAGATAATCTTGAAACATACAGGAAGGCTCGTAATTCCAGAGCAGCCTATTACTCTTCATTAATAGAGGAAAATATGAGCCAGGCTAACAGAGAGCCACAGCTCTATTGAGCCATCTATTCCTTTAGGTCTAAGTAGCAATGACTTCATGAGCTTCTTTAATGATAAAATTATTAAAACTTTTATTAAAATTATAACTACTAGAGACAAAATTCATCTTGCTCTCAACAGGCACTGATTTGCATTCTGATACAGCAAGTTTGGAAACAGCTGTAAAACCTGATATATATTTAGACTGTTTTTCTCCCATCCACCTTCATCAAATAACTTCAATAATTTCTTCATCTAAGCCGTCAACCTGTCTCTTAGACCCCATGCCAACCAGGCTGCTCAAGGATGTTTTACCTCAAGTTAGCCCTTCTTTATTGGATATGTCCAGCAGGTTCTCATGGATCGTGGCTGCTGCTTTGGTCCTGCACGACGTCTACTACATACATACTCTCTATCTCTCTATTTATCTATCTTGACCTAATGATGAAAATGGAAACCAGAAATTCAAATAAGTAAGTAGACCAAACACCCCTCCTATAATCACTGCTTGGTATCTTTTAGCACAAGCAGCTGGAGAGGAGACATGTCAGATAGGCTATTAAATGAAGACAATGCCCAATTATCTTGATTACTGCACAGATTAGGAACATTTAAACATTCAATTCAATCTTTTTGGCATGGCTTAAATAACAATGAAAACATTACTGTAGCATGTGCTATAAACGAAGAGTACAAGAAATGAAATACAATTCATTTTTAGTTAGCAGATTAGGAGAAAGTTCCGGGACATTCAATATTTGAGCATCAGCTTATATAGATAGAGATCTTATGATCTCTATCTCTTGTCTAGAGAAGTGTATACACTGACCAATTATTGTTACCTGTATACCTTAAATTTTAAAAAAGGCAGAAGAGTAATTATTTGTTAGAACTGTCAGCAGATAAGCAGATTGATCCACTGTAATCTATATATTATATCATTACATTACTGTATTATACACATTTTACACAAACATGTGTTTGTATTGCACTTGCTGGATTATGTTTTGGTAGCACATGACAATACTCTACCTACCAAATATAATTACTTAATAGATATCCTGCAGGATGTCAACGTTTCAGCTCTGCTTACCAACACAGTTTCCCATAGATAGAAGACCACTCAGTATTTACAAAAATCCTTATTTCACCTTTTCTCTAAAATTAATCATTACATCTCTCATTCCCCATTATCTGGTTTTCTTCTGCTGTACCCTGACTGAAGTACCAGTAGCTAGTAAGTATTTTATAGTCACATGATGACGTTGCACTGTAAATTGCAGGCTGTAAAGTGTTTTCATTTCCTTATTTTTGCTTTGTGTATGTTGTCCATATAAGTATGTGCTCACAGTTCTTTGACCGTTAGGTGATACCACAGCCTGTGTCTAGATTTAATTACGGAATGACATAGATTGCCAAATCCAGCGTGACATAATCAGTTTAGACACCCACACGCAGAGCTGACCTGTGGATTATATCCTTCATAGCTGCATTTGCCTCACTTTGCAAACAGACAGTTTTAATGAATTGAGCCTGATTTAATCAGGGCATTTGGCAGAAAGAAGCAGGAATTGGCACACCAGATGGCAGGCCAAGAGGAAACCACAATTGAAAATGGAGAGGAGTGGCAAACGCAGAATGGAGAAAGTGAAGGTGATCAGGAAGAGAGAAAGGAAAATGAGGAAGACATGGAGGTCGATGGAAGCATAGAGGCTTGGAATGGGTTTATTTCAGGGGGGACAGCATTGGATGAAGCAGAAGGGGAGGTGGTGGCTGAATGGAGACCTGGTGAAACAGTCACCCCACAGCACGTCTTACGGCTGAATAGTTACACTAAGGGTGAGTCCGCTTTTTAATACATATATATATATATATATATATATATATATATATATATATATATATCCTGGAGGTGTGTTCTGGGTCATTATCCTGTTGAAAAACAAATGAGGGTCCCACTAAGCTCAAAACAGACGTGATTGAATGTTTCTGCAGAAATCTGGCTTCTGATATTTTCCATTACTCCATACTGAAACAAGCCTGTATGTAGCACTCCCACCAATGTCACTCATTCCAGTTTCTCTCTAATTCAATGCAATGAAAAGCTTAACACACTTCTTTTTTTTCAGTTTTTTTTGGCCTTTTCAAGCTTTTTATTTTCGATAGAGACAGCAGAAGAGTGACAGGAATGTAGGGAGAGAGACAGGGAATGACATGTAGGAAAGAGCCACAGAAAGCCTTTGTACATGGGGCGGTTGCTCTACCAAATGAGCTAAATGACACCCCTAAGCTTAACACACTTCTGAAGAGGTGAATTCTCAGCTGTTGTTGCTTGGATGTTTGGCAGAGTACCTGTGTTCACCAGAAGACAACATCTACAATATAAGCTTCTCTCGCTTCAAGATCAGGGACCTGGGCAGTGGAGCAGTTATCCTTGACATAAAAAAACACAGTCCAGCAGGTACTTTTTCATCTCTCTTCTTACATTTGTTGAGATGCTGAATGTTATCAGGAGAACCGAAAAAATAGACTTGTAGCCTGCACTGAAATGTACTGGAGAGTATGCACACTACTGTATAGGCTGACGATTTTGATCTTCAACATTCCCTTAATAACTTTGCTGAAATGTATTTATACTAGAATTTTAGATTCTTTCAATATAAGTACTGTATGTGAGTATTGTTTGAAGACTTTGAATTGACAATATGTGAACTTTTAACGTAAAACAAGTTAATGACAACACTGATTTTTTGTAAAAAGTTTGCAATTTCTTTGGCTGGTAGATGAAAGGTCAGAAGATCAAATAATCAAATCAAAACATCAAATGTGATTAATCCTCTCTTGGACAATGGCTATCAAATGAGGATTTTATATATAAAAAAAATCAGCTGCAGTGGACCAGATTGGTCAAGAGATTTTGACTGAATCTTCAACTTTGATTCAAAATATTTGATTTTGACTTGCACAAGAGAAAAGGTCATAGGACCATTAACAATAAAAATCCCAAATTTGATATTAACTAATACATAACATATCTTTCTTTAGAAGTGTGAAACCAGACAACATCACAGCATAGATAACAATTGGTTTTTAAACACAAAACACAAAACAAAGCTGCCATAGGATGTATGTATGGTATATAAGCACAGTGCTATATTAACAATCAGCCCAAATACTCAGGTGGACCCTGCAAACTGCTGCACCGATGCACTGAGGCCAAATCACAACCACAGTGCCATATACCCCCAATGCCAAACTTAGGCCGGGATCCCGACACCCAGTTGTACCTTTCTTCGCGTTGGCCATGAGCCCAAGGACATCTGCAACCTGCTGCATATCTTCCTCCAGTTGCTTCTATGGATGATAATGTCATCTAGCAACAGATGCAGCGCCCAGTCCATGAGACACTGAAAGGTGGCTGGGGCTCCATAACCCCAATGAGAGTGTTAAGAATAGGTAGAATTTTTCCTTGACCCTGGTGACAATGATATCTGCATACAACCCTTGGTCAAATCCAGTGTTGTGAAATTGCATTTGTGTCCCAGTACATTGAGACCAGTCAATGCTAGACCCTTCAGTGACTTTGATTTCCAACATGGAAGCCTGGGGTACCTCCTGCAGTGCAAAGATCTGACTAGGAACTAACCATTCATCCCATTTTTATTCGTCATTTCTCTTTTTTCTCCAGAAATTGAAGACGTCATTGAACTTGATACAAACAGATTCATTCAGTATCACTTCTCCCCTGCATTCTTGGCCCTCAGAGAGATAGGAGCTACGTAAGTCAGAGCTATTCTTTTGGATTTACTGCTGTTACTGCTATTTATATTAAGTGGAAGAACATATTTTCATCTAAAACCAAGAAACTATATTCTTTGCTATATTGTTGGGGAACATGAAACAGTTTATCTTTTACATTACTAAATATGGTTAATGGTAAGAAATGTTAAAAAGAAGTCATTTGTTAATTTTTAGTCAAATATACTTTACACAAACTGCATAAAGTGTTAAATAAGTGCTGTCAAGACGATATCTAGGAATCAGTTGGTTTAGTGACTCATCTAATTATGTTCTAATGCAATTCTAAAGTCACCCAGTCAGCTTAATAAATAATTTATACTGTCTGTCCTATGAAGAACAACAGCATTAGTTGTTTCAGCAAGTGAAAGGATATAAGTTTATGTTAAAGTGATGTAGTAATTATGACAGGACCAAAAGGGAAAGTCCAGAGGTTGGTGTGGATTAATGGGACAACAACATTAAAGTTTCAACACATCAAATGGTATGACAGTGTTTTCTTCTTCAAGCTGATCAGCACTTGTCTCTCAGGTTGGAATTCACAGTGGGCAGCAAGGCACTGAATCGTTTCCGTCTGATTGAGAGACATTTTTTCAGAAACCTCCTGCTCAAAACCTTTGACTTTGAGATTGGCTTCTGCATTCCATACAGCAGAAACACATGTGAGCACATCTACTGCTTACCTGACCTGGAACCAGAGACAGGTACAAGTAAATGACTACTACACAGACACAAACAAAAAACATTTCCACAATGCAGGTAAAAATTAAAATGTCAAGTAAAGCTCTGTTCAAAATAGGAACAGTAAACATACAGTGGTTGGAAGGAGAAACTTTTGTTTCACTTCTACAACATGATAACTAACATTATTTAACATTTCTTTGTTTCCACCTCTTGGCATATCTGAAATCTTAAAGACATATAGACAACAGATACAACCTGTGTTGGTGCACTCCTATTTAAACCTGTTGATGGAACAATTTCTAATGGTGTTCCATTATTTGGACGATAACAAAAAATGTGTTTTAGCATGTCTACATTAGTGAAGAAATAGTCTGGCACCTTTTGTCTTTCAATGTCTAACTCATGCTGAATATGTTTGTGTTTTGCTCTGCTCAGTTGAGGAAATGATTGCCAACCCATTCGAGACACGCTCAGACAGTTTTTACTTTGTCAACAACAAGCTGACCATGCATCACAAAGCAGAGTACTCCTTCAGCCCGCAAAGAGAAATGGACACATCCAGGGAATAGAGAAACTGTCAATGAATGGGGTCAGTGTGGTATATTTTCTTATAAGCTTTACAAGCATTTCATAGTATCTCACTGGTCTCTCCTAAGGTTGCAATTGAATGTGAAGTGTATGTCTGTAAGAATTTGCAATGACCTCTATCTGCGTAAAGACTAAACATCCTATAGTTTTTATGATCTCTGTCTGCATGAAGAATAAACATATTTATGACCTCTCTTGGGAGAATGGCAGGAGGTTTTGCTGACCTTTTTACCTTTCTCTACCTGAGTGGTTCTCTGTCATGACCTTTTGCCATCTCTCTCTGAGAGGTAAAACAGACATGGCAAAGTAAGTCACGAAAGACAAAGATAGAAGTTGGTTCCTTAAAAGGACATTTTCAGAATGTTTGTTCATGTTTTCTGTGGGTATAAAAGCTGGCCCGGGGGAAGAGGTGGGAGGAATTCGTCAGGAAATTCGGCATGGGGATTCGGAAGGATGCATCCCAAACTCACTTATTTCTTTAAATGAAGTCCTAATTATTCAAGTCAAGACGAGTTGCGGCTCTTTTCTTTTCAAGCATCCACAGACCGACTTCGGCAGCCATGGAAAAGTCACGACATCAGCCTCTGGTGTTCCACAAATGATGTTAAGAAAAAAGTTATTAAAAAATGATACTGTTACATATTATGTAATGTATTCCTCTTGGAGTTGTAAGGAGATAATGATATCATTGTGTTGTATTACTCAAAAGAAAAATAAGTGAATCCAGTTTACTAATTTAACACTAGATCCTCTTTATGTTATTGTATTTGTAGTAGATTCTCAGGCTGTAGTGTTCATTGGAACAGCAGTTCTTTGCCTTTTTGAAAAGAAAATCCAATTATGTACTGTAGAACCAAATAAATCTGTGAAACAAATAAATCTGTGAAAAATCTGTGATATTGTTTTGTAGTAAATGTCATATTATCTCTCTCTCTCTCTCTCTCTCTCTCTGAGAATGCTCTTACTGATCTCAGTATGCAGGCTTTCGATTGGGTGTTTGTCCCATTTTTCAAAGTTTTGATTTATAAGAGGGCCCCATACTTCACTACCATACAGTAAAATAGGTTCAATTATAGAGTGGAATATTTTGAGCCAGATTCTAACAGCTATATCAATAATTGAAGACTTTTTTAAGGCGTAAAAAGCCCTTTTTCCCTTGTCTCTGAGATCATTAACGGCCAGATTAAAATTTCCTGTAGAGCTAATTTTGAGTTCTAAATATGTGTAGTTATGTGTGTGTTTAATGTCAGCGGAGCCCAGTAAGAATTTTTGGTTTGGGTTTCCCTGACATCTGGGTCGTTTCTGGAAGACCATAATTCTCGTCTTTTCTAGGTTAACTGTCAGGGCCCAGGTCTCACAGAAGTTGCTGTTGTTATGCCTCTTTAGATGAAGCTAACAGTATTAGATCATCTGCAAAAAGTAGGCATTTAATATCTGTGTCAGAGAGAGTGAGGCCAGGGATATCCGATTGTTCAAGAGATTTTGCAAATTCATCAATATAAATGTTAAAAAGTTACAAAGTCCCCCCATCATTAAAAAAAAAAAAAAAGGTCAGTGTGCAAGGTCAATACAAAAGGACAACATTAAATACTTGGTGTAAGAGATGCACCGATATGGTCTAAATATGGCTGCCAAATTTTCAGAAAGGTATTATATCGTTTTCTGAGACAATAGGTGATTTTTTCCAGGGGGATGCAACTATTCATCTCAACAGACCACCTGCCAATAAGAAGAGGGGAGTCAGATTTCCATGATGCTGCAATGCACTTCTTAGCCACACATAGAGCGACTTCAATGAATTTGAGTTTTGCATTGTTCAGAGAGCGGCGAATACTTGTAAAGTTCCCCAATAAACAAAGTTCAGGGTCCACTGGAACATTAACTCCTGTGATCCTGGTTAAGGTGGAGCAAATATCGTGCCAGAAAGGCCTAACTTTCATACACAGCCAGGTGCAATGCAAAAAGGAACCAACTTCGGTATCACATCTGAAGCACATTTCTGACAGGTTAGATTTGAATGAGTGTAATTTTTCTGGGGTAAGGTATAATTGATGTAAAATATTATAGTTAATCAATCTATACCGGGCATTAATAATAGTTGACAAGCCGTTTTGACACAATTCTGTCCACAACTGCTCATCAATTGTAACATTGAGATCCGACTCCCATTTCATTCTAGACCTATGCACACCTGGTTTTGGGCCCTCGTTCAACAACAAGCGATACATTTTAGAAATATATTTATGTGTGTTCCCCTCATAAGGAAATCTTTCAACATCATTCATGACAGGCAGAGTCATTTCAGGACCCAAATTAGCTCTCAGAAAGGATCTTAGTTGGAGATAACAGAAAAAGGTTTGTTTGGACAAGTTATATTTCCTCTTCAGGTGTTCAAATGACATAAAAAGTCCTTTATCGAAGCAATCCTCCAGGTGTTGGATTCCCTTATGATGCCATATGTCCAGAATCTTATTATCAAGAGTCATGGGTATAAGTTCATTTTGCTTTAAAGGTGTTTTAGGTGACAGTCCCACCTTCAGTCCAAGACTTTTGTGAACCTCATACCAAATTTTTATCAGATGTCTCAATATGGGGTTATCTGTCCTGTTGTTTACAGTTCCAGAGTTATGCTTATAAATGAAGTCATTATGGACCTTCTCTTTCAGAGGGTGTAATCCAATTTGTGTCCAAGAAGGGGCGTCACTGCCCTCAAAAAAGGATGAAATGAACCTCATTTGGGCTGCCAAGTAGTAGTTTTTAAAACTTGGTGGTCGAAGACCCCCGAGCCATAGTCCCATGTTAGCTTTCCCATGGATATCCGAGGTACTTTACAATTCCATAAAAATTGTCTGACATATCTATTGAGAGCTTTGAAAAAGGATTGTGGCAATGCAATGGGCAGGGATTGAAACAGGTATTGCAATCTCGGTTGTACATTCATTTTAATACAATTAACTCTTCCAATCAAGGTGAGAGGCAAGCCCATCCACCTACGTAAACCATCTTCAATCTTACTGAGCAGTGGGAGGTAATTCAATTTGTACAGGTTTTTGAGGTTGTTATCGACAAATATCCCAAGGTACTTTATACCATCCATAGGCCATCTATATGGACTTGTGCGCTGGAGTATGGAGTGTTTAAAATTTGTTAATGTAATAATTTCACTTTTTTCCAAATTCACCTTATAACCTGAAATTTTACTATAAGTATTTAATACAGTTTGTAATTTGGAAAGAGAGTTGCCAGGGTCTTTTAAGTACAAAATAACATCGTCTGCCAGAAGATTCATTTTATGAACTGTCTGGCCCACCTGAAAGCCCTTTATATCAGGATCTTGTCTAATTGCTTCAGCTAAAGGCTCAAAAAGTGCTGGCGACAAAGGGCATCCCTGTCGACTTGATCTGCTTAAAGGAAATGTAGATGAAATCTGTCCGTTGGTGCTGACTTTTGCCTGAGGTTTATGGTATAGAGTTTGAACCCAACTAATTAATGATGGGCCGAACCCAAACTTGGCTAACACTTTAAATAAATACAGCCACTCTAGCCTATCAAAGGCTTTCTCGGCATCTAAAGCCACAGCTATGCTGGGTTCCGTTTCAGATTTCGTTAAATGGATAATATTAAAGAGCCTACATAGATTATTAGCTGAAGAACGCTTTGAAATAAAGCCACACTGGTCTGGGTTTATTAGTTGTGGCAGTTATTGGCCAAGTCTGTTAGCCAGGGCCTTGGAAATTATTTTATAATCTGTATTTAATAATGAAATTGGCCGATATGAAGAGCATTTCAACGGATCTCTATTTTTTTTTGTAAATTACGGTAATTATGGCTGTAGAGAATGATTCAGGGAGTGTTCGAGTCTTAGAGGCCAAGTTGACGACATCCATGAGAAGTGGGAGGAGTAAATCCTTAAATTCCCTGTAAAATTCTGGAGAAAACCCATCTTCTCCTGGTGATTTGTTTGCTTGTAATGAGCCCAGGGCTTTTTCAATTTCTTTTTGCGTAAAGGGCAGATCAATACTATTTTGATCTTCCTGGCCAAGTTTGGGCAGTTCAATCATGGACAAAAATTCATCAGTGTTACTTAGACTTTCTGGAGGTTCTGATGTGTATAAATTTGTGTAAAACTGTTTGAATGCATCATTAATTTCTGTTAGGTTATATGATACAGAACCTGTTTCAGTTTGAATTGAATTAATCGTCCTAGAGCTTTCCTCCTTTCTCAGTTGCCAAGACAGAATTTTTTTTCGCCTTCTCTCCCAATTCATAGT
This sequence comes from Miichthys miiuy, assembly GCA_036365135.1. Classification (NCBI taxonomy): domain Eukaryota; kingdom Metazoa; phylum Chordata; class Actinopteri; family Sciaenidae; genus Miichthys; species Miichthys miiuy. Next base: position 4,509,868 of record CM071614.1, read on the forward strand.
ATCTTTGCTTGCTTCTCAGAATGTTTTTTTCAATTTTATAAGTATGCAAAGTATTGTATCTAAGCTTTTTGTTTACCAATAACTGGTGTACTTCTTTAGACCTTGATTGTTGAAATTCCTTTTCCAGTTTCAAAATGTCTGCTTCCAATTCTTCTATTTCTGCCATGTATTTCTTTTTGATACCTTTGGTATAAGAGATTATTTGTCCCCTTAAAAAAGCAAATAACTAGAGTGTGTTACCACTAACCCTCCCGTGACATTATAGTAACATGAATTATATGATACCGCGATATAAAGCAATTAAAGCAATGAGAACATAAACAGTACCAGAACCTCAGGCTGTGTAGATATGGCGGCAGTTCAAAGTGGACCATTGTAATATAGTGTATATAAAACAATATGCAAAGAGGTCCCAGTACAGCGAGCAGCTGAACAGCTGCTTTGAACAAATAGTTGCCTCACCTGGGCGCAACCGTGAATTAAATGAAAAATGTCAGTGTATGGATCTACTCCCCTTCTCGTACGTTTTTCCTTTCCAGGGACTTCGCCGCCTCCTTCGGATCCGTGAAAATCCTGGGCGCTCCGCCGTCTCGGGGGTAAACATAAAGCCTGCCCGGGTATCACAGAGTGTGTTTTATTCCTTCATCGAGCAGAGCCTGTTGCACTTCTCTGAAGGCGCGGTGCTGAGCCATGACCTCACTGGTGTAATCCGGGAAGATGAGGACCTTGCCTCCCTTGTACTCCATGGACTGTTGTCTGCCAAGGCGAAGAATCAAATCCTTCTCCTGAAAATGATGAATACGCGCCAGGATGGTACGCGGTTTGGTGCCGGCGACCGGTTTCGGGCTGGAGGGAGCGGTGCGCCTGGTCAACTTTGACTGGATGCGGAAAAAGTTTGTCGCCGAGCAGTTTAGAGATTAGTCTGGAGACGAATTCAGTGGGTTTACCTTCCTCCTCGCCCTCTTGTATCCCCACAATTTTAATGTTGTGCCTCCGAGAGCAGGCCTCCAGGTCAAGTACCTTGGCATGAAGCTGAGTGTTGCGTCCCGTCAGCTCAGTGCATTTAGCTTCAAGCACTAGCATGCGGACGTCAAGGTCGCTAGTAGCTTGCTCCTGGTTAACCACACGGCTTGCAGTTCGGCCTGGGAGGCTGCGAGTGACTGAAACTTAGCCTCAAAGGCATCAAAATGTTCATTAATGCAGTGCAGGACTGACTCTGACACCTCCTTGCACAGTTCCCTACACATATCATAAGTTTTATCTGGAGGCATGTCCGACCTGGTGGGAGAATCGCTAGCAGGGTTGCAGCTACCGATGCTACTAGCTCCCGCTCCAGTAGCATGGCTGTAGGTGGATTTGCCTTTGCTGGAGACGTTTGGCTTCGGCATTTTGGATTTTCAGTTTGATAGAGTTCTTAGGGAGATATATACACACACACTTGTGGTCTATGGGCAAAAAAGACACGGTATAAAGATGATTTTGTAAGTCGCGGAGAGGAGCACTGACTAAAAACGTCTACATCCTTTGCATGTGCACTAGCGCCCCCCTGTACTTTGTTTTAATTGTGTCATAGAATTTCCCCCTATACCTTTTTCAATTAACTTTAGGAACAGACCACTATGCCAGATTGAGTCGATTGCTTTTTTGAAATCTACAAAACAAGAGAAAAATTTGTTCTTGTTTTGATGAACATGTTTGTTAATGAGAGTGTGAAGGGTGTAGATGTGGTCAGTAGTTCGGTGTCGTGGTGTAAATCCAATTTGACTCTTGCTCAGAACGTTATGTTCGCTGAGGAAGTCTTGCAGTCGGCTGTTTAGGATGCTGCAGAATACCTTCCCCAGGTTGCTGCTGACACATATGCCTCTGTAATTGTTTGGTCAAATTTATTTCCATTTTTAAAGATTGGTGTTATGATTCCTTTGCTCCCGATGTCAGGGAAATGCCCAATGTTGAGGACAAGGTTGAATCATTTCAATATGGCAATGTTGAATTTCTTGCTGTTAAATTTCAGCATTTCATTTAGAATGCCATCGGGACCACTGGTTTTCCTTGATTGTAGGGCCTGGATTTGAAGTTAGTTAGTTAGTTAGTAGTAGCTCCTTTTCAGTAATTTGATAATCTAAAGGGTTCTGGTTGTCTTTAACGACTGATTCTAGAGTTTGTAATTTGTTGAGGAGATCATTTTGGGCAGAATTCAGTGTAATAGTACTATACAGGTTTTCAAAGTGTTGTTTCCAAATTTCACCATTTTGAATAGTCAATTCTTCTTTGTGTGGTTTGCTGATTGTTTGCCATTTTTTCCAGAAATCATTTGAGTCAATGGACTCTTCATTTTCATTGAGTTGGTGCTGCGCATGCTGCACCCTTTTAGTTCTGAGTGTTCTTCTGTATATTTTCAATGTTTCCCAATATTGGATGCGGAGCTCAGGGTTGTCAGGTTGTCTGTGTTTTTTTCTCAGATGTCTGTGTATTTTTCATTTGATAATGTTTACTGAGTGTTTTTGCATTGTCAGATGTCTGCAGTCTGTTATGTCTGTTGAATAGTTTGATACTGTCTACTGTGCTATTGACCAAGAGGAGGTCTGTTATGTTGTAGTCTGTGTGTGTAGAGACCAAAGGAGTCCCCTTGAAGTCAACCGTTGACTATGTACAGACCCAGTGTTCGACAGAGCTGCAGGAGTTGGTGCCCGCTTTTGTTGACAATTTTGTCAAATTTGTTTCTTTGGGGATGTGAAGGATATGAAGGGAGAGGAATGCTGATTTGGCCAAGTATATGTCTGTCTCCATGTGGATTAATAGAATCTGGTTCTTACACCTGTTCTGGCATAAAGGTCTCCACAGATCAGTATGTTTCCCTGGGCCTGGTATTGACTGATCTCATCTTCAAGAATGGAGAAAACATTTTCATTATGATAAGGTGATTCTGATGGGGGGATATACACTGCACACATAATTATATCTTTATCTGTGGCAATAATTTCTCTTTTTATTTTGAGCCAAATTGAAGATTCACCTTTTTTATCAATTCAATTGAGTGTTCAAGGTTTGCTTTGTACCAAATCAGCATTCCACCTGAATCTCTGCCCTGTCCTATTCCTTTCAGTTTGGTGGATGGGAACACCAACTCTCTGTAACCAGTGGAAATGTCTCCTCTGCACCAAGTTTCTTGTAAAACAAATATATCTGCATCTCCTAACTCTGTGGTGAAATCTGGGGTCCTGCTCTTAAGGCCAAAAGCAGAGGACCTCAGACCCTGGATGTTACAACATGAGATAATAAATGATTTAGATTTCATTCAGTATAAAATTCAAAATGTTGCATTCAGTGTTAAAACTGAACTTCACCTATCAGGTGGGAGCAGAGCAGGCTGAGCATGTGCTGTAGATTTGGTGACTGGAGGGGAGCTGCTGGGTGGGTGGAGCCTCTCGGTTCTGGTGGCTCTGGGTGGGTGGAGCCTCTGGTCCTGGTGCTTCTGTGTCTGTCAGGCCTCTCTCTCTCTCTCTCTCTCTGATATATATATATATATATATATATATATATATATATATATATATATATATATATATATATATATATATATATATATATATATATATATATATATATATATATATATATATATATATATATATATATATATATATATACTGTCATTATTGCTACCATATCTCCATTACAGTTTATAGTTAGTTTATGATTTGCTGCTGCTGTGCATCTGTGTCTCTCTATCTCTATCACAGGTTTCACTGCTACTGTAATCATTTTATCATTCATTGTAATTCATTGTCATTTTATCATTCATTGTAATTGTACAATATGTCTCTGTTGATTTGTTCTGTACACGTGACATCTATTGCACGTCTGTCCGTCCTGGGAGAGGGATCCCTCCTCTGTGGCTCTTCCTGAGGTTTCTTCCACCTTTTTTCCCTGTTAAAAGGGTTTTTTGTGGGCAAGTTTTTCCTCACTCGAACCGAGGGTCTAAGGACAGAGGGTGTCACTCCCTGTACAGATTGTAAAGCCCTCAGAGGCAAATGTACTTTGTGACTTTAGGCTATACAAATAAAATTTGATTTGATTTGATATTTATTCCACTCAGCCACACCGTGTGTTAAAACATATAAAAACAAAATCAACTTTGAGTGAAAAATTCAGTTATTACACATTTAAAATTGTCAAATCAAATCAAATCAAATTTTATTTGTATAGCCCAAAGTCAAAAGTACATTTGCCTCGGAGGGCTTTACAATCTGTACAGGGAGTGACACCCTCTGTCCTTAGACCCTCGGTTCGAGTGAGGAAAAACTTGCCCACAAAAAACCCTTTTAACAGGGAAAAAAGGTGGAAGAAACCTCAGGAAGAGCCACAGAGGAGGGATCCCTCTCCCAGGACGGACAGACGTGCAATAGATGTCACATGTACAGAACAAGTCAACACAAACATATTGTACAATTACAATGAATGATAAAATGACAATGAATTACAATGAATGATAAAGTGACCACAGTAGCAGATATGGTAGCAATAATGACAGTAATAATATATGTAGTGGACGTTGCGCAGGATCACAGCAGCAGCCACGATCCACGAGAACCTGCTGGACGACAGAGCACAAAAACTCCGGGGAAGTTCGGTTAGTAGCATGCATTAATGAGACATGTATGTCCACTGATGGTGAGAGAGAAAGAGGGAGGAGAGGGGGAGGGAGAGAGAGAGAGAGAGGGAGGGAGAGTCCCCCGGCAGTCTAGTCCTATGGCAGCATAACTAAGGGATGACCTGAGCCAGCCCTAACTATAAGCTTTATCAAAAAGGAAAGTCTTAAGTCTACTCTTAAAAGTGTTGACCGTGTCTGCCTCCCGAACCTGGAATGGTAGTTTGTTCCACAGAAGAGGAGCCTGATAGCTGAAAGCTCTGGCTCCCAATCTAATTGTGGGTGTCATTTAGTACTATGTTTAGTATCAAGGGTTAAATCTCTGTAAGTTGATGCTCATATTATTGTGAAAGGAATTGAAAGCAGTGGTGGAGCTTAAAACATGTAACTGGTGAAATGTGTGTGCTTGTGTGTTAGTATGCCAGTATGTGTCTGTACAGCTATTTGTGGGGACATCCTTGAGACAGAGGAAACAAAAGAGTGACCCAAAATTTCTGAAACAAAGAGAAAAAACATGAGTTAAATGTGATAGGCTGAGGCTTAGAGCCTGTGGGGTGGAGGCTGGAAGAAGGAGGAGGGAGAAAGGACAAGCAACAGGAAAAAAATGGGAACGGAAGGAACACAGAGAGGGTCGGGCAGTAACACACACATCTGGAAATAATTGGAGAGAGAGAGAGCGAGAGAGGAGAGGGTGGGACTGAGAAAGACACTGTTCTGTTCACAAAAAGGAAGAAAATGAAGAGAACCACTTGACTGAAATGTACATAAATTTAAGATAAAGTTCAGAATTAGAGAGGAAGTTAATTGGACTAAGCAGACGGAGAGAGTCAACCAGTAAAGAACAATACAAAGGAAGAGAAGAAAGGACAACTGGGTGAAAAGCCTGCTGGTTCAGGGACCAATCCAAAGGAGAGCTGAAAAGGAACCAACGTTAAGTTTGAAAAAAGAGTTGAAGGAGCCAGGCATAACCAAGAACAGCGTAACAAAGACCAGATCTGAAAGACTGGAAACTCATATTCAGGTAAAGTTTATTTGAGTTACAGATCTACAAAGTACTAAACCTAGGAACTTTGCTTTAATTAGGTTTGTCAAGATTTTTAAACCCAGACCATCAAAATTCACATAAATTCTAATCATACAGAGAGAAACTTTGCTTTTGTTTTTGGAAACTCACCATTCTGCTGTAACTTTCTTTTTGGTTTGAGCACAGTTCATGGTCAGGTTTTTAAACCACTGAAAACACTGCATCTCATCTTAGAAACGGAGAAGTTTATATGTTGCTTAAGTATCTATTTGTATTTGTATTTAGGTATATTTCTATGTTTCTGTCAGGTATGTTTTCCTCAGAGACTGTCCTCACAAGAAAAATAACAGCATCTGCTGTTTATTCAAATGTTTTACATGACCTGTTAATATGGACCTGACAAGGACCTCTAGCTCCTGTTAGTTCCTTGAGTTATGACTACCCAGACATTTACCACAGCAATCAAATCAAAAATGCTTATATCCTTTATTTATTTGTTATGGTTTTGGAAATGAAATCTAAAATGCTGTGAATCTGTTGAAAGGGGCCAGAAAACAGGAAAGATACTTTTAAAGAGAAATTCAAAAAGCTGCGTAGACATAGGATGGGATGCAATATCCCATTTACTCAATTATGTTTAATAATACGTAAACAAACATCAAGTCAGCAATGCATATATCCAAATAAGTTCACACTACATGCATTTTTTTCAAAAGGTGTAATTATTTTAAGGACATGATTGTAAATAGAAACTGAGGGTAAGCCATCTGTCAAGTGGCACCTCTGGAACATTTTGACTGCTAGTGCTAATGATCGGCCTTTATGAATAAACCAAAAAACTAAGATCAATAGCCCACAAGTTAAAGCCTTCCCTCTCTGCATCTGTTTATTTGAGCTACACATGAGTACTGACACGATGGGTTTGGATACCTTCCACTAGTATGCTGCTAAAAAGTGGAAAACAAACAGACACTGTGAACGCATGTGAGGTTTTATTTGATTTTTTTTTGTGGTGACAGAAGGAACGGGGAAATACAGAAACATTTGAACAGTAACAGATTTCCTTTTTGAAAACGTAAATAAATCCATTTTATAAGCCACTTATGAGAAGTTGATACTCACTCAACCTCAACACAGTGTTATTACAGTTTACACACTCGAGTATTGGAGTTTTGGAAGTAACACAAATAAATACAATTTTCAACATCAGTCACAGTACCTACTCCTCACTATGCTTTAAAACATAGTTACCTCAGACTTTAGCTCTCCTCTGAGTCATAGGTTTTGCTGTGGTCATGGGAAATGCCTGCAGCAGTATAATTAGGTCTACTGAGGAGGGAGGAGCTTCCTTCCTGTCAGCAGTTTGACTTGACCTGTGTGGGGTCAGTAGCCAGTGAGGACAACTCACTATGAACATGCCCATGTACACACAAACACATGAACACAAACGCACACATTCTTGCATTCTTAAAATTGCCAGCTAATATTTCTAAACTAGGGTAACAGCACCAAACAAAGTAATTGTCATATTATATCATATTATAATAAGTTCTTGATTGATATATTTATATTTGTTTTGCAGAACAGTCACATGAACATACACATTTAAAGAGTCACTGCAATTATTCCTCATATTAAAGCAGCTGTGGAGGGACTACTTCGTGACATGACTCCAATTAAAGATATTGGGCATAAAATCAACAGTCTTCATCCTAGTTAGACAGGTCAATTAAATCAAATCAAATTTTATTTGTATAGCCCAAATTCACAAAACACATTTTGCCTCTGAGGGCTTTACAATCTGTACAGGGAGTGACACCCTCTGTCCTTAGAGCCCGAGCTACAACTCAGAGTTTCTGAGTTGTTTGGGTCCAACTAAGGGATTACAAAAATGTATTTTGTGAATTTGGGCTATACAAATAAAATTTGATTTGATTTGATGTCATCAGTTCACATTGGGTGGGCAGGGGTCCAGAGAAAACTATGGAGTCCGACATCGTTTTGGCGTATGCACACACCAATGAAACATTAATTTTAGTGACCTCCGATTGGCGTAACCGGGTGTCTTTATCGCTGACGTGAATAACAATCTTACTGTATCTACGTTTATCTTCAGCCAGTAGTTTAAATTAGACTCGATGTCGCCCGCTCTGGCCCGGTGTCGCTAACTTCACATGTTGTAAAATGGAGCTGACCAGAGTTGGCCTCTCAGCAGGTGTGTCGCTGAGTGGGGAATATCTGTTAGAAACGTGGAGCAAGTGGAAATCACTGAGCCTCGCCTCCGAAGCAACAAATAAAAAAAATAAAACTACATTTATTACAAGTACCATTATCGCTAAAGGAGGATGAGGAGTAGCTAAACATGTGGCACACAGGGCAGGAGAGAGCAGGAGAGGAGGGAGGAGGAGAGCAGAGAGAAGCCATTGCTATAGTTAGGCTAGTTAGTGTAACTAACAGAAACTGGTAAAACCATCGGATTATGGTTACTAAAGTTAAGAGACCTGTTCGTGCACAAGCAGAACAAGTCTAAGGATGTGTAGGGATATGTAGATAATCGCTGATGTGAAAAATATCCGAAAATCTGCACTGTGGCAGTAACACTGATAACCGGAAGTGACAGAATACGCTTACCGTAGTCAGTGTGTGTGTTCATCCTGGCAGTAGCCTGTTGATTCATTTCGTCTGTTGATTCATTTCCAGTATTTAGTCATAGCAACAAACAAACAAATATGTACAGTGTTCACAATCATTTATAATTTTATGTCTCTGTTTGCAGTCCTGTCTATAGTCCCTTACTTTGTAATTTGTATGTAGTGTTATTTTTTGTTTGATAAGTGCATGTCTTGTTTAGTTATTTATTATTTATCTGATCTTTTGCACTGATGGGAGAGCTGTGCCCCAATTTCGTTGTTCTAACATATTCTGATGAATGACAATAAATGACATTTATTGTCATTGTACGGACTGTAATCTAATCTAATCAAAACCATGTCATTAGCAGCACATATCACACCACCATGGCACAGCAATAAAACACTGTCTGGGGAAAAGAACATATGTGTTCGATAAAGCTCTCTGAGATGAGATTTGTGATCTTGAGCCGTGTGAATGAAACTGAACTGACTTTAAAAACTTCAAACTATCATTCTGCTTTACAAACAGACATTGACCATGTCTGTATGACATCCATCAACCTTCTTACCAAGGAAATTCAAATTCAAGATACTGAAGAAAAGATTAATTTGGTTCTTAATTTCATTAACTATATTAAGTCATATGAACACAGTGGATAATCCATACCTTCAGGCCACAATTAAACACAATTAAATCAGGTTGACCAGTGACATGAAGCATATTTAAAAAATAATTATTTGCTCTTCTGTTTCCCTCATTCTTTGCAGGATGTCTGTGTCTCGGAGGTGTTTGTGCTGTGTCAAATATCTGATGTTTGTCTTTAACCTCATCTTCTGGGTTGGTATTTGCACACTAAATCCTACAGACCTTTGGACCTTTAAATTTTAATATGCTCACTGCATGCTTCAGAAATGATTCCTTAGACTTGCCAAGTCAATCCCTTATGTAACATTCATTCATTCATTCATTCACAATTTTCCACTCGCTACTAGAAACATCATTTTCAGGACAATGCATTGTGATTAATGCTGTACTTTGACTTTGGTTTGATGTTCCATTTTCTGAAAAGCTAGGAGGATGTGGCTTGTTTGGCATTGGAGTATGGCTGTCCTTCACACAGGCAGAGTTCTCCTCTCTTCCACTGTCTTTTCCATCCCTCTCAGCTGCCAATCTGCTGCTAGTTGCTGGTGGGATCACTATGGTGACTGGCTTTCTGGGTTGTCTTGGAGCACTTAAGGAGCAGCGCTGCTTGTTGTTCATGGTGAGAGGTGCATATGAAATATATGATATGTTCTTACAGATATATCTGATGTCTAATATTTTGATCTTAATGGAATTACATAAGCTGTCACTTGTACACACTATAATGTCAGTCTCTACCCGCTCTTTTCTGATCTGCAGTTCTTTGTGATTCTTCTGTTCCTGGTACTGACAGAGGTGACTTTAATGTTGGTTATACACATCTTCCATGATAAGGTAAGTTTAATGCACACTACTGCTACACAACTTGTAACAAATAAAATTATCAGTGATTGTTGTTGTTTGAAAACAACAATGGTGGTTAGTGTAGATGCTGCTAGCATCGGAAATGGAGAGAATTTCTTCATTAAAAGAAAAGCAAAGAACGGCACTGACAGTTTTTCTCCCTGGAAAATATGTTTTTGTTCTTTTTCCAGCTGTTTGAGTTTGACTACATTTGGCTAATCATGGCTCTTTGATCTAATTGGTTGAGGTTTTCCTGCTACAGATGACAGACAGATGGCTCATCCAATCACCTGCTACATATTTTTAAGCACCTGCCCAAACAGTTTCAAACAGTTATGTCAAACTTGGATCATTTTATGAACTCCATACTTTCAGAATCACTCACTAAACAGATCCGGATCTTACAAGTCCTTTGAGTCACTTGAGTCAGTACGCCATAAGAATATAAATTCTACCAGTGAAACACAAGCCCTACTGTGTTGGACTACACTAAATAAATTCAAATTTGAGAGCTATTCTACGAGGAGGGCAGTCTGCATTTTCTTTCATCTTTCATCTTATTTAAAAATTCGGAAACATTAACTATGAGGCTGTAAGTGGTTCCAAATCTTTATTTTTAGCTGGCATTATATTAAGATGACACAAAAATACATCTGCAACGCTTGTGAGTGAGCTGCTAGATTAACTGACATCGCAGTATATTTTTACATTCGACTATCTGTGTGCACCGCATACAACTCGAACAAGTCTCACTCACTCCCTCACCTCAACTGACTGCCAAAGCTCATCTGTTCTGACTAGTACTGTCAGGTGATCCACTGGAGTACAACAGTATTATATTCTCACAACTCACAATATGGTAACGCCCAATGCTGCAGTTAAAATGCCCCTCTCACACTGTTTAGGCTATATTAGCCTAGCCTCTAAAGTTTATTAGCCATAGCTACACAAAAACAAGACAACAAATTTGTGTTCAAGAAAGTCTGGCAGATAAGACCATGATTATTTATGACATATGATGCTGCAGTTAAAATGCCCCTCTTACATTGTTTTTAGCCTATGAACTATACACAAAAAGGAGTGTCTGTGTTTTAAATCAGTATCTATCATCTTGGTTATTGCTGAATTTGTCTTCTTACATTTGACTGGGGGAAGTCTTCAGATCATCATTTCACACAGTATGCAGAGCATGACGACACCACTCCCTGAAATCCATTGATGAGTCTGAATCTGCTTTGTTTCATGCTGTGTGGAAGAAATGATCCACTCAACCCAGTTAGATCAGCAAATCTGGGTCACCTGGGTCTGCTGGGTCAGCGATCCACGGATCTCGTGTCCCCTGTGTTTCAGGCTCTGTAGGAAGTACCCCCTGATCTGACTACGCCAACTCTGTTAAATCAGTAAATCTGGATCTACTATGTTTTGCGCTCTGTAGAAAGCTCAGCAGATTCACTTCAAGGATTCGAGAGTTTTGAGTCCGTAACCCTGATCCATTCGCGCTGTGTCTCCTAAGCGATGCTTTGGGTACATCAGAAAGGACATAAAATTACTGTTTTTTTTCCCAAAGCATCCAACAAACATTGCACAACAGAACGGGCAAGGGAAACTTATACTTTAATTTATTTCCAGTGTTACACTGCTCTACATTGTATTGTATAAGTAACAATTTGAATACATTCAGGTTGGCAACTCTAAATGACCTGTAGTTTGACCACCTGTGGTGTGTGATACATATTTTATGGATGTATCATTTGAATAAATAACTGTTTTTCTTTTTTTCTGTTTTTTGTTAGTTGGATTCCAAAGCACAGGGCGAATTAAAGGAGGGTATGAAGATTTATGAATCAGAACCTGGACTGAAAAAATCCTGGGACAATGTCCAAAAAATGGTGAACACTATTAGCAAACAATGCATGACTTCTTAAAGTATGTTGCATAAATATAGGACAGGCCATCTATCCATCCATCCATAAAGCCCTTTTTTTCATTATATAATTAAGGAACATTTCTGCATTACACTGTATTACACACACTGAACCAACTGAAATGCATCTCTCATTTCTCAAAATTTCTAGTGTTTTATTTGTACTTATTTGTTCTTGTGTGACTTCCTTGCTACTGACAGACAGCTATTAGCAACATGTGTATAACTCAATCTACTACATGACTTCTGTATTACTACTTATGTCTTTATAACTTCCTCTTCTCCAGTTCAAATGCTGTGGAGTAACTAACAAAACAGACTGGTATGATGTGCTAAATGGAACGCTGCCTTCTTCCTGCTGCTCTGTTGGGACAGACAAGTGTGTTGACGGATGGAGTGAGGTTGGTTTGCTGCTCAGCTTTTCTAGCACCAAGAGTCTAGAGGGGTACAGTTGCAAGAGGTTTTCATATTGTCTGATTCTTTCAAATGAAATCCAGATCTGTTCCAGATGTATGAGTGTGTGAATGTCTTCACACATGACAAATTCAAGCAATGGAGTTAATGGAATTAAGTTTTGAGTCCGCTACCCCTGCTTCACTCACTCTATGTCTCCTAAACAATGATTTGTGCTGACATTTACATCCATAATTGATGGAACTTGGCAGCTAGCCTAACTAACAGTTAGGCTACTTAGGCGGTTGGACTGGGGTATATTGTGATGAGACTGAACAGGTGGAGTGGTGTTTGTAGCGGTGTATGAATCGTGATTAATTTTTTTGTGTGTATCTTCCTTCGTTTTATGTCTGCTTTGTAAAATACTTTGCTAGTGAAAAAACTCAGAGCCAATCAGTCTTTGATCAGGCAACAACTTAGAGTTTCCCACAATGTCCTTGCAGTCGATGAAGAACAGCTCTGGTGCCTGGCTCTAAAAACTGTGGCCGCTTTTGTGTTGTGAGATTACCCATATGTGCATGATATCAGAGGAAGTGATCAAGTCTGACACAAATGTAATCATACTTGTTCTTCTACTACAATTGAATTCATTTCAATTCAATTCAATTCAGTTTTATTTATATAAAGCCATATCATAACAAGGGGTAGATAGTCGTTTAAGTGCAATATTTTAATTAATTGTTAATCTAAGTCTGTCCTCTATATGTTCTATATGCATCCTCCATACAGTTCTCTACATTTATTTTATCTTGATCCTATTTTACTTGAATTTTACTTATATATTTAGTTAGAGTTGAATGCTTACTGTTAAGAGTTTTATTGTTCTACTGTTTACTTTATATATATTTAGCTAAGAGTTCTACTGTTTACTGTTAAGAGTGTATTGTTTACTGTCTACTGTTTACTTTATATATTTATATTTAGATAAGAGTCTATTGTTTATCTTATATTGTATTCTTTTTCACTGTATGCTACTGGAAATTCATTTTCCTTGAGGGAGTCATCCCAAAGGGATCAATAAAGTGCAGTCTAAGTCTAAGTCTAAGTCTAAGATAGATAAATAGAGAGAGATAGAGAGAGCTAGTATTAGTATGTATAGTATGATAGTATGTATTCTTTCCTATGTGAACTTCCTAACTCCATGCCTTCATCCCTTCCTCATGCTCTCTGTCTGCTTCTGTATGTCTCTGCAGCCATGTTATCAGAAGGCCAGACAGTGGCTGCTAGATAACATCCCCTCGGTCCTGGTGTTTGGAGTGTGTATTGGTGTTGTGCAGGTAGTTATCTCCAAAATGTATTTCTCATGTATTTGATCAGTTTTCTGTATATTTATGCATATGTCAGTTGAAACCTTGTATCTCTGACCTCATTGATTGTTTCCCCCATCTGTTAGCCTTTAAAGTCTCAAACCCTTTAAAATTATAGAATTATTCAGCTTTTACTTCAACTCTTACTTCCTTAAAAGCTAACATTTTGATTAAGTTTTTGGCTGACAAGGACAGTGCATGCTACAACCCTGTTTCAGAAAAAGTTGTCACACTGTGTACAATGTAAATAAAAATAAATGTGATGATGTGCAAAATATTGAAACCCAACATTTAAGTGAAAATAACACAAAGACAACTTATCTAATGTTAAAACTGAGAAATTTGATAGTTTGAATTAGATGCCAGTAACATGTTTCAAAAAAGTTTTAGGACAGCTCCTGGAGGAACATCTCACAATGAACATGGTTAACTGGTAACAGGTTAATAACATGACTGGGTATAAAAAGAACCTCCCAGGGAGGCTGAGTCTTTGCAAAGTTAAGATGTGATGGGCCTCATCACTGTGAAACATTGTGCAGGTAAAAAAGTGTAATATTGGATAGCTGTAATCTTCAGGGCCTCAGGCAGTACTGTAACATAAACAGACATGATTCTGTTGTGAACATCTATACATGGGCTGTGGAACACCTCCAAAAAAACATTTTCTGTGAACACAGTTCATCTCTGCATCCATAATTGAAAGTTGAATATATATAAACCAGGTCCAGAAATGCTGCCTTCTGTGGGCCTGAGCTCAAAAACTGTCCTGTGGTCCAACAAGTAAAAATTTGAAATTCTGTTTGGAAATCATGGAAGCCGCTTCTTCCTTGCTAAAGCGAAGTGGGACCATCTGGCTTGTTATCAACACACGGTTCAAAAGCCAGCATGCATGATGGTATGGGGTGTTACATATTCTGCAAAGTAGACATCTTTTACAGGGGCGATTTTGCTTATGTCAGCAAGACAATGTCAAACCACATTCTTCATGTACTTGTGGATCTGTAGTAAAACAGTCCAGGTGCTACACTGTCCTGCCTGCAGGCCCGACCTGTCACCTATTGAAAATGTTTGACTGATTATGAAATGTAAAATATGACAAAGGAGACCTTGAACTGTTGAACAGCTCAAAAATCCTACATCAAGCAAAAATGGAAAACATTCCACTTCTCAGTTCACAGATGCTTACATAGTGCTGTTAAAAAAGATGACATTTTCATCAAATTTCTCAGTTTCAACAGTTGAGAAGTTGTCTTTGTGCTATTTACACTTAAATATGAGCTTTCAATGTTCACACCATAAAATTTTGATGACGTCTTTGGAAACAGGGTTGTAAATAGTAAATATTCACCCTCTGTTGAATGCTTATGTCCCAGTTAATTTAACAGAGAACATATCAGAAGGCTCTCTGAGCAGGTCAGTGAATAAGCTAATGAGATCAAATCTCAAATTAAAGATAAAAAATGGCCATTTCTTCAGACTAAAAACAATGACAAACCTTTCATCATCAACTGTCAAACTCAGATAGACATTAAACGGGGAGAGCATCAAAACACAGCCATCTGGCACTGTAGAATCTGCAGCTATGTTATAGATGTATGTCAATTAAAGCCTCTCCTCTACAACAAATACAACAGAACTATAATACATGGGAAAGTGGCAATACACAAAACAACTTTATGATATTGTATTCAATGTATTCATAATACATTGTTGCAGATATATAAGCACTTTCTTACCTAAAGTTTATCACTGGTATCCTTTATTAAATTTGTCTTACTTGTGTAGTTCTGAGGCTACACATGTATTGTGTCACTGCTAATAAATGTAAAGTTAATGGTAAATAGACTCAAAGCACTTTTACAACACATTCACCCATTCACACACACATTCATACACTGATGGCAGAGGCTTCCATGCAAGATCATCAACTGCTCATCCATAAACATACATTCACACCCCAACATCACTGCTTCTAGGACCAATTTGGGGTTAAGAATGTTTTTCTAGGACACTTTGATTGGACTTAGGGAGCCGGAAATGAAACCATAAATCTTTGTTTCCTCTTGGCCTCTATGAAGTTGATTAAAATTTGACCATACATTTTTAATAGCTTATTGGCCGAGAATCAATAATTCAGCTGTTTCACAAATAAAACCATTTTCTAAAAATTTTTCTAATATCACATCACCATTTGATGACACACAGAAACATCTTGGATATGATATGTTCTTTTTCAAGTGTAACATATACTCTATGGATAAGCTGATAAAAACTACAAACAAGGTGAAACAGTTGAAATGTTACAAATACTCTACAAACTATCTGTAGTAGTTATGGACTATTCAAATATGTTTTGAAGATTTTGTAGAGAAAATAGCTGTTCTTGTAATTCCAGCTATTATAATTTTTCAGTATTTGACCTGTACACCTTCTTTTCTTGTCAGATTTTGGCCCTGGTGTTCTCAATGCTGATGTACTGTCAAATCCTGTGCGCTGAGAAGCACTTGGACTGACTGAAGATGTTCACGAAGATGTTCACTGGCCTGTGATGGGAAGGCTTATCACGATCTCAATATACCCCCAAAACTGATTTGCATTTTACAAACCTCCAATTTGCTCCAGTGCTCACTTTGGGTTGAATCCTGCTGAAACTGTTGCTGATTCCCCCAAAATTTACATCCTGACTAAAGCTACTGGTGGGTGCAATCAACACTGGCCACATGGACATAGCCAGTAGTAGACTGAGGAGGTAATATCATAAACATAATGACTTAACCTTACATTATATCAGATCAGTACCACTAGAATCCATTAGCCTCCAGACAAAACAAGTTACAGTTACCTTCATGCATTGCTCCTGCAGAGTTACCAGGGGAACAAGTAAAAAAAGACATATCTGTCTCCTTATTATTCATGTGTTATAAATTATGTTATGAATTTTTAATTCAGTTACTTTACTTTCCTCACCATTCACAATTTCATAATTTCAATTTAATTATCTGTCCATTATGTCATGTTGAGAGGAAGTTTATAACCTGCTGGTCAGTTTCAAGCTAAATCAAGCAGTCTTATGGTGTAACATGTTTTTGACAAGCAGGCCCACTGTGTAAAAAAGAAGGAATGAAAAGGAAAAGAATATATTTAGCACTTAGATCACTTTTAATGGTTTCAAACAATATGTATACTATTCATATACTATATGAATACACTTTGAATGTCTGATTTAGTGACTTTACAGTATTAATCAATATTCCTATAGTAATCTGTGGTATTATTTGTATTTAGAATATTATAGCAAATGTTTGACTCATATAGTAATGTTCCCCACTGTTTGTTTTTTTCTAATGTAAACCAAAGAGATTCTCCAAATAATGAAAAGAGGTTTGTTTGGCAATTAAAACCGAGAGTATTTAATAAAATTGTATTAATAAAATTGAACAGATCACATGGCCACAGTCAACTTAAGCGCTAGTGATCTCAATCTAAATGAACACAGAGATTCAGAGAGAGAGAAAATACCAACAAAGGATACAAACAAAGATTATTATTTTTTATTGCTGCCTCAGCACAGGTCTAGAGGATTTAATTGCTACTAACCCTAACAGATGTACCAGCTACAACAGGTCACAAAACATGCTGAAAGTTTTGATTCACAAGGAGAAAAAGATAGAGGCCTGACATAAACCCAGCTGAGCTCCACTACTGTATCTTTTTACTCTCTGTGCACTCATCCCTGCAGTGTTGACTCACTAAACTGGGTCAAACTGGGTGGCTTGGTCGCCAATCTTCACTGAACTTGGCAATAGCTTAAATTTATTTAGGTTAGCACAGTGTTTCTCAAACTTTTTATAACACATACCACCTCCGAAAATATTCATTTCTCCAAGTATCACTATTTTGACAGACATTAAAATCAAGCACCGTAGGCACACCCTGTACAACTACAGACAGTTTACGCAGATGGAAAGTTTATTCCTATTTATTGTTGACTGCTGTTGAATCCTAAACAGAACCAGAGCTCATTTGGTGTTAAAGGGGTTCTCCTGATCCACATTTCTCTTCCGAATATTTCCGGTTTGGAGCCACGATTGCAGTATTTGAACCATTCATTTAACCTTTGCTTACTATCTCACATCACATTTTAACTAATCATGGATGTATGCGCATACTTTAAACTTACTTTAAATTTCCTCACTCGAACCGAGGGTCTAAGGACAGAGGGTGTCACTCCCTGTACAGATTGTAAAGTGCTCTGAGGCTAAATGTGTTTTGTGAATTTGGGCTATACAAATAAAATTTGATTTGATTTGATTTGAAACTACAATTATGCAATCCCCTGGTTTTATTTTAACCCCTCTAGAAAAGTCAAGTGCCACCAGTGGTACTCGTACCACAGTTTGAGAACCAGCGAGTTAACAAATATTGTAGATGTAAACAGAAATTATGATGCTAAAATATAAAATGAAGGTTCATTGTCCATCACAGTCTCGGCAAATGAGTTCCTCACTGCCATCAGCATGCCACTCTCTTCTCACTCTTCTAAAAATAAAGAGCTATACAGTGGCAATAGCTGACATATTCCTTCATTGCGATCAACTCTAGTTTATTCTGAAACAAACCTACAACCCTGTTTCTAAATAAGTTGGCACAGTGTGGAAAAAGAAATAAAAACATAATGTGATGATGTGCAAAACATTGTGCTATTTACATTGTGCTATGCTACAAGTCTGGACTGCAGGCAGACCAGTTTAGCACCTGAACTGTTTGAATATGTGCAGAATGTGGTTTGACATTGTTTTGCTGAAATAAGCAAAGCTGCCCTTTAAAAAAAACATTGTCTACTTTGCAGAATACGTTGCTCCAAAACCTGCATATATCCTTGAGCATTAAAGGTGCCTTCACATATGTGCAGGTTACCCATCATGCATCCTACCATGTGAACTAATGCACCCCCATGCATGCTGACTCTTGAACTTTGCATTGATAACAAGCTGGATGCTCCTTTTAGCCCGGATGACACGGCATCCATGATTTCCAAACAAAATTTCAAATTTTGACTTGTTGGACCACAGCACAGTTTTCCACTTCGCCTCAGTCCATCTTAAATGAGCTCAGGCCCTCAGAAAGCAGCAGCATTTCTCGATCTGGTTCATATACAGTTTATTTTTGGATTTATATGGATGCAGAGATGAACTGTGTTCACAGATAAAAACATTCTTAATTTGTTGCACTATTTGCCTGCACAGTCTTTCATATAGTAGTGAACCCCTCCCCATCTTTACTTCAAACACTCTTTTTATATCAATCATGTTACTAACCTGCTGCCAGTTAACCTCATTCATTGTGTTTTCTTTCAGTATTTCACAACAAAAAAAGTCTTTTTGGCAACAAAAAAGCAACTTTTTTTCAAATGTGTTGTTGGCATCAAATTCAAACAATCAAATTTCTCAGTTTCAACATTTGATAAGCGTCTTTGTGTTATTTTCAGTTAAATATGTTGCGTCAGTATTTTGCACATCAGCACATCATTGTACATAGTGTGCAAACTTTTTTAGAAACAGGGTTGTATGATATGATTTTTTTAAACTGTCAGGCAGGTGACATGCTTGGAGATGCAGTTCTGTCTGTTTGCTTTGCTGATCTGATGAACTGAGATGTATTAAATGCACTCACTGTGTTCATTACAATAAAGGAACATATCACCGAATGCAGCAGGATGAATGGTTTAGAATGGTATTATGGACAAAGCTGTCCTTCCTGCATCTTCCCAGAGTGTTATCTACTATTATTTTGGTCTGGCAGATTCAGGCTATACGAATGAAAAATAGATAAATGCACTTTCAATTTTTAAACATCCAAGAACTCCTAAATCCATCTTACCATCTTCTGTCACGTGTGGCTAGAGCTGATCCGAGCTGGATCTCGGGTGAGAGGCAGGGTACACCCTAGACAGGTTGCCAGTTCTCAGGCCTCTGTATCAGGCCATCACGGGGCTCATGACAAACAACCATTCACGCTCACTACTCCTAAACCATTAATCTAATTTCACTGACTGGGTGGGTGTTCCTCACATAAATCTAGCTATGAAAACAGAGGAGGTGTAATGGCTGGCTGTAAAATCTACATCTAATTTACATTAACTACCAATAGCAGAAACCAATAGGGCTTCAATTATTTTGAATCATGAATGCAATGAATGTAAACAGTATGAAACAACCTACAGTTAGGGGGAACATCACTGTCTACATCCTCAAAGAAGTCTCTGGAGACTTCTCACAGTCCAGGTGAGACTGTGGGAAAGCTTGCCCATCTAGGAAAGTAGAGCAAGGTCCATCCGCATTCCAATGTCATTATCCAGAGCTGAGTGTGGAAGTAACCTGGGATCTCTGAGAAGTCAGTCATACTCAACAGGCTCCTCCAAGTATACCACATTCTCCTGAAGATGAAATAAAAGGTTGAATGATAGGTATGAACATCAGAAAATAAAACTTAAAACATATTTTTTAAATTGACATAGGTGCATGGGTCTAAATTTCACTATAAGGCAATGTCTGCTATAATCCTAAACAACTAAGCAGTGCACTGTACAGGATGCTTTGAGCGTGGTCTGTATATTGATTGCTAGCAGTAGTAGCAGTATAGTAATATAATGTTGGTTTTCATTTGATTAAATGATTTAGATTTTTTAATGTAAAAACACTGAAAAAGAAGAAATTATAAAAATATAACATAAATACAGTACAGTCTAAACCACATAATATCATTCCCTGAATGCTAGTCTCACAAATTCCTCAACCCCAACTCCTCTGGGCAAAAATAAAGTACCAGTAACAAATATCTCGTATTTTTGATGAAAAACTGAGCTTAACACCCTCTATGGACATGATGACAGAGGCGAAAAGACCAAAGGGAGCGATGATGGAGGAAGCTAAGAAGAGAAAAGTTGAGAGAAGGTGAACAAGAAGCTGCCGGACAAGAGTAAATCTGGGACTGACTTTTAGTGATTGGTGAGAGCTTGGTGAAATAAAAGGCTGAAAGACAGACGCCGAGCTGGGCTGACTGCTGTTGGACTAGTCAGTAATATTAGCTGCTGCTATGTCTGCTGTTGGTGACCTTGTTGATGTTTGGCTGTGATATAACAATAATAAAAAATATTTTGTTTTGAGCCAAAAAATGTTTACTTCATGAACAAAATCTGTTTCTGTTTTGTGAGAAGAATAAAACCTCTGCTGCATTCTTTGAAGATAAGATTGAATTTATGAAACAAGTGTTGTAGGAGTCGGGACTTAGTCACTAGCTCAAGGCTCAGACATCAGGCCTACAACAATATTATAATATTGTTTAATATTCTGTCATTATTTGAATATTGGCTTCTATTTATTGTCTTGGAATAATTTAAATATTTTTATGAATTCACTCACCCATCCTCCATGTTTCTTGACCCAGGGGGCAAATGTCTCCATGTAGCACTCTGCATAGCCCTGCATGCGCTGGGCTCCTGTGGCTGTCACTATCCGCCGTGATACCTCCATGCTGACAGCCATGCGTTGCAATGTTGGACTAGCTGTTTCCAGCAGGGCTGGGGCATCAGATACCTGATTACTGCTGAAAGTGTCCAAAAGCTTGGCAAATGATGCATAAGAAAGACGAGTCAAACTGGAGCGCAGGAAAGGGTCTGACTGGATCTGTAAAAAGATAGCAGTATAGCTAATGGCAAGGAAACTTACTGTGGCTTACATATTCATCTGTCTTTGTGTCTATTGTTACTATGTTTTCATAATATCTAAATTATTATCAAGTCAACACTGCCATTTGTAGAGCAGATATTGAATTTGGGTGAAGAAATACCTGAATTTAAAGCAGAAGACCTGACAATAGAGGACAAATGAACAATGCAGCTTGACACATTATACGATAAACAACTACCTACCTTTGTGTTGATAGAATCTCCCTCCAAAGAAAGCACCTGAACAAGCTGCTGCACAACTGCCTCTTTTTCACTCACTGCTTAAAGAAAAAAGAAAGAACTTTACAGTCAATCAAAGTGTATATCAGACTAAAAACAGCTCTAGTAAAAAGCCCATCTGGAAAATGGAATACAAACCAGAGAATACAATTTGGGTAATAGATCCATGACAGTATTCTGACCCCAGTAGTCATTGCTTTGAAAAACATGAGCGTATTGATGATTGTATTGTAACTATATTTGTGCTGTCTGAATGAACCTCATGCTGTTTGTTGTACTCCTACATCTTGCACTAGAACCAGGGAATATTAATTGGTAGTTGTTTGCTTCAGTCTGAGTGTGTGTGTGTGTGTGTGTGTGTGTGTGTGTGTGTGTGTGTGTGTGTGTGTTTGATTACCTGCTGAAGATGGGGCTTTGGGTCTCAGTTTCTTTATACTCGTAGACCTCTGGGCAATCTTGTCTAGTTTCTCTGCTACTTCGTTATAGAACTCTGGAGGGTGGTCTATATCAACACCAGCAGTATGTTAGAGTGAAACTCTCATAGTGCCTTTAATATTCAACTTCAGGCACAAACTATTACAGTGTGTAGATTCAAAGCAATGAAACATTCTGTATATTTACATTTTAAATTTAGGCACAGCAGCAAATAAATGAACATGTGTAGTTGTGCAGATTTATAGTACAATGGAGGAACTTACTAGGAGAGACAATGGTCGGCAAGGGCTCTGCTTTTTTGTCAATTGACAAGCTGCCAGGCCTCTGAGGATGAGATCCATGCTCCTCTTTCCCTTTCTGTATCTCCTTCTCTTTTTCCTTCTCCTTCTCCAACTTTAAACGGAAGAATTTGGAGATCCTTTTTCTAATCTTCTTCTGGTTCAGCTTCTTCTGTGGCTTCCTCTCATCTTCTTCTGATGTCGAGGAGGGGGATATGACATCATCCTGTGGGAACAGGTTCTTCATCATTAAGAGTGTGACGAGGGTAAGAGTGCTGATTCTGTGTGTGTATATATGACACACACACACACACACACACACACACACACACACACACACAGAAAAGTGACATTAAAGTAAAACAAAAGACTAAGCAGTAATCAAGCAAAACTGTGACTTGATTTTATTGGGCTACAGTGCCTAATAAAAATAACACTTCCTTACTTCTGTTTGGTCTCTCAAGTGTGACACTTTTGTCCTGTTTTTCCTGTCCAATGAGCCTTTCTGGTCTTTGGCATGATGGCGTGTGCTGTTATGAAGTGGCAGCTGTTTTATGAAGTCCTTGAAACTGCTCTTCTTCTCATCTGCTGAACTGGCATCTTCCAGTTGTGAATCCCTTTCATCCTTTGCTTTTGGTTGTGGCCTGGCGCTAGCAAAGGAAGGCATAACACACTCAACAACAGGGTTGGTATATGATAGGTATAGGATAGACATGATTTAACACAATTTTAATTGTCTGTAACTGCTTCTCCTCATCAGGGTCACGGGGGGCTGGAACCTATTCTAGCTGACTTTGGTCGAGAGGCGGTGTACACCCTGGACAAATCATCAGGTCATCACAGAGCAAACAACCATTAACACTCACACACACATCTACAGACAAGTTAGAGTCACCAATTAACCTGTTATGTGGGAGGAAGTTGGAGTACCCGGAAAGAACTCACACAGAGGTTTCATCTACTTCACCTACTCATTATTACAAGGTCTACATTCACTTTTTGAATTTAAGCTGACTCCAAGTTAGAGGTTAAAGGTAATATACATGGCTAGTTTAAGATGGATTAATCAAACAAAATGCTGAGGCTGGAAATTACATTTGATAATTTTGACATCAGCATCTGCTCAAAGGTAACGGGATAGGGTTGTGTTGTTGAGAACAGTGAGAAAAAAAATGGAAAGCACAAACAGAGTAGTGAGGTACATTACCTGAACTTGTTGTGATCTTTGTAGGCACCTCCTACTGTGCCAGGTCTCTCTGTTTGGGGGATGGAAAGTGTCCGATGGAGGAAAGCTTTGAGGACTAGATGAGTCTCAGTCTTGATCTCCACCAGAGAGATGGAAGAAATGGAGGAACAGCGGTCTGCAAACTCTGACATCACTACCATAAGGTGAAACAGAAAGGCTGTTTACAATTTTCTTATTCTGCGTTAGTTAAAAAGGTGCCATGTGTAAGACTGTGACATCTTGTCACAAATCTGGCTTGAAGAAATACACCAGATAAAGTGAGATGTTTAGGTAATAACCAAGCTTTATGAAATGCTGTCCAAGATGAAAGCGAAAGCAAAACTAACATACCTGGGCAATCCAGTTCATTAACATTCCCCTTTTCTATAGCTCTTCTTGTGATGCCACACCTTATACAGCCTATGTGCCACACATACAGAGAGGGTATTCAACACATCAACATTTCATTAAACATATTTCCAATCCAGACATGTATGTAGACTGTGAGGATGTCTCTGATTCTCCTTGATCAAGTTTCAATAAATATTACATTATAAGACTTCAGAGGCTCCTGAACACTTTCTTCCCTCCTGACCTCATCATTGACCATTGATTTCAGCATTTCTCCACAACAATTAGAACAAAACAAATAATAAATGATGTGCAATAAAGCTGAACAGGAACAAAGTATTGAACATAAAAAAAAACACTGAACCAGCTGCTTCCAGAGTGATTAGTTGTTCTAACTGTGTTAATTAGAATCAGCAGGCTTAGTTCATTTATTTATTTATTTATATGATTCTTGAAAAAAGTAATTGCACCAGAGAAAGATAACTGATAATTTTCATCTGTTGTTTCCTGGGCATGTAAATGAAAAACAACCACAAAACACACAATAAATAATCTACATAAAACAGCCAATATATAAAAGTCCATCAGTGTAAGACAATAAATAGAATCAGTCTGATTAATAATAAAATCAATACTATAATCACCCATTCACACAGTATCCACACTTCAGCTAGAGTGGTGGAGCCCCACATAAGCGCGCATTCAGACAGGATCAGGGATTGCAGCAACTCCTAGCAGGGTTGTCCGGTGGTGGGGGGGTGAGGGGAGCTGAGGTGGGTTGCTGTGGGCGTGTCTATACCTGCTGAATGGAACCGCTGTGAAACAACCAGGAAATAACTTTTTATTTCTCTGATTAACAGCTTTATCGAGGCCGGCGCTCGCTCACTGTTATTGTTACACTCTCTCAAACCATCGGACACAAATCAAATTAAACTTCTTGTGTCACTATTTTGTGGAGTAAATTGCGTGTCCGTGAATCCACCTCGATTGTCTCTGCTTCAGAGACATTTCAGGCTGTCTGTGGAGGTTCCATTTTTCACAAAGTTGGATCTGGCTCAACTTCTCTCCCGCATGCCGGTGTTTTATTTGCGGCAACCCCTGCATTGTGGTCTGCCGGTGCGGAAATGCAGGACCCCCACTGAAATGAATTGAAAGACCTCAGTTTTTGCCGCAGCGCCTGATCCTGTGTGAACCCCCGCTAAAACAAACTTTTTTCACCTATGTCACATTCAACCAGGTACACCTCCCAAAGAGATCTGCAATGTGACATCACACTTTTTAGTCTAAGGGTAATTAAACACACTTATTTATTCATTAACATAGTGATATTATATTAAGGTTCTGTCATATTCTGTAGATAGAGGCCCTGAATCTGAAACACTGGACTGGGACATAAATGAACCTAAATTACCTTAATAATGATTTAGTAGCCATGATGAAACTATGAATCATGAAAGAAAGGAGAAAATACGTGTTAGCTATAGATTATACACTATGTGTGACTGTGTTCGTTTGTAGGTGTTATTATTATGTCATATTATGTGTGTTAACTTGCATTGCAACGTGCATTCTTTTCTCTAGTAATTGAAGACTGATTAAGAAAAAGTGAGGATGTGACAGGTCTGATAGGAGCTCACTGAGGAGCAAATACAAGCTTTTCCCAGAAGGGAATTTACACATGCTGGCATGATCCAACAGTGAAGAGTTTAGAGATTATAGATCCACCTTTACGGATAATGGAGGAAAGACAGACAGACTAAATGAATGAATGTTCATTAATGAGAATGAATTGGACAGCACATTTCGAGATGATGGGAGCTGGATTAGCTGCAGTGCTGCAGTGTGCTTCCTCACTCCGGAAGATGGCAGTAATGTGACACAAAGCAGGAAGAGGAAGAAGAGGGTCGGAGAGATTATGGCAACAGGACCAGTTAGAAGAATCCGCACCGGCCGGCCCGGCAGCCCGCTGAGAACCTTCTGATACCAGGAAATGAAAGTGACAATGACACTATTTGTGTGTGTGTGTGTGTGTGTGTGTGTGTGTGTGAGAGAGAGAGAGAGAGAGAGAGAGAGACTACCACCAGCACGACCAGTTTATGATACGTTTGTTTGTGCTTGAACACAAACACTGTGCAAATAAACAGAGACAAACAGCAGAAGGATACACTGAACTAAACAAAGCTCTCTTCAAGTCTTCACTGAGTGACTTAGTTCAATAAAGTGTCTCGGTAACGTTCCGGGCCGTACATGGGCTACAGGACAAAAGATAAACTCCATGAAACGTCTCTTCGTACCTCTGTTCGTGTGTTTCGCCGAGATTCGTCTCCATTTACGACGTCTCCTTTCTTTGTAGCTCCTCACTGTTAACTGCGGCAAGAGTGCGGGGAGGAGCGACAAGCCTGTGAAGGTCTGAGCTGATCATCATCCTGATAGGAGCGACCTGTCCCGCAGACAGGGCGCCAATTATTTGTTTGTATTAAGAAGCATTAAGAAGAAAACTACATCAGAGTATGAACGCGTTTATTACAATTTATTTCATTTACAATTCATTTTAAAACCTCACGAACCAGGATGCTGTCTTTAAAATGGCTTTGTGTCATAAAGACAACTAAATAGAACTTTTGATTTAATATGATTTATCTAAGGAAAATAAACAGACATGCTCTCATGTTGACTGGTATTTCATTGACACTGACACTGATCTTTTTCTTAGTTTGTCTTAGTTTCTTCCCATATCTTTGTTAATGATTGATAAAATTGTGGGTTTGCAGAAAAAGTTTGAGAAACACTGCTTTAGTCAATGTGGCACGTCTGTGTTTGCTCCACTAGATGTCCCTCTAGGCATATTGTCTTTTATGTAGGCGATGAAGAAAAAAGCATACACGCTATATATGATTTATATGAGTCTAGTTTATTACCTCCACCAAAGGACATTATGTATTCTGAGCTCTCTGTGTGTCTATCAGCAGGATTAGGAACACCACTTAGATCTTAGATTTTTAGTCAATATTGCTTTGATGTTATAAATTGCAGTGATCTAATTTTAGATCAACCTAGACATGACTTAAAGCTATGTTCATGTGAGGCCCAATTCCAAAGAAGTTTAGACTCTGTGTAAAACATTCAAAACAGAAAGCAATGATTTGCATATCCTTTTTGACCTCTATTCAACTGAGTACAGTACAAATATAATGTTCAAACTGCTAAACTTTATTGCTTTTTGGTAAATATATTCTCATTCTGAATTTGATCTGTTTTTATTTTTTTTGGGGTTGTAGTTTTAACAGTGACTAAGATCTATTAAACAGAACCATGTGTATGCACTGCTTTATGAATGTGACTCAAAGAGTCACTGCCTTTTTGTGTACAAAAAGCAACTTTATTATTTATCATGAAGGTTTGCAACCAGGCTAAATAAATGTACAATGTAAAACAAAGTGTTGTTTAATTTAGAATAACATTACAGACAAACAATAATAAAAATAATCAATTTTATTTACAGATCAGCTTTCATAATACTCAAAGACACTTTAGTATTATGAAAGTAAAAATCATCAAACAACACAAAAACAATATTTAGCTAGGAAATTTATTTAGGAGAACAATTTTCAGTTGGATCCATTGTGGGACAGTGAGCCAGTGGAGTAACCATGCTAAACATGTTAGCTTTAATCTTAATCTATACAGCTTTGACTGAATTTGACAGAAAATAACACTATGACTCTGAGAAATCAGGTGCATTTTATTGGTCATCTTACCTGTTTATTGGCTGTATTGTATTACTGCATTACTATTATCTGTGTTTCCATCCCAGGAACACCCTGTTCACCCTGCTGCCATCTGGCAAGCAATACAGAAGTATCCGCTGCTCTACCACCCAACTACAGAGCAGCTTCTTTCCCAGGCCGTGAAACTCACATCATCCACCAGAAAATATTGGTTTTCTTGTGGAACATAAAGGAACTACAGTTTGCATTTTGTTGTGTAACCCTGTATTGTAGAATAATATATAAATTAACCTTGAACCTTCATTAGTTTAAAGTTTGAAGGAGAACGTGATCTCATGTACTACCATGCACCAGTTAGTATTATGAAACATTTCAATCAGAATCTCATCACAGTTATACTTATGTTGTCATGTCATGTATCAACCACATTTACATCCTCACATTTGGTAATTTGCCAACTATACCAAAATTAATATGAAATAAAATTGTTCTCATGCAACAGTGATGACTGTTTTATTTAGAAATGTGCACAAATCAGCACTAAGACATAACTAGAAGAAAAAACAATGTGATGAGAATGAAAATAGACGTGAAAACAAAATCAACAGGAAATAATGGAGACATAACCCAAGATGTCCTTAGCACAGCACCCCCCAAACCTGTCCAGCGTCACTGCAGTATCAAGACACTGGTACAAGGATTGGGAGTGACCAGACCAAGAATGCATAAATGGGGACTGGCAGCAAATCACAAGTATGAGACTACGCTGCAAAAAAAAAAAAAAAAATCTTTATTTTGTTCAAACTTGTGTCAATCCTTGGGGAAAAAAATAGAAAAAGGGAAGCACACTCCAAACAAATTACACAGAGCATTAGAAAATTCTTACTAGTTACTACATGTTTAGAACTCTGTTTATGGGCAAAATGAAAATAGTTAATATGCTTGTTAATTGTATGAAAGATTAACATTAAACAAAAAAAAGTGTAAAACATGAAACACATCCAATAAGTTTCCTAGTGTATAAAGTTAGTTTAGTTCTCTGACTGCGTTGTGAGAATGCTTACCTCCTGCCACCCAAAGCCATTTCCTCCCTGACAGGGAAGCGTCTGCTCTCTTCAGCTCTCATTCATCTACATATGGAGCTTTTTTCTGTGCTGATCTTCCTGCCGTCTTCCCTCAGCCCCATCTTATGTCCTTGTCTCCCTGTTCATATTCTGATCCCTCTATCTATCTTCCCATGCTGCTCCCGTCACTCTGTCTCGCCCAAAAAAATCACTGTTCATCTGGGGCCAGATAGAGAGTCAGGCAGCAGGGTGAGGCACTTCCTCTGTGACAGGAAACTAACAACAAACACCCAGAAACCACAAACAGGGGAGGGGTTAATGAGAAAGGGAGAGATAAAGAGATGCAGATGTTTGTTGGCTTTAAACAGAGTTCTAGAGGTCAGGAATAGGTCAGTTTATATCTTTGATATTCATTTCTGAAGTTTTGTTTCATTTCTGAAATAAAACTGTATGAATGTGTTCCTCCCTATCCAATCCTAAAATTATTCTAATATAAGTGGTTGAACAAAATCAGCAGTACTTGTTTTGCATAAAATGCCTTCTTAAGTTTTGCTGAAAATAATTTGAGGCTATCCGTGTTTTCACATTAAGCGTTTCCTTAGTGAATCGCAGTGGAGGAAAAGTGCACAAAGAGGGAAGATACACTTCCGACATCAGACTAACACTTCAAGCCTCCCTCATATTACTTTTAGATTAATTTTAGAATATACTTGCACAGATTGAGAACTATAGATTTTGTCCTCTGTCTCTGATACTGAAATCACCTTACACTGTCAGTATGAACAAGAGGAACCATTACAGTGACCAGTAATGCTTTTAAAATACACACAAGGCATACACATAGAAGTATTGTTTTATGACAGACTTGAAAAAATGTTCACCAATCCTTTCGAGCATTTTCACATAAAACAAACAAGCAATCTAAGAGTAGTCTAATTACTGTATGCCTATATACAGTGTTTATCTTGGTCAACGATTCTTTAACTGGAGTAGGAATCAAACCAGCAACCCTCCAATTACTAAACCACCTAGTAACAACTTGCCTTTCTGCTCCAGGCTTGCTCTGATATTTGACTCATTTCATGACAACATAATATATCACATTGGCTGGTTTAAAAGAATATGTATGATACTGTAGATTAGATTTTAGACATCCATGAAGACACCAAAACCAACAAATAATGTAGCTACTAACAAGTTTTATGTGTGTATCCAAAGCCTGATCTATCATTTAGAACTCCATTGTTGTCCAAAAACTATTAAAAAAACATCAGTGAGCCAGGCTGTTGCATTGACCATGACATGTTCCTTCATTACCATGGACACACAGTGTAGTTTATTTGTGTATGTGTGTGTAACCTTTATTTATTGAGGAAAGCAGCGATGCACACATTTTTACCTGAAGTCTCTCAGGTACAACCACCATCTGATCTGATGCCACTGAACAGCTCCACTGCAGCAGCCAGTGCAGAGTTTAGATGTCTTACTCATGAGAACCACTGAGATGGTCATGACAGAACTTTTGAACTGAACTGAACAGAACTGAGTGTGTCTGCAAGGCGCACTATTTACTATTCCCTATACTTGTTATTCTTACGTATCTTACGAATGGTGTGCTGTGACTTTTCTAAGCGTTTCACCAAACGGTTTTGCCAAAAAATCGACAAATTTTACAATGGGTGTGTATTGGTAGAATGTTCAAGAGCTAGAGTGGGTGACATCATCGCTAGAGTGGAGGGAGAGAAACATTTGTCAAAAAATAAATTTGATAAACAGAAATAATTTATACATATAAGCATAGGAAAATTCGTGGGCCACGCAGCGATATCACTGCTGAAGCTGTCAGACTTATATTTTTGGCGGGAGATGCACTGACGTGCCAGGATCACCCACTGACAGCCCCATCTACTCCCATGTAAATTGGAAAGGAGAAATTTCAGGTCACATTTTTTAACTTTAGCCACTGAAATTCAGCATTCACATGGTCGACAAGATTAAGGGATGCTCACGGTCATTTTGGCTTTTTGATACGACCTACCGTTTGGCATAAATGGCCACTAGTTAATTTTGAGATTTTCTGTGTCTTTCAGCAGACGCTCACACACAGACAGAGCACAGCTGCAGTTAATTGCTGTGACCTGCAGCTGACCCTGGTTATTGAAGTCTCTGTGCTACTGCAAAGTCAATAATAATGTATGGGTGCAACGGGGCCAGGGGAGTCAGGCATACTCAAAATTTCTTTAGAAATTTAATAGTTAGTAGTGGTTTACATTACAGACAGAAAGAATGCGCAGCAGGCATCAGGATGGGAAATGATGGTGAGCTAGAGGGCAGGGTGCTGATGGAGTGATAGTGACAGGCTCACGTTCAAAAAGTGCAGATAAAGAGAAGTACTCCTGATAACCGCTGGGCGGGATGTCTATGGGGAATAGTTGTTTATGAAGGAGGTCTAGTCCCACTTATTATCTTCTGTAGCATCCTAAACCACTTTTACCACATCATTAACTTCAGACTTCATTAACTGTGTAACCATAGCAGCCAAATAACCTGAATATATCTGACCTTATATGGTCTGGTCTAGACCCACTTGCTTATCTGTATCTCTTTCCTGATTATGCTTATTATCAGTCATTTTTATGTCCATTTCCATCCTGAAAACACGCTACAGAAATATATTCAATTTAAAAATGTTTCTGGGTTAATTTCAATGATACTGAAGAACTAAGGCAGTCAATGCAAAAAAAAGTTTGGTTTCCAGCATCCCTTTCTTTCTGTTGTTCTCTCCCTTCAGCAGTAGAAATGTGTCACTGCAAGTGATTTTTTTCTTTATAAGCCAGCTACATTACATTCTGTGCATCTGTTACATTTAAGACATTTAAGGGATTAAAGAAGTAGTATTTATAGAGTAAAAGAAAAAATGTCAAATAAATGTGTTCTCTGACCTGATACCGCATTCTGGGTGATGAGTAGACATGATCAATGACGAATGTATCAAATCTGATATATTATGTTAGCACATATTTTAAATGGTGCCTGGTTTAAACCATCATCATCACCTCCGTAGAGGATGAAATGAAATAGATTTTTTGTGTTCTTAGAATCAGATTTTAGGAAAGCATCAACTAAATAGTTTTTTCAAGCCTCTTAATGAAAAACTCACACTCTTCTGACTGCAAAGAGATCCCCTCTTAAAACAGCATTGTGTAAGAATTGGTATTTTTTGTGATTTTATCCGGTTAGGTTGCCAGCTCACCTGACTCTGGATCTGGTGTCCATTCTAACTTCACTCCCCATTTGCACCCTCCACCATCTATCTATAAAGACACTCTGTAACTCACAGACAATTGAGACAGAGAAACCAGAGGACATCAGAGGGAAAACAAAACCAGTTTCACCAAAATCACGGACATTGTTGCTGATTTTAGTTCAATTTAATGTCATTTATATATTGCCAAATCATGGACATAGTACCTGCCAGGATTTTTGGGGGGCAGGGCATGGAGCTTCAGAATGTAAAGTACAGAATGCCAAAAAAAAAAAAAAAAAAAGCCAAAAAGAAAAAGGAAAAAGTCCTCTACTGTGACGACCAGGACCTACCCTTGTCACTAATGTCACAATATACTAAAGAGGAAAACAGATACAACAGGACTTGTATCATGATCAGAGGTGTCATAAATTGTAATTTTATTTGATCAACTTAATTACCATTTTATTTGAAACAGTGTTCCTCTGTTTGATTTTTCTCCCCAGTTTTAAACTTAACTTAACTGTAATAGTACTAGAGTCACTTTACTTGAAGTTTTTACTTCAAGTCACCCAAATGTGGATATCAAATTTTCTGCAGCTTCATGATGATGAGACAGTTATTAGTCATAATTTTATTCCATTTTCCATTTGATTGATTTTTGACAATAATCAAATCTCACAGTCTTGGTTTTCTGCTCCATTCCATAACTCAGCATTGCAGGTATAATTTCTGAGCTTGGACAAACATGTTAGGTCAATGATTCAATCCTGCTTTTATCACCCCAGAAACATTTCCAGGATCAAATCATTTCTGTCTTCTAAAAATCTGGAAATTGTCATTCATGCTGGATTAAGTACACCGGGGAAGTAAGCGCCACGGAACGGCTGCGTCCACCAGAGCTGATCGCTGCCACTCTAATTAATGAAACCATTCACACCAGGCGCGCTGCGGAACGTCTCAGCAGCGTCCCAGCAGCGACTCTCTGCGCTGCAGCGCTATCATTCCGTAGCACTTCTATTTTTGACGCGAGCCGTTGCTAAGCCGCGTAAATCTCAACAGAGCAGATTGCACCAGACAGGAAATCCGACACAGAATCAACGTAATACACATCCGCCCCCTTTCAAAATAAAACACAATACGCAGTTCATGTAGCCTATCACAACTTCACATCAACGTTACGTCATGACCGGTGGCACCAGGTCAGCAGTCAATCGATCAAAGAGTCTCAACATGAACGACGACGGGCTAATTGTTGAAGTGGAACACACACCCTTTTTATAATCTCTTCCACGTCAGAGAAGCAAAGTAAGCTGTTTGTTGTTGTTTTTTTATACACAGTTTATCGCGGGATCTCGCATACGTTCAGGATTCTCGCGTGAATACGGCTGCCTCTCTACGCTGCCATCACGCGCCCGGTGGGGATTGACGCCGGGCAGAGGACGGAATAAACCGCAGCGCAGCCGTTTCGCGGTGCTTACGTTCCGGTGTGAAGGCTTGGCATCATCATAAAAATCCTCTCTCTTCTCCAGCTCATCCCAAACTGCCAAGATTTTTGACTCAGGCGAAGAAAAACAATCACATCACACTGATTCTGGTTTCCTTACACTGGGTACTGGTTGTCTACAGAGTTGATTTATGATTGCATTGATTACTTAATTACTAAAGCCCTGAGGGGCCTTGTTCAATATTATGTAGTAGAACTTTTAGTGCCATATGTTTCTGATCCTCACATGCATAAAGATGACAGAGATTTGAGGAGATCAGGGCTGCAAACTGTGTCA
Source organism: Miichthys miiuy (assembly GCA_036365135.1). Lineage (NCBI taxonomy): Eukaryota > Metazoa > Chordata > Actinopteri > Sciaenidae > Miichthys > Miichthys miiuy. Next base: position 4,543,418 of record CM071614.1, read on the forward strand.
TCTTTTAAATTACTTTTAAAAATGTCACATTTTATTCTAATTTCTTTATTGATTTAGCTTTTGATGGCTATAGCTTTTAACCTATTGCTGTTGTCCACTATTGTGGTTGGTTATTGTATCTTGTTCTGCTTTAACTGGAAAGCACTGTGTCTTTCAAATGTCCTATTCTTATTCTTATATACATGCAAGTCTGTTTAATATTGCACAAGAGTAAATACTGCCAGCCACTTCTATGCTGAACCCCAAATCCTTCAACTGTTGATGTGGTCACTTTGGTTGTAGGTATTAATGGAATTATTAATCAGAGTTCCAAATTATAAGTATTGTGTATTTTTTTTTCATGAGAATGAAATTAGTCAATTAATTGCCTATCATTATTCTCTAAGGGTGGAGCCCAGAGTAACATTAACATTAATAAATTAGCATTTATGATTATCTTTGATAGTCCTGATAGTCAAACTTAAATCAAATCAAATCAAATCAAATTTTATTTGTATAGCCCAAAGTCACAAAATACATTTGCCTCGGAGGGCTTTACAATCTGTACAGGGAGTGACACCCTCTGTCCTTAGACCCTCGGTTCGAGTGAGGAAAAACTTGCCCACAAAAAACCCTTTTAACAGGGAAAAAAGGTGGAAGAAACCTCAGGAAGAGCCACAGAGGAGGGATCCCTCTCCCAGGACGGACAGACGTGCAATAGATGTCACATGTACAGAACAAGTCAACACAAACATATTGTACAATTACAATGAATGATGAAATGACAATGAATTACAATGAATGATAAAATGACCACAGTAGCAGATATGGTAGCAATAATGACAGTAATAATATATGTAGTGGACGTTGCGCAGGATCACAGCAGCAGCCACGATTCACGAGAACCTGCTGGACGACAGAGCACAAAAACTCCGGGGAAGTTCGGTTAGTAGCATGCATTAATGAGACATGTATGTCCACTGATGGTGAGAGAGAAAGAGGGAGGAGAGGGGGAGGGAGAGGGAGAGAGAGAGAGAGAGAGAGAGAGAGGGAGGGAGAGTCCCCCGGCAGTCTAGTCCTATAGCAGCATAACTAAGGGATGACCTGAGCCAGCCCTAACTATAAGCTTTATCAAAAAGGAAAGTCTTAAGTCTACTCTTACAAGTGTTGACCGTGTCTGCCTCCCGAGACACGGAAACTTGACACCTACACAGTTTGGTGTCCTTTAAACCATTTGAAATCCTCAGCAAGAATGGCAGTAAGGTAACATGAAGGATGACAGCTGCTATAAAACAAGAATATATTAACAATTTTGTAGAACTGTTGGGAGTATACAACATTTGCTAGTAGAGTTTTGGATATTATATTACAGATCTTATATTTGACATTAATAAGAAAGTAAAACAGTACAAAAAAAAAAAGAATAAGTTCACGTTTACATTTCACAATTTGAAATGTCACATATAACCATGTAGGTACACTGCTTATTTTTGCAGGTAGAGCACCATCTATTGTATGCTCAGCTGAATGAACCATTCTAGATAATAAACAACACAGCCCAGCAGTTATTAGTTATTAGAGAAGCTTTTCATCATAAATATAATCGCAAATACTATTCACATATTAGAAAAGTTAACGAATAAAAGATAATTATTAATTAATAAAATTATTAAAAGATCGTTTCAACCAGGTTACAGTATACACAGCAGAACTGACAGCAACAATCATCACTCTTCAGTGGATAGAGGAGGTGAAAAAATGCTGATGATTATTATAGTATTCTAGTTTTATTATATAATAAAACTATAATACTACAATAATAAGTATAATAAAAGAGGAGGAAGAGCAGTTGGCCTACACACTCCGCTACAGTAGGTGGCGCCATAAAACCCAGGAAGAAAATGAAGAAGGCGGAAGCAAGAGAAGAAGAAGAAGAACAAGAACAAGAAGAAGAACAAGAACAGAAGCAGGTATACATTGTTATTATATATCTGCGTCATGATATAAAGTAGTTATTTAACGTTAGCTACAGCTCGTTTGTGGTCTTCTTCTAAAGTGACCTTTTATAAATACATTGCGTTAGATCTGCGCAAGCGTTCAGTATGTTTGGGTATAGCAGCTAATGTTAGCATCTTAACATTATTTTTCCAAAATTTCTAGACTACCGGATTTATTGTACAATGACTCGCCATGGAAAGAACTGCACGGCCGGAGCTGTCTACACATACCACGAGAAAAAGAAAGACACGGGTGAGAGAAAACGGAGCCACGTCAGTCCTGTTCCACTGAAGCAATGAACGAGGAGGAAACACTGAACGGAGCCGAACACGGTCAAACTTTGAGAGTTTCTGCAGACGGATTATTCAGTTTAGTGCTCAGCTTAGCCGACAAGGGGCACCACATGGCTAATTACATATAAATAACTATTGACCATTTCACAAAAAGAAAATGAATGTAATCTCTGTTCACACACACACACACACACACACACACACACACACACACACATACATTACTCATAAAAAGTTCAGGATATTCATATTTCAGATTTTCAAATGCACTCTAACATTTACAGGTGAACCTAATTTGACCTTCTCTAAACTTGCACATGTCCAACTGTTCAGTGTTTCAGTACTTATTGCATAACATGCTGTTCTCTAACAAGGTGATTAAAAATCACAATGAGTGTCTGATCCATGAATGGACCACTAAATGTTCTGCTTCAATCCATCAACAGTACCTGGTCAGTGTGAGGCTTTAAACAGTACTCAAAAGTACTCAGAGGGAAGTTACCACTGAGCTTACAGTGTCACAGAGTGTCATCAGCAGGTTGCAATAAGTCGACTTGTGAACAGTGTGAGAAGTCTATAATCCATGGTCAAGGTCACATGACAAGTAACTGAGACATTGACATGTTTCATTGTGTTATACCCACCACTGCTGTTAGCCTTTGTGTTTATATTTAATGATGTATTTTATCCTCCTTCTCAGCGGCCTCTGGTTATGGAACGCAGAGTATTCGACTGGGCAAAGATGCAATCAAAGACTTTGACTGCTGCTGCCTATCCCTGCAGCCGTGTCAGAATCCTGTAGTGACGTATGTTTCTATCTCCAACACACACACAGACACACACTCAAACATGAAGTATAACCTTAACATGTGGCCCCATATATAAACATTCCATGTTCTGTTGCTGTCCACAGTCCAGATGGGTACTTGTATGAAAAGCAGGCCATTCTTGAATACATTCTGCACCAGAAGACAGAAATTGCCAAAAAAATGAAGGTAAGCCTCCACTAATGAATGTGTGAACAACAGAAACTGGCAAGAAGTGAAGTAGGGCTGCAGCTATCGATTCTTTTTGAAGTTGAGTATTCTACCGAATATTTCAGCGATAAATCGAGTAATCTGATTTTTATTTTATTTTTTTTTGCATTTTTAAACAACAGTACTATTGCATAATGTGTGACAGAAACGACAGGCCTGTTAAAACCGAATAATTGTTCCCAAACTTTGGACATCTGAGTCATATGCGTCATTGTTTACAGTCCATGTAGAACATGATCCCCGTGGTGGAACACAAGTGACTACTTAAACGAAAATAATAATTAAACGAATATTCGAGGCAAAAAAAGATTCGAGGATTTTTTTGTCTCGAATTACTCGAGTACTCGTTGCAGCTCTAAAGTGAAGCAAACAGCCTGGCTGAACATTGATTCCTGCTTCCCCAGTCCAGTTGAAGTGTCCTTGCGCATTATATGGAACACTAAATTGCTCACAATGTGACCATGATGTGTGTGTGTGTGTGTGTGTGTCATTGTGATTGGGTGAATGTGAAGTAATGTGTAAAAGTGGTTTGGGTGGTCGGTAAATAAGAAAGATGTTGAAATATACTAGTGGTTGACCAGTTTATGATGATAACATTTTCAGAGAATGTGAATGTTAATGCAGATCAATGGCATCTGTTCTGTTGGCTGTATTGTCATTTCAAATGACAACAGAAGCTCAATGACTGTGGCTAAATGCAGTGAGTGAGTCTGTGTTGGCTTTTATGTTCCTTCTGTTTAATGTGTTTTGATAGAACAAGTGAAGTAGGCTGAGAGATGTCAAACAGCAACACATCACACTGTGATCTCAAAAAGTTCAACAAAAGATGAAAAAACAAAATAGCAATTAAATTTATAGCAAATAATATTTATTAAAGCTTTGGGACTCCAGTGAACCATGATGAGAGCCATTATCCACTAATGGAGAAACCCAAGAGCGTTTGACCTCGAGGTCACGAACTGACGGCCGGATGTTCTTCTTCAGGATTTTCTGGTAGAGACCAGAATTCATAGTTCCATCAGTTACTGCAAGTCCTCCAGGTCCTGAAGCAGCAGAGCAGCCCCAGACCATCACCCTACCACCACCATGTTTAACTGTTGGTATGATGCTCTTTTTATGAAATGCTGTATTAGTTTTCCACCAGATGTAACAGGATGCACACCTTCCAAAATTTTCAACTTTTGTCTCATCAGTCCACAGAATATTTTCCCAAAAGTCTCAGGGATCATCAAGAAGCTTTTTTGGCAAAAGTGAGACGAGCCTTTGTGTTGTTTTTGGTCAGCAGTGGTTTCCAGTTTCTCCCCTGTCTCTTTCTTATTTTTGAGTCATGAACACTGTCCTTTACTGAGCCACGTGAGGCCTGCAGTTCTTAAGAAGTTGTTCTGGGTCCTTTTGTGACCTGGATGAATCATTGCTGCACTCTTGGAGTATTTTGGTAGGGTAGCCGTCTTGGGAAGGTTTTCACCACTGTAATAAGATTTCATAATGGCTCTCATCATGGTTCACTGGAGTCCCAAAGCTTTAGAAATAGCTCTAACTCTTTCCAGACTGACAGTTGTCAATGATTTTGTTTTTTCATCTTTTGTTGAACTTTTTGAGATCACAACGTGATGTGTTGCTGTTTGAGATCTCTCAGCCTACTTTACTTCACTCAAACAGGTTCTATTTCTTATTTCTGGATTCAACAGGTCTGGCAGTGATCAGGCCTGGGTGTGGACAGTGTAATTGAACTGATCTTTCACTTTATTTTATCACAGTTAGTTCATGATTTAACAAGGGGGGCAATTACTTTTTCACACAGGGCCAGGTAGGTTTGGATAGCTTTTTTTTCTCTTAATAAATGAAATCATCATTTAAAAACTGCATTTTATATTTACTTGGGTTATCTTTGTCTAATATTTAAATTTGTTTGATGACCTGAAACATTTAAGTGTGACAAACATGCAAAAAAAATCAGAAATTATTATTTGTGAATTCTTTCTATTGAAAATATTGAAGAATTCAACTCTGTGATTGTCCTCCTCCAACTCTTTAGGCGTATGAGAAGCAGAAGCAAACGCAGAAGAGCAACAGCCAACTTGAGTCCAAGTCAGAGGAAAGAGAGCGCGTGGAGAGGTTTAAAACCAGGGAAAACAGCATTGTATCCAAACCCATTAACCCATTCATGTCTGGTATGTGTCTTCATTATATCACTACATGCACTCTGTCTAACTGAACTGAGACTGTGTACACTGAGCTAGCTAATCTTAAAAATTAGTTTACATAAAGAATGAATGTTGGCACATTGGCATTCAAGCCATTAGTTTTCACATTAATTTGACACTCCACAGACAAAAGACCAAAATAACAAACAAAATATCCGTGAAACTGTGTCCTATCCAGGTGGAGTTCATGTCCTGGCGTAGTTTATTTTTATTGCAGTCTGTGAGACTGAAAAAGAGAGAGAGAGATCAGTTTTCTTCATCAACACTCAAAAATCTTAGAATTGCTGTGGAGAACTTTGTCAAAAAAAAACTGTTCCTGGAGTCAAAATTTCTTAAAATTGTATTTATTGAAGTCTGAACCCTGTAGAGGCATTACCTCTTAGAGGTACAATGTTGCTTTATCACTCAGATAAATAAAGTTTAAGTTTGAGATGAAGTGAAATTTGGCAGTGTTAGTGTTAAGGTCAAAGACGCAGCTTGTGATTGACAGGTTGGTGTTTGCTGATCCACTTTTTTCCACTTCAGGACAGAACAAAGAAAGTGAAAAAGGCAGGACAAACAACAGTTCAGCAGAGTCCTCCTCTGCCTCAGCTGGCCCTTCCACCCAAAGCCTGCCCAGTTTCTGGATTCCTTCTCTGACACCAGAGGCCAAGCCCACCCTGCTGAAGAAACCAGTAAGTGGCTTCTCCTTCCATGCCAGGTCAAAATTTACAAAAGTGGAGAAAATATGTAATTGCGCACTTGTATGTCTCACTAGTAGCAGATTGTTGATTCATCATGTTAGTCTCATGTTAGTCTCATGTTGGGCTCATGTCTGAAAAAGGGCTACAGTTAGTTTCAGGTTGTGTTTCTCCAAAAGATGAATCTGGCTTACCTTCTCTGTCGCAGGTTGTTGTTACCAGGCCTATCGGTATGAGTCAACAGTGGATTAATACAGGAGAAAATTCAACCACTGACTTTAAAGCCATGCTTCAAATCAACAATCAAATCAAAATGTGCAATCTTCAAAAAATGATAATACTTAATGTACTTAAAAAAAAAAAAAAAGTACCACGACCAAACAAACAATCCCTCCAGCCTCATGATAAGATGAGGTAGACTTTAATGATCCCACACCAGGGGGAATTCACTTCAGCAGAAATATATAGACAAAAGTCATGCTGAAGAAAGTCATGAAGTCATGCTGGTGCTGAAGAATCTGCCATCTATTGGAATGAAATCATGGTGGGAGTAGCAGTCTGTTGCTGAAGGAGCTGTTTAAGGCCTCCACAGTCTCATGCAGGAGGTGAGAGGAGTTGATGATGGATGTCAGCTTTGCTAACACTTCCTCTGTGGAGTCTATAGGAGGCAGTCCAGGACAGAGCTGGACCTCTGACCAGTTTGAGTATATTTCTGTTCCTCTCTGTGCTTCCCCCTCACCCCCTAAGACAAAAACCAATAAAAGAAGTAAGAAAAGAATTAAGACCAGCAAACCATACTACTAAATGGCATGGCTAAAACACAGTGTTTTCAGCTCTGACAGTGGCGTTGGGACACACCTAACATTTGCATCAAAAAAGCTAAAAGCTAAAGTTCAACATATTTTTACTCTTACTATTTAGATTACCAGGAAAGATTCCCAGATCCCCCCTTAGTTGCATTAGGCTGTTAAGCTATGCAAAGATAGCCAAATAAGAAAAGTGAGAATCCAGCACTGGTCAAAACGATGCAATCTCAAATCAAACTTAATTTTTATTTCATTTCATCAAGTTTGTAGCAGAGAAAACAGCAGAAAGTGTAATGCAGCCTTTTCATGGGGCTTTAGACTTGATTGTTGAATTGTTGCAAGGTTTACCTGATTGCTTTAACTGTTAACATGACACAATATTCTCTTTCTGTTTAGTTTGTGTATCTCTGATGTTGACACTGTTTTAAAGGCAGACTGACCCAGGATCCAAAGAGTCTCTTTGGCAGTCACAGCTTTCTGCTGCTAGACTGCAGATATCACTTTTTTAATCACTCCTCCTTTCTCTCCTCCTTTTGTATCCTTCAGAGTAAGGTTGTGTCATGTCCCATGTCAGGACGACCTATTAAAATGAATGAGCTGATCACAGTTTGCTTCACCCCACTGGATCCAAGCCTGGACCGAGTGGCCCTGCTCACCCGACAGGTCAGTTTCCATCAGCACCTGACAAACAAAGTGGTCAGCAACAACAGCTGATATCACCACAAACATTCAGGCTTGATAGTTGTGAGCATCTTTGTTTTAAAAAAAATCATCGATACACATTAAACACAACTGACAGAACCAAATATTACTGCTATGTAGCACTAACTGTGCAACCCCCAACTGACATCATGTAAGATGTGGTATTTGTTGCAATTTGGCACCCCCTGTTTGAGAGTGTAACACCACTGTGGCAAATATGGACAGCTCTACACGTGTTTGTCATGATTACATTACTTATGATCAAAAACTAGCGAGACAGCAGCTTTGCTTATATCAAGCAAATGCAACAACACAAGAATATATATTATAATTAATATATATTATTACTTACTTATGTCAATGACTAAAAAACAGTAATATTTACACTTATCCAGCAGCTTCATGCTCAGTTGCTCTCTTTTTCCTCTGTCATCCTCTTAGGTTAGCTATATCAACCCTGACCCCAAGTCCAGTTGAAGTGTCGTTATCATTAAACAAATTTTAATATCAGACAAAGATAACCTGAGTAAATGAAAAAGTTTTTAAATGATGATTTAATTTATTAATGGAAAAAAGCTCCAAATCTACCTGGCCCTATGTGGAAAAAGTAATTGTGCCCCTTGTTAAATCATGAATTTACTGTGATTAACCACATTTTTTGGAAAGCTGGGTTCAATTTCACTACCCAGATTACTGCCAGACCTGTTGAATATAGAAATCACTTAAATAGAAGCTGATCTCAAGATCTCAAAAAGTAGCCCATCATGCCACAATGTAAAGAAATTCAAGAACAGATGAGAAACAAAGTCAGTCTGGAAAGGTTACAAAGCCATTTCTAAGGCTTTGGGACTCCAGGTAGGTAGGTTTGGAGCTATTTTCCTTAAATCAATGAAATCATCATTTAAAAACTGCATTTTGTATTTACTCGGGTTATCTTTGTCTGATATTAAAATTTGTTTGACTTTTTCACAGCACTACAGATGTGCAAGTTGTGAACAGACGTACTTACTCTACACTCTTGGTATAATCCTTCCTTCTTTCTTCAGGACAGGTATGTATGTGCAGTAACCAGAGACGTCCTTGGCAATAGTGTTCCCTGCGCTGTCCTGCGAACCTCGTGAGTGCCAACATGTATACCCTCACTCAGATATTAAGATGTTATGTGTTAACCGTGAGGACCCTAACTAACTACACTCTGTCCTATATTCAGGGGTAATGTGGTAACTCAGGAGTGTGTAGAGAAATTGATCAAGAAGGACATGATTGATCCTGTGACTGGAGACAAACTGTCAGAGAAGGACATCATACCCCTGCAGAGGGTATGTGTGTACTTTTTATGGTGGAAATCAGTTCTCATAAGAATCAAGGATTTTCTATAATATTGGATTGTTTCATAAATTAGAAAAATAGTTTATTGTACATTGGATTTGATCATTCCTGGGGTGAGGAGGCTGACATAGGGAAGATTCAGACTGAATCAGGCATTGTTGTGAAAATGCAGGTGTTACGGCCAGATATAAGGGTATGAAGTAGTAACATAAAAACCAGATGTTAAGGTTAATAAACAAAGGAGTTGTATTAAATGAAAGTTCAGATTGTTTTAACAAAAGGAGGTGAGGCAAAAGGGAACAAAGGGTGCACGAGTGCTGTTTAAAAGAACAAACAAATATAACAAAAAGAGAACTCTAAACAGAGCCTATACTATTCTAAGTAGAAAACCAAAACGAGAAACAAAAACCTCACTATCTAAATCTAGTTGTATCATTACAACTAGATTTAGATAGTCCCTGCCCAGTCCCAGTAATTCGACACACCAACCTCCAGTTTTCAAATGCGAACAAACGAGCATCATTAAACGAGGTGAGCTCACAAACACCACACACAAAGACAAGCCGACCCGATGTTTGAGCGGCTGCAGTTTAAATAGCCCGGGCCGGGCAATTGGGCCCAGCAGATTGGCCAGCCGGGAGAGGATGTAGAGGATGTCGCCGCCAATCCCAACCCCTTGGCTTCCGGGATCCGACGTCATCGGGACCACACCTTCTCAGCTGAGACCCAATCCACTAGCAGCAACCGCACACCTGGATCTACATAGGGGATAGACACTACACACAAACATATGCCGGGGCGAAGCGGCGGCGGCCGTAACAACAGGTTTTGCCATTCATTTGAATGGATATTGCATTTAGGCTGCACTGGTGGGGGCTGCAGGGCATGCAGTGACCTCACAGCTGTGGTACCAAAAAAGCAGATGAATCAGAGAAATAGTTCTTTTCTTTTTTGTTCGTTGCTGCTGTGGTCCTGCATGATGTGATCTGTATACTTATGTAGGAACACTACTAATTAATTTAGTCTCACAAACTTCTCCAAACTGTATTCTTACATAGTGTCATAGTGTTGTTGAGGTGCTGATGTTTTGTTATATGTTCTAACAGGGTGGAACTGGCTACGCTGCCTCTGGGGTTGACCTCCATGCCAAAGAGGCTCGTCCAGTGATGCAGGTGTGAGAAGATATAGGACTGCACTGCAGTGTCGCATTAACAGATTCCTCCCAGCGTGTCGATAACTTTCACATAATTTGATGCCCTTTGTTGTTTGATGGCATATTTTTATTTTTATTTTTTTCATTTTTCATATTTTCAGTTTCATTGAATTTTTTTGTTGAACTTGATTTTTTTTTTTTTCATTCATGTGAAATACAATTCTTTAAAAAAAATTATGATGTTTCACTGACTGTGATAAGAGATAATTATTCTGTTCATTCTTTCATTTGAGCTAGTTGTTGGAAAAAATACAGCTTTGACTTTTCTTGACTATTCACTAATAAAGATTTTGCAGAAACATTATTTCAATGGTCTACATAAGAAAAGGATCAAATGATTAATCTGTCAATTATAAATTGATTGCTATATGCTGCAACATGTGAATGAAGATTAAATTGACAGGACCCGGTCTAGGTGATATTAAAGCCTTTCCAAATTTTATATCTAGACAAGATACATGTGACCCAATTTGGTTTTCTGCTGTATGTGATGGCTCGGTCCAAACTTTTAACACGTAAGCGTAGTTTTCCATTTTACTGTTTGCTTGTTACTGCGTGTCTTGTATGCATTTCTGTCACTCATTCTGCATTTTTGACTGCATTCAGCAGTGATATCACAGTAAGGCACACATGTCAGATGTTACGGATCACATCCAGAGCATTTATTGTCACTAGTGGAAACCATTGGCTGGCTGTTTTTATTATATGTAGCTTCATAGATAAATCTCAGTGTCCACACAAATTCCAATGACTTTTCATCAGGTTTACATTGCCTATTTTGAATATAAGCTCTTATTGTTGGCCAGTTCTGCTTAAGAGGATGTCCCTAAATTTGTTCCATGGTAGAAATATTTGTACATAATAAAAACATAGTTCCTCTTGTGCTCTGGTAAAATTTTTCACAGCTCATCGTGGCCATCTACTGTCATGCCTCCATAGTCTGTAATGGTGCTGGTCTTGATGTAGTCCATTTTGTCAAGCACCTCAGACAGAGTCAGACAGCCATCCTGACAGGAGGACAGGAAGGGATATGAAAATAAATATACACATAATATACAGTACATCTGGCTTTTTTGTACATATCAGGGTGACAGAAGCAAAATAGATTAGATTAGTGCATCAAAATAACTAGAAATGAAAAGTCTGAACACAGAGGAACAGACTTTTATTCTGCCAAACTGCTCCAAAATTGAAATACTTAGAACTACATCACAAGACCGAGTACTTTAGCAAATGTACACAGGTTACAAATAAAAAATAAAAACTCCCATACTTCCGTAGAAAAGTACAAATTGTAGTAAATCAGAGAATTGTTTACCTTTCAATGTGTTTGAAGTACAGTCACATTTCTACATGGTCTCTCCACAGAAAATTCTCATAAAAGGGGATATGTGGCATGACATTTGACTCTTTATCTCCACAAAATGCATACAGTTTAGTTGAATCAAGAGGAACAGGTCATATTACTGGAGAGTTGTGAAGAAAATAAAAAGAGCAAAAAGCAGTACTGTGGCTGCAAATAAGGCAAAAGAAGAATGCGGGCAGATTTTTGTAAATTGGGCCATGAGGCATGTACTCATGGTGTGGAATCTATCAGTCACAGATGTAGTGTTACAGCAAAAAATATATATTATTTTTACACTGTTTACATGTTCTTTAACAATTGTTCTACTCATACTGTTAACATTTCATATTATTTAATTAAGAATGCATAATAAGTTTGCAATTACATAATAACAAGGACATTGCCAGACATTTTTCAATCATTCAAAGTTACATTTATACCATTGTTGCTTTTGACTGACCTCTGTTATTTCTTTCCAACTGATGAGGTTACTATTTATGTTAACTAATTATGTGAAGCTTCCATTCAAAGTCAGCGGCGAAACTGAACCCCAAATTGCTCCTAAAGCAGTCGGCACCTTGCATGGCAGCTGATGCCATCACTGTATGAATGTGTGTGAATGGGTGAATATATGTAGTGTAAAAGAGTGGTCGGTAGACTAGAAAGGCCTATTTACCAGTTATATTAAAGTCATTCCATGTTTGTACAAAGAAGCACCTCAAATTGATACATATAACATAAAAGCTTGGGTGACCTGCAATTTTCTGATGTTAAACTCAAACAAAACCGAAGTTAGTCATGGAGTTCCACAAGTTCTGTATTTGGACTAATTCTATTTAGCTTATATATGATTCCTTTAAGCAACATTATTATCACTCCATTAACTTTCATTGCTATGCAGATGATACCCAGTTGTATTTATTGATCAAGCCTGATGAAACCAATCAGTTAGCTGACCTTCAAGTATACCTTAAGAACATAAAAACTTGGATGACCTGCAATTTTCTTATGTTAAAATGAGAAAAATTGAAGTTCTTGAAAACAAACACCTCAGAAACTCTCTTTCTAAAGAATCTTGGAATTATCTTTGATCAGGATATACCCTTTAACATCCACATGAAACAACGTTACATTGCAAAAATCTGTTGTAAACAGATGTAGAAAACTAGTCCACACATTTGTTACTTTTCAATTGGACTGTTGTAACTCTGTTTTCAGGCTACTCCACTAAGTCTCTTAGGACTTTGCAGCTGATTCAGAATGCTGCTGCACGTGTTCTGACAGGAACCAAGATCAGAGATCAGATTTCTCCCATTTCAGCTTCTTTTGTCTCTTGTTAAACCAAGAATAGAATTTAAATTTCTTCATGGCACTAATAATGCCACAAGCTCTTCTTTTCTTCTCTCTCTGTCTCTCTCTCTCTCCATCTGTACGCATTCATGTCCCATTAACATGTTACTAACTCAACTTCATCCTCTCCATTTCTGCTTTCTCCTCTCATTAGGCCTGTCCTATTATATGAACATTATATTTTTTTATTGATGTTATAACATACACTAATTCTAGCTACTCATCCAGGTTGTGAAAGTGTATCTGTAGGGAATAGAAGTTGATTTAGCCAGAGCCAGGAAGTCAGTTCCATTCTGTCAATATGTTTGTTTTCCAGTCATTACTGAACCCAAACAGAGCATGCTCTTAATATTTTGCCAACCCATTTTCATTTTTGGGGCCCTCTGCAGCCTACTCAGTGGTTAGGGTGAACAGGTCAACAAACTGTGATTTGTTAGTCCATTCTATTTTCAGCTGATATTCAGTGCTCCAATTGCTCCAAGACTAACCTTCTATTTCTTTTTTGAAGTTTTAAGAACAGCTTTGCTTAAGCAACATGCTGTATATTCTAGCTTGTTAGAGGCTTTATTGTGAAAATTATTGGCGCTACTGAATTTTTTTTCACTTCTATATGTGTAAAATAATTAACTAATTCTGTTACGTCAAAAATATAGCTTGAGCCCAACACCTTCAAACTACATATAATGTTATTGTAGGCAGGAAATTGTAACAGAAATCTGACAGAAACCAGCAATACACCACCTAAACAAGTACAGAGGTTCACTGTTGTATTGATAATATTTATCTGAATTACAAGTAATTACAATATATTACAGCAATGTACAAGTGATTAGTGCAAAAAGAAAACTTGTAGAAAAAACAAGATTTTATTTAATATTCAAAAAGTCAGTAACACAGCCCTTCAGTCACAAACTATGTAACCATGTGTTTCTCAGATAAAAACTCCTGATGTCGGCTGTTTTTTATTATATAAGAACAATTGCATACCCATGTGTACATTAGTACCTCTTACCTCATAGACAAAGAGCATTGTTTCAGCTGGATGCCATGCCATATTGGACATTACCACACATTTGTTAGTTTGGAACTTTGATATTTTGGAAGCCAACATCAATATCATTACCCGTGAGGACATACATCTGTTCAAAATCAAAAAGATGTGTAATGAAACAAAGAGAGAATACTGTATGTGTAGCATTATCAGTATTATCTGCATTATTTGCATACACAGTATGTGAGTGCATGCTTAATTTGAATGGATTAGCCCTTCTGTGTGGATGTGGCTATGTGGGTGTGTATCTGCATGTGCAGGGTCCATGATAGTCAGAACCTTACTTCACTGACTTTAGTCCCATTCTGTATCCCAAAACACCACAGTAACTGAATTCTCCATAGTAGTGAAATATACCCCCAAACAAGCATCTGACAGCTCATCAAAGTTCATCGTGTCTCTTTGTTAAATCTTCACCATAATTGGTTGCCTGGCTGCCCACAAACATGTTCCAGTTGGCCAGAATCTCCTTCTTGGTTATTTTCTCGTCCTGTGGTTTGGGCACCAGATTCCATCCAACATTGGTTTATTGGTTTATGAATGAAAGCCATGTGTGTGAAGGGGGTGGAGGGGAGGGGTTGCACACAGAGAGAAGCTTGTTAATAATTAATAATGAGATATCCCACAATTATCCCACAGTTATCCCACAATTACACCAATTATAGAAAAGGGATGGATTGCCATTAGTGCCTGTCTGTTAGTACTACATTATTATATTGCTGTGCAGCAATGTGCATAATGTGGCTCACTTATGTGTTTTAAGACAACAATGGACCTTTATGGCACAAAGTAAAAGATAGACAATACTTGTTAAGTCTGCTCATTGTTGGTTTGGTTTTGCGCAACATTTGATGACAGTCCGTATAAGTGAAGAATATAACCGGCTTTATCCTTTAAGTTTATATATTCTACTGACTTTGTTCTAGCAAACCAGTCTCTTCCATTCATCTCTCAAGCTAGCCTTTGACCTTTGTCATTTTCAATACATATTGCAGTTGCAATTTAAAACTCAGCTGTAAACCTTTGAATGTAATAGATGGAAAGTACAACATTCATCTTTTTTAAAAACACTTATGTTGCCACATTATCTAGAATAACTATATTGCCACATGCTGAAAATGTAAATTCTTAACAAAGTACTACATGTATTGGCAGTTAGCATGGTTTTTAATGTCGGCCAGAAGGCAGGAAATCCTAAAAACTTAAACTAGTATTTGGTATTGGATGGTTAATATGGAAGTGTGGTTCAGCTTTTGTGGTGTGTTAAAGATAGCACGTGCGTGTAGCAGCCAATAATGTAATAACTTATTGTCAATACTATAATAATGTTTTGAGCCAATAAGGTAATAATATTTTGCTGATAATGTTATGTTATTACATTATTGGCTTTATTACATTTAAAATGGCCAAAATTATTACATTATTGGCAGGTATTACATTATTGGACGTTATTACTTTATTGGTTGCTACAGACGTGTATGGCAAAGAGTTTGAGCAGTGGCAGGTCTACCTTGTCAGTGTCCGTCTCATGGATCAAGTGTTTGGCTTCATTGTCAGCATGGTCAACCTCTCCTGGCAGAATCCAGTGGGACACCTCACCAGCATCTAGGTAGCCGTCCTGCATAATACACAACTGTATTACTGAGGAACTGTAAGAACAGAGACACAATAGATCCAGCTGAAAGCTGAGGAAGAACCAGCAGTCAATGATTACAGGAAAGAAAACCCCAATCATGACTTTTGCCTGTTTATTATCAGTTCTGCTGTTGAGGTCCCTCTGTGAGTCATGGTGTCACCAGCTGCTTCTTCACATCTCTCAACAATGAGCTTCACCTGGAGTTTTTCTAGAGTGCACATGAAAAAACATGGACACCTCTACATGGTAAAAGGTAAATGGACTGTACTTATATAGCGCCTTTCTAGTCTTTTCTACATGTCAGTTCCACAAAATTTAAGAGATTTCTTTGTATTATGATGGTGGGTTCTAATAGAAGACGTCTGATTACAAGAAATGTATGTATCTCAATATTTTAAAAATGCATAAACTGATTTTGGGGGCAGCAAAAACCAGTTGTGAACACAATATTGGCAACACCTTTTAAGTTGATATGGTGAACTTGAGTTGTTTGTTTGCACCTGATGAATACAAATCCTTCGTACACTGTCTTGTAGCTCTGGTTTAGTCTCTACAAACTCCTGTAGGAAATATCCGCTTTTTAGCTGTTAAATGCCCAGTTCATTAATCACCACACAGATGTTAGCTATGTATGTCTCCCCATGCCCAAGTTCTCACTCTAACCTGGGACTGAAACAATCAATGTTGTTGAGAAAGTAATTGATTAAACATTCTGATTCTGAATAGCTGAGCACCTTTTACCTTGTTGGCATCTCTGAACTCTGAGAAATGTTTCCTCTCTGTCTTAACCCAGTCAGGCTCACTCTCCCCGTTCTCCGGAGTGTACATGTCACCTGTGGAGCAGCAGCACACACATTTAGCACACATCACCTCCAGATTAAGAGTGTTAAAAGATAAAATTGGAGTCACATACCAATGTATTCATCTATGTTGATCTTGCCATCCCTGTTCTTATCAATGTCTTCAACAGTTTCCTAAGCAACAAAATGAATAAAGAAAAAATGAAAAATGCATTTAAACATGTCCACCAGAACACAGCAAGCAGTATAAGTACATAAGTACAAGCAGTATAAATACACATTTACAGTTCATTAACCACATATTATATTATGTGGTGACAGATGCTTTGTACTTTTTTTATTATAAATTTATTTTATTTATTTATTTAGTCTGGTGATCTTGTGGTCACAATACGATTCTGCAGCTCAGCAGCTATGCTATGACTGCTCAACAGCTGAAGCTGTGATCTGATTTTCTACCTGTTTCTTCAACAGAAACAACAGAAAGACATGTGTGAACAATATCATGAATTAAGCTGCATTTAACAGTTCACACAGATTACGAAATCTGCATTTATTCTGTGAAGCTGCATTTAACAGTTCACAGAATAAATGCAGATTTCGTAATCTGTGTGCATGATTTTCCGTCTGTTTACATGGATTCTACATGAATATTTTTTCTACCATTTGCCCTGTGGGACGCTCTCTGCCAAGATGGAAACCAGACTAAAAGATGCTCTCAGACAGTAAATGGTATCTGTAGCCTAGCACTGGTGTTACTATATTTTCATTGGCAGCATGGTGCAATGCAGCTATGGTGGCTACCTCTGATTTGAGCAGCCTGTACACCACAGGTAGACAGTTACTTGTTGTTGGAGGTTGGAAGTATAAAAGCCCTACAGGACATGGACACAATGGCAATGCTAACATAGCAGGTAGCAGATATGAGCACAACGTACCTTAGCAGGTATGATATTTAACATTTTAATTTAGTATCAGCATGCTAACATTTACTAATCATTAGTAAAGGCTAAGTATAACAGGTGCTGTTGTCAGGACCAAATTGATGGATTGAGCAATGGCATTGCAGAACTGCATAGCTAAAATACTTGTCTAATATCTAATACTAGTATCTTAAATTCCTGGTGATAAGAGAGTAGATTCTACCTGCACAACCAAATCTCTCATGTAATCAAACTCCTCAGGGTGAAGGAAGGCAGTGAACTCCTCACGTGTGGCAATACCATCACCATCTCTGTCAGCTGTCTTGAAGCGCCTTTCATCCCTTGTGAGCATGGACTTATAGGTGGCCTTGTCTTCAACATCATCAAACTCCTCATCTGAAAATAAAGCTTTAATATTCAGCACTACATTCATTCTAGTGTTCATTATAGACAGTTCCTGAAATATTTCCAGACAGCCATCTGTTGAAAGAGATACACATCTATTCCTAAAAAGGGTTTGAGGGTTTTGTGTTCACTTTATTATTATTAAGTCCATGACAAGCGAGCATGCTAGTGAAGATCATACTAAAGATCCAGACAACAAATAAATTGATTTTGGTGATTTTGTTTTAATACCCTTTTTCCAGTTGAGCCTGAATGTTCATTCCTGACCTTGGGATAAGCATGAATGACCAAATAATCTCAACTCAGTGTTGTCTGTTCAATAATGAGTG
Source organism: Miichthys miiuy (assembly GCA_036365135.1). Lineage (NCBI taxonomy): Eukaryota > Metazoa > Chordata > Actinopteri > Sciaenidae > Miichthys > Miichthys miiuy. The sequence goes on from CM071614.1 coordinate 4,561,498, forward strand.
TAGATTTAAAAATGTCACTTAGGAGATGCCAAAAGGAAACCTCCAAGTCAATTCATTTGTTGTGATGGCTGACACAGCAGCACTAAAATCAGTGTCTAATGTCATATAGAAGGAGGTAGAAAAGAAAATAATACTGTAAAGGAAGAAATAAATGAAGAACTAGTAAAAGAAATTACCCAGATAGTAGCCGTAGGTGGTGTTTTTGTACTCTTCCCAGCCTATCTTGCCGTCTTGGTTCTTGTCATAATCATTCCAATGTTTGTTCACATTCTCCTCAATGTACCTCCTCTGTCGGTGTTTGATCCAATAGTGCAGCTCTGCATGAGTGACGTAGCCATCCTTGTCAGTGTCAATGCGGTCCACAATCTTCCTGTGGGGAGAGATGGGGTTAAGATTACTGATAAGGCTGATTGAAATGAAACTGTTTCCTCAATCCTTTTGGGAAGAGAACCTCAAATTCTACACATAGTAATAACATATGTAGTCCAAAATCAAATCAAATAAAAAACTGATGAATTAATACAAACAAATAAGTACACAACTACAAGTGTTAGAAGCAGCGATTTTTTTTAGAACTGTTGCTAAGGCAGATTGGGGCAGCAGTGTATAGTTTATAAAGAGTATGCCCAGGGTCAGTAACACCTACGCCAATTTGTCTTTGCTCTCCTCAGGGGTCAACTGGTCAAAGGTCTTGGCCTCCTCTTTGCCCAGGAAGGCCTCATGGTCATACTGGAAGCCGTGAGCATCATTGTGGATGTGATCACTCAGATCAGCATTGTGATGGATGCGCTTCTCCTGAGCGGGAACAGCAAAGGCAACAACAGCCAGGATCCAGAGTGATGCTAATGACTTCAGCAGCATCATGACTGACTGTTGGGGGATTAGCTGGAAACAAATTGCAGAGGTGAGCATGGTGAGCAAAGCAGAAGAGATTATAACTTTAACGTAAACGACTGCAGCGCCCCCCAGAGGTCAGAGTCTCAAATTGAGGTAATACATACAGTCCTTCTGACTGTACATTCAGATTCATCTGGGTTTTACTAATAACAACCAGCTTGTCCAATAGTCTTCTGAAGAGATTAAATGGTTTGTGCATTTATTAATATAAGTTTAAATATGTTATTGGCGTATTTTCATTTACTCAAACGGCAATCAGAACTTTACCAAGATATTTGAAACTTTATACGACTTCAACTTGTTCAAGTACAGCACACCCTGTTCAATCCAACTTGGCACAAATAATAATTTTTTGTATATTATTCTTATGTCATAATTTTGCACCTATCCATGAATGCTGCACGTTGTAGAAAAGTGTCTTCTTTCTTTCTTTCTTTCTTTCTTTCTTTCTTTCTTTTCAGAAGATAGCGAATATAAGGACTAACCCCTCATTCATGTATGCTCCCTGGAATAATTTGACGTAGACTATTACTAAGACGTAGTCTTAGTTCTATGAAAGAACAGCATAAGATAAATGGAAAGATGTTGGACATGTAATAAAAATATTTGCACCATCTCAGCACAGCTGCACACATTTGTTTTACTGAGACAGTGACTCTCTGCGGAGGAGATACAAAAGATACACAAGATACTGTTATACACAGTCAATCACTATGAACCCCAAGACTACTTTACTTTACTTTGCTTGTCATTCAGCCTAGCCCAGCAGTCTAAATCAATCCCATTATTAAACATACTTTCAGACCGTTTCCTCCATGTTGCTAGAAGTTCATCACACCTAAGCTCCATACAGGGATAACAGCTGAGTCTCTAAAGCTTGAACAAATGTTATACGCCAGTGTTATTCTAATACAACTTTATTTTGAAATAAAGAACTCACCAGTTTCTCGGCGGCTTCTCGCGACACCTCCCTTTGTAGTATGTGAACACTAGAGAAGTCCGCGTTGGCACTCTGTACCTTTAAATAACAATGTCAGAGAGGTGGGCCTTGTTGTTCAGCTAACCAATCACCAACGCCCTAATGGGTATTCTAACCAATAAAAAGTTGTAGTAGTGAGAGACAACGCTACAATGCTTTATGATAAATTCTTATTGGCTGCTAACCGCCACGTTGTCAGGCAATAGCGCACCACTTTGACGGGAACAATTATATATGGTCACGTTACACTTCCGCCCTGTGAGTATTCACTCCGTTTTAAATTCAGATGTGTTGTTGCACACACACACACAAGCAGGTTAGAGTACACCTCGGGCTGCCAATAGAAACACTGACGCACTTTGTCGTGGAAATTGACGCATAATATTAAGTAAAAAGAAAACACATAAGTGGTCAATCATGTACATAGATATTAACTAAGGTATAGAGCTGTTTTTATTTGAATCAGACTCAGATTTATTGCCAAGTAATTTGACTTAGTGCAGAATAAACATTAAAAATCAATATGATATCAATATGAGTGGTAAAAAGAGTGAGAGTTCACAGTATAGTCACAGAATATTATAAATGTGTAGGTATACAACAGGATGAAGTGTTCCCAAATAAATAAAGGCTGTGCGTTAATGTAACACAGTAGTCTGTAGATGCTATGTTAATGTAGCATGTAGGTTTGGATGGGGAGAGGAACAGAGTCAGTGTCAGAGGGGGCTCCGGGCCTTGTAGATAAGGCTAGCAGCGGACTGTAGCCTCCTGCTAGAGGGAACTCAAAGAGTTTGTGTCCAGGGTGGGAGGGATCAGCCACAATATATTTCCTTCTGCTTCTCCTGAAGCAGAGCTGGGATGATGGTGTTGAAGGTAGAGCTGAAATCCACAGTCCAGGTGCTGGAAGTGAAGGGCCATGTTAACTGCATCGTCTACAGAGCTGTTGGCTCTGTAGGGACACTGCAGGGGGTCCAGGAGGGGGTCGGTTATGTCTTTGAGGTGTGAAATCACAAGGTGCTCAAAGGACTTCATAACCACAGAGGTCAGGGCGACAGGTCTCAAGTCCTTAAGTCCTGTGGTCCTTGGCTTCTTGTAACAGGAATGATTGTTGAGGTCTTGAAGCAGGCTGGCACATGACATGTCTCCAGTGAGGTGTTGAAAATGTCTGTGAACACTGGAGACAGCTGATCGGTGCAGTGGGTTCTGTCTCCTGAAGAGCTTGTTGATGTCCCTCTCTTGGAGAGAGTCATCACTCAGGTGGGCGAGGAGGGGGGGGGACCTTTATGGAGGTGCCCAGGCCCCTGCTGAGCTGGGGGAGGTGGAGCTGATGCACTGGAGCTGGTGAGGGGTGTCATGGGGGATGGTTACAGGACTGTCCTTTTGTCTTTTAAAGCGGCAGTAGAACTCATTCAGGTTGTTGGCCAAGCGCTGGTCGTTGATGGAGTTGGGGGCTTTAGGCTTGTAGTTGGTGATCTGCCTGAGCCCTTTTTGCCCTTTTCCTTAAGACAGATGCAGATTCATTATCTGAGAACGGGTATTGGAGCTTCTCAGAGTACAGGCATTTAGCCTCTTTCATTGCCTTGCTAAACTTGTACTTCGCCTCTTTAAATCTGTCTTTGTCCCGACTCCTGAAAGCCTCTTCCTTGGCCAACATTAGCTGTCTGATTTTGATTTTGTCAGATTTTATTATTTTTGTACACAAAAATCAGAGTCTCTCTCCCATCTGGTGAAACGCTTGAAAAGCCTCTTATGAAAACCCTCTTATGCGGTGGGTACAGGTGTTCCGTGGGGCATGTCGGGCACCTCTGGCTTGACCCCCCTTCTGCTCAGAAATGGGTGTGGTGGGCAGGGGCTCCACGATGCTGTTGTGGTCGGGCAGAGACTTCTTGGGGCCGATCTTACCGCTGGGGCCCCAGGGCAGCATGATCTTCACCTTGATGCCCAGCAAACCCTGTGTTGACACAGATGTGACAATGTGAAGATGCCCGGGGGCCAATACTAACATTTTCAAAATGGAGAAATGAACAATAAAAGTACAAATGCACTGTGACTTATCTCTATGACAATTTTGTTTTCATTGTCACAATTATCTTTTTTTTTTTTTTTAAACGGCAATGTTCTTTCACATCTGAAGTCAGATAACAAAGAATAAATTGTATGGAATACGTTAAACTTGCATGAAGTTGATACAAATCTTAAGATCATGTTCATTTTTAAACATGACTTATTATGAGTAATGCAAAGTCTATTAACATTTAAGATCACGGTATTGGTTGAAGACGCAGTCACGTCTCCCTTTACTGAAAACTCTCTCTCTCTCTCCCTCTCCCCATCACCACCACCATCTGTAAACATACATGTCTCATTAATGCATGTTAATGCATGTTACTAACTAAACTTCCCCCGGAGTTTCTGTGCTCTCTCGTCCAGCAGGTTCTCATGGATCGTGGCTGCTACTGTGGTCCTGCATGACGTCCACTACATATATTATTACTGTCATTATTGCTACCATATCTCCATTACAGTTTATAGTTAGTTTATGATTTGCTGCTGCTGTGCATCTGTGTCTCTCTATCTCTATCACAGGTTCCACTGCTACTGTAATCATTGTATCAGTCATTGTAATTCATTGTCATTTTATCATTCATTGTAATTGTACAATATGTTTGTGTTGATTTGTTCTGTACACGTGACATCTATTGCACGTCTGTCCGTCCTGGGAGAGGGATCCCTCCTCTGTGGCTCTTCCTGAGGTTTCTTCCACCTTTTTTCCCTGTTAAAAGGGTTTTTTGTGGGCAAGTTTTTCCTCACTTGAACCGAAGGTCTAAGGACAGAGGGTGTCACTCCCTGTACAGATTGTAAAGCCCTCCGAGGCAAATGTACTTTGTGACTTTGGGCTATACAAATAAAATTTGATTTGATTAAGTTGCTCTTGTCTTTCACAAGATCATTCAGAAAGTAATATTTTGTGTCACATCTACAGATATATAACACCAGAAATTAACATTTAGTGCATTCAAATGCTTCATTATGTCAACCAAAAACCCAAATCTTCCAGCCAGTATCTGCAAATCCTAGCAGGCCATAAATTATATTTTATAAAAATGAAGCTTTGGGCCGCATGAAATCTGACTGCAGGCCGTGATTGGCCCCCGGGCCTCTTTCATTCAAACACAGCAACCAACCTCCTGGTTCCATGGACCTCCCTGCTGCCAGCCAACACCAGTCAACCTCCAAATTCCTCCATCAATCAGTGGCCCCAATTTCTACCCTCCATCCTTCTACCATCATCCCTTCATTCCTTCATCCCTTCATCCCTCCTAGAGCACTTATCTTGGGTCACCCTTATCCATAACATGCAATAAACCTGTCTAAACTTAAACTTGATACCATATTGTCATGGTCCTTGTTACTGACTTGTCTATTACTACAACCAAGACTGTATTTTCCAGTTAAAGTCTTATATATTAAAATATCTAATAAATGCCTTGCTCCATCTATTCTTTGTAATAAAATTACATAAAATTCTGCTAGCACCCTTAGTAACAGCAAATTAAAAAATCTAGCAGAGGACTGCAGAGGACATGGCCTTATGGCTACATAGTGATGTGGGAGGTCACGCCAACTGCCAGAGTGACAGACCGACCACTGCTCAGTGTAGCAGAAAGACAACTGCTGGTATTCAGAGCTAACTGAACTAAGCAGTTATGAGCATCTGCTGCACTCCGCAGCTTTGACAGTCACTAAAGCACATTTATGGCCATTTGTAAAAGTTTTTGGCCGGGTGTCAGTTATGAGCATCCCCAGCTTAACACACTGCTTCCTGTCAGACAGCACACACCGGGCAAGCAAGTAAAAGGTGGATGCTTTGAAAATTCTAAATTCTTTCTAAATAAAATTTGTGTTGCTTACTTTGTATGCAGATTTCCACTGGTCTAATGTCAATTCCTTGTCTTACTTGGCCTAAGCAGTTCACGTCTTCTTGTTGGTTTCCCTTATTAGTGGTTTCTTTGCAGCAATTCGACCATAAAGGCCTGATCTACACAGTCTCCTCTGAACAGTTGATGTTGAGATGTGTCTGCTACTTGAACTATGTGAAGCATTTATGTGGGTTAAAACACTGCCTTGGTGCAATGTAACTGATGTTTCCAAAATGTATTAAGAATGCAAGAAATACCAAAAGTTACCTTTTGACAAGAAACACCTTTGAACTGAAAAGCATTCTACTCAGTGAATCCAGCTGCATGTGCAAAGCTGTCATCAAAGCAAAATGGACTTTAAAGGATTATTTCATTCTATATAAAGTCAATGTTAACTAATGTAAATGTAGATAATAAAAATAAAGCAAAACCATTGAATGAGAAGGTGTGTCCAAACTTTGACTGATATATGGCTTGTTACAAACTGCAGGTATTGCAGGTGCATTCCCCCTCCTACCCTCAATAAGATCCACTGTAGTTCAGTGTACCTTCAGTCCCCCCTACATTACAAATAGAGTACTGGATTTAACTTCTTCTTTGTCCTCAAACATTTCACTCTGATGAGTTTTTGTCAATGTAAGTAGGAATTTGTTGTTATACTTGTCTGTTGACATATAGGTTAGAATTTTTTTATGCAGTTTATCAATGATTAGAATTTTAGATTAGATTATTTGAACCATTTATGGTACTTTCACTCCAGTTAGAACTTTTGTATTCACAATAGCTGGAATATTTAAACCATGGCAGGAAACTCCATAAATATTAGTATTAGTATTAGTTATTTAAGGTGAGCCAATGTGTGTTTAACTTTTTGCCCTTCCCTCTCACAGTCCAAAGACATGAACCTTAACAGGTTAACTGGTGACTCTAAGTTGTCTGTAGGTATGAATGTGAGTGTGAATGTATGCTTGTCTCTATGTGCCCTGTGATGAACTGGTGACTTGTCCAGGGTGTACCCCGCCTCTCGCCTATTGTCAGCTGGGATAGGCTCCAGCCCCACCGCGACCCTAGTGAGGATAAGCGGTTACAGATAATGTATGTATGTAATAGCATACAATTCAACAAGTATAAAATTGTGATATAGACTGCCTATTGTGTTTTCTTAATTTTAATTGGAGAGCAGCCAGAATGCAAGTATTTCATTGTTTAGAATGCACTGATTGCATGACAATGATTTAATTTTTTTTCAATAATAATTAATTAGTTATGAAGTTCTTCACAGGCCAGGAAATTATTGGCAAGCATCATCAAAAGAGTAAGAATCCTCTAGGTCAGGTCAGGTACTTTGAAATCCTGTGTGTAGTGCGTAAAGTGTGTAGAAATGGTAAATAGTCGGTACACATATAGCGCCTTTCTAGTCTTCCGACCACACAAAGTGCTTTTACACTACATATCTCATTCACCCATTCACACACATTCATACACTGATGGCACAGCCTTTGGGAGCAATTTGGAGTTCAGTATCAGTTCAGTGAACCGCTGATCATCTGATTAGTGGACGACCTGCTCTACCTCTGAGCCACAGCCGCCATTCTCTACCTCTTCATTAATTTTGTCACTACTGTTCCCAAAATTACCTTTCACACTCAAGAAATAAGAACTCTACTAAGTTACTCAAAACTAGATTTATTTATCACAGTACATAGACAACAGTTAGAAACATCTAAAATTACATCAATAATCGTCTATGTTAGATCACAAGTGCAAATAGTTAATGTTCAATTGTTTAAGGGTCATCACAGATACTAACAAGTACTGACTGACAGACTGGCACTGTTGTCATCACCACTGTATTGCTCAACCTCAACACCTACAACGTGCCTATAAAAGCTCCATGGAACATTCACAGACAGACTTAGCTGGAACAGATTTACAAATAAAAATGGCATTTACAAAGTATTTTATAAGGTTTGTGCTGTAAAGTTGCTGTCTCATCTAATACATGGCAGACACTGTTAGATGGTTCCCCAGGTAAAAAAAACATTATATGTATTACACATAATTTATTGCTGCTGACGTGATGCAGAAACTTTGTGTGGATGGACTCCTTTTGATCAAATTTTTGTGAAACATGAAAATGAAAATAAACATGTTTTCAGACATGTGACAACTGATATGAAGCTGTTGTTCAAAAGCAAAGTGAATGTGTTCAGAATTTTTGTTGAATTAAGGTTACCAACACATGCTCTTATTTGAGGCAGTAAAAACAAAAACAAAAAGCACATTTAAACACATTTTCATGATCCATTTAAGACATTTTTTTCAAGCTGAAGTAATTTTCTTTTAAGAGGAACACAACAGTCAGAATCATTACATTTCTAATGGACGGCATTAAATGACATGCAGGCTGGTATCTTAGCTTTACTGTGTGTTCCTACAGAGAGTCATCACTAACACAATTTTGCCTGCCTTCTTAAAATAAAAACACATACTAACTATAATCACTTCAGTGACTGAGAGTCAGGAAGTGGGTTGATGTTGGCACATGAGCAATAAAAGAAACAGTACATAAGACTTTGTTCTGAGCCATTAAGAGAGGTCAACAAGGAGTTTTATTTACATCTATCTCATGCTGTGCTGTTCATCTGTTAAAGGAACAGACCCACATTTTTATTCTGATCACAGACCACTGAACCTGAGACAGTAAAGGGTGTGAAACAGAAGGTGCTGAATTTGACATAATGGACAATCTGTCATGACTTCATTCAGAGTACTGCTAAGTACTGCTAAGTTTTTATATATATATATATATATATATATATATTATTATTATTTTTATTTATTAAATTCTCAGTTACTGCAACAGTACCCACTAGAACCTGTTCTGAATGTTTTTTCAGGTGTTTCAGGTATATCATCATTATTTCTGGCTAAGGAGATAAAGATCACTGCCTGGAGTTTCCCTTCTTCCATTCTGGATTGACAAAAGCTCATATTTTGTCAGTCAGGTTCCTTCAGGGTTGAGATTTATTTGTGCTGGTTCAACACATCATTGAAGATGTTAAGGAAGAGGTGAACATGGTACTCCTTAAAAACCAGTGCTGGACGGAAACGGATTGATCGATCCCCACAGCCTCCCAGGAGGACACCTGTCAAAGTCAAACACTGTTACTAGATATCCACACACTTCAATGACAATCAATTATCTGTCTTCCACATTCATGTGGATGTAATGGTTAAAATACCAATTTTTTTTATTATTGTCTCAGCCTAAGCATTTTTCTGAATGTGTGTTATGTGGACCAGAATTACTAAGAACTTGATGAGATTAACAAAGAATTCTGTAGTGACATTGATATTGACAGAGATACAGGCAAAGGCCTTTATACACTGCAGTTTTTGCATGTGACACACCTGGCATATACAGGTCTGCTATATTTTGAGGAAAAAGCAGGATTCTCAAACATATTAATATTAATAATATAATATGTAAAAAGGGTGGTTCTGTGCTCTTAACTTGTGCACAGGGAAACAGCAGAAATTTAATTTCTAATAATGTGACACGTAGCATGAAGAATCTGCTGCCACCAAGATCAGATCAGGTGGATCCAGCAGAAGACTGCCAATTGCTTCCAGAGGAGGAAAATAAAGGTATTGGACTGGCACGTCTATCCACCTGGCAAACGTTTGCTTTCTGGTCAACAAGATGGACGAACTGCTGCTCCTCAACACAACAAACTCGGACTTCAACAGATCTGCTGCCTTGTGTTGCCACCGAAACCTGGCTCACTGAGCACATCTCTCTGTGCATTCAGGTGCTGTCGTGCTGACGTACTCCGGTAAGCGTATTCTGTCACTTACGGTTATCGATGGTGGTGCTCTCTGCTCTGCTCACCTAAACAGATTTTCTCACATCAGTGATTATCTACATATCTCTACATTATCCTTAGACTTATTCTGCTTGTGCACGAACAGGTCTCTTAACTTTAGTAACCACAATCCGATTTTGAGTTTTACCAGTTTCTGTTAGTCACACTAACTAGCCTAGCTATAGTAATGGCTTCTCTCTGCTCTCCTGCTCTCTCCTGTCCGGTGTGCCACATATTTAGCTACTCCTCGTTTAGCGATAATGGTACTTGTAATAATTGTAGTTCATTTGTTGCTTTGGAGGCGAGGCTCAATGATTTAGAGGCACGGTACCCCACCACCGAACAGTAGCTACTATAGTTAGCAAGTCCCCTGTAGCCGGTGCGGTACCACCAAAGGTAGCTTCAGCTAGCCTCCCGGCAGTTCCCGAGCAGCCGGGAGGCTGGGGTGATTGCCCAAAAGAGGCCTAGCCCCAAACTGAAGCCCACAGTACACCACCAACCGCTCCACGTTTCAAACAGATATTCCACCCGCTGAGAGGCCAACTCTCGTCATTGGCAGCTCCATTTTACGAAACGTGAAGTTAGCGACACCGGGGTCCATAGTTAACTCCTGAATATCAGATCCTTGTCTTCTAAAGCTGTTTTAGTCAATGAATTAATATCTGATTATGATATTGATTCATTTTGTCTTACTGAAACCTGGCTGCAGGAGGATGAATATGTTAGCTTAAATGAATCCACTCCTCCCAGTCATTGTAATACTCATATTCCTCGAAGTACCGGTCAAGGTGGTGGAGTTGGAGCCATATTTGACTCAAGTCTATTAATAAATCCTAAACCTAAACTAAATTATAATTCATTTGAAAGTCTTGTTCTTAGCCTTACTCATGCAACCTGGAAAACATTACAGCCAATTTTATTTGTTACAGTATATAGAACTGCTGGTCCTTACTGTGAATTTTTATCTGAATTTGCATCAGGCTTGATCCTTAAACAGATAAAGTAATTATTGTAGGTGATTTTAATATTAACGTGGACAGCCACAATGATAGTCTTAGTACTGCATTTATCTCTCTATTAGATTCAATTGGCTTCTGTCAGAGTGTAAATAAACCGACTCATTGTCTGAACCACACTCTTGATCTTGTTCTCTCATATGGCATCGAAATTGACCATCTAATAGTCTTTCCACAGAATCCTCTTCTGTCTGACCATTTTTTAATAACCTTTGAGTTCATATTAATGGACTATAAGCCTTTTGGCAGAAACTCCTACAGCAGATGTTTATCTGATAGTGCTGTAGCCAAATTTAAGGAAGTGACAGTCCAGGTGGACTGAGGTCTTTGGCATGGGATCCTCCCCGAAGAGCTGTTGGCAGTCCCTGTACAAACCTCCTGTCAACAAATGGACAGGAGACCTCCAGTGGAGGATTGTACACAGGGCCATAGCTACAAACAGGTATCTGGTGCACCTTGATCCAAACACAGCTGTCCCTTCTGCTCTCAGTCAGAGACAGTCTTCCATCTCTTTGTCCAGTGTCCCAGATTAGAGGCTTTGTTCAGGCACTTACAGAGGTGGTTTCAGGGTTAGGCGAGGTGTTTTCTTTTAGTCTTTTTATTTTTGGACCACGTTATTGCCATAGAAAGAAGTCTGTCCACCAGCTAATAAACTTCTAAAATAAATGTCTCAGGGACAGCTAAGTTGGCTATCTGGAAGACCAGAAAGAACAGGGTCAGAGGTCAGGGGTCAAAGGACGTGGTGTCTATGGTGACCGGGCTGCTGGCAGCTCGGCTCAGGGTAGAGTTCAGTTTTTATAAACTGACTGGACAAACACAGGAGTTTGTAAAGATGTAGGATGTGAAGGATGTTCTGTGTTCAGTTAGAGGGAACTCTCTGGTATTGAACTTTTTTTTTTTTTTTAAACATTATTTTTTTGGCCTTTTCAAGCTTTATTTGATAGAGACAGCTGAAGACTGACAGGAATGCGGGGAGAGAGAGAGATGAGGAATGACATGCGGGAAAGAGCCACAGGTCAGATTTGAACCCTGGGCTTCCGCAGCAAGGACTGAGCCTTTGCACATGGGGCAGCTGCTCTACCAACTGAGCTAAACACCGCCGCCTGGTACTGAACTTTGAACAATTTTTGTTTGTTTGTCTGTCTTGGTTTTATTTATTTTGTTGTTTTGGTTTGTTTTCGAGTTTGCAGAAAAAGGAAAGGATAAACTGTAAAAAGAAGAATTAAGGAATAAAGGTTGATTTAAAATTCAAAAAAAAATCTCTCTTTCTCTCTCTTTTCCCCATTAAAAGCGTTTTTTGTGGGCAAGTTTTTCCTCACTCGAACCGAGGGTCTAAGGACAGAGGGTGTAAAACCCTCAGAGGCAAAATGTGTTTTGTGAATTTGGGCTATACAAATTTGATTTGATTTGATTTGATTTGATTTGATTTGATTTGATTTGATTTTGATCTTGGACACCTCACTTCACCTGCTGGGATTCCAACTCCACCGAGCGGACCGTGTAACAGAGCTTACAAGGAAAACGATGGGAGACGATTTGGGTGTATATATATATATATATATATATATATATATATATATATATATATATATATATATATATATATATATATATATATACCATTTCAACAGCATATTTGCTGCTTTCCCAATTGCTTTTTCACATTCCCAGGACTTACACACACCCTAAGTGGTTGTTGTCTGCAAGTTGGTCTCAGGGAGTAGTAAGAAGCCCATTACAACTAAACATTAGCCATCCAAAGAGTCATTCAACAGACGTGTAAATGTGCATCCATGATCTACATTCTACTTTACATATTTAATAGATTTGAGCTGGATACTTGGCTGAAACGAGTATTCCGGTACGGATAAAGCACTTTTGCAGAGTACGAGTATTATACTAAGTAATACGAGTCAATATCTGTGCTCGGATTGAATTAAAATCTTTATTGGGGAGCTGACTGTGTCTGCATTCTGTGATAGGCTAGTCACAGCGCCTCTTCCCGACACACATACAGATGTATTGTGTTGCTGTGTCCCGCTCTGCTCACTCACACACAGAACAGCTCTCTGTCTCTCCCTCAGTCACTCAGGTTCGCGGGTCTTTTCCGTTAACGTTTAGGGTTTCTTCAGCTTCAGGTTTGTACTTACTTATTAACCAGTAGAGTTCTGGTAAACGTGGGTTCGTTCAGACGTGGTGCTTGGTAGAATGCGACTCGCGTTGCGTCTCTGCCTGTCAGAGATTTTTTTTCTTTTTCTTTTTTAAACCGTCAGCTGGCTCTAACCAGTTTTTTTGACTTCACGCACGTAGTGTAACTTAGTGAAACTTTCTTGCTGTATTTCATAAAAAAATAAAGGTAGTAGTGGTATAAATATTACAAATTAATTAAGCTACACGCACGCACACACACACACACACACTCTCTCTCCCTCTCTCTGCCGGTTGTCGGAGTTTTTTTTGTTTTGTTTTTAAACCGTCAGCTGGCTCTAACCTGTTCTCTCTCTCTCTCTTTCTCTCTCTCTCTCTGCCACAAAAAATTAATGGCAACCCCTAAATAAGAGAAAAAGAATGAATGGTAATGCACTTCATACCTTTGTCTCTGGCCTTGAGCAGAATGCTGTTGCGTGTTGCATCATCACAGATGTCAATGGCACAGAAGGTCCCTTGTCCTCGAGCCCGGCTCAATATGCTTGGGTACTGAGCCTGGGGACCAGAAGTTAAACTCACATATTTGATGTCTCATAATGGTAGATGGCAAATGGACTGCACTTATACAGTGTATTGCTAGTCTATATATTGAACGATATTAATGGCGTCTTCACAAATCTGTATGTTATCCATCATGCCATGTGCACTAATATTGTCTTGTGTTGTTTTAAATTAAATATGAGGTTTCAATGTTGCACATCATCACATTTGGTTTCTATTTACATTTTAGACAGCATGCCAATATTTTTTCAAATCAAAATCAAATCAAATCAAATCAAATCAAAATCAAATCAAATCAAATCAAATCAAATCAAATCAAATGATTTGATTTGATTTTGAATATTTTTTTGTATATTATTATACATTTATATTGTACATTTTTTCTAATTCACGTCATGTCTATTCTGAACTGCTTATCGACCTGGTACTTTATCAATATTCTTAGTTTTCAGTTCTTATCAATTGATGTGCAGGAAAAATAATCAGTGGAGACCAGGATAAGAATATGTTTCTATTATCAATGTAACAAAATATTGGCAGTTTAAGTTGATGTTTAAATCAATTAAACTTAACTCAGTTATCTCCAGAAAGCTAATGTAAATTTCTAGATAAAATAAATAATATTCTTTACATTAAATGACTGACTAAAGTTTTAAAAAAATGTATGACGCTGACAGGTACCATTGATAAAGGGGTGACGGGTTTGATATGGGCTTGTTTTGGAATGGGGGCTGCCTATCAAGATGTTGTTGTTGAATGTTAAGATACTGTATGTGGCTAATGTTAAACAGGCTACAAACAGAGTTTTTGTTGCTTTCTGTTGCAGTTTAGGTTGCTCATCACAATTTACTGCAACATACACGCTATGACGGTATGCTCCATGTATGTGTATGTGTAGTTAAGCAACTATGCCTATATTGCCTGTAAAATACAGAGAAGCAAAGCTGCTTGTGACCATAAATTATACCAAAAAACATATATTCTGATCTACCTATCACCCTCCCCGGTTTCATCAAGTACCCATAAAAGAGCGAGCAGTATATAATATCATCATATTACTTAACAACCTCCAAACACAATACTTTTTACTTACTTACTTCACTTTTTTTTACGTTTTTGAAGACTGATTCTTGAGACCAGAAAAGATGAAAGTCATAATAAACTAGCCTTTGGTCAAAATGAGGTCATGGGGTGAGTTCATATTGTATTGTTTATGCTGTTACATTTATGCATAATTGTAGTGGGAAACTTACATTTAGACAGTCTGAACCCCAGGCAAAAAGTTTTCAAAAGTTTGAGCATAATAAAACCAACTACACTGATACATCTGCATTCTGACACATACACACACGGACACACTACCTGTAGCTGATAAAGGCCATTTAGCAAGGCTTTCCCAGAACGGGTCACATCCTCCAGAAGGTTTTCTCTGCGAATCACATTGAGAACCTCGGCCAGGAGCAAGTTCTTTGATGGGTCACCCATCCATGTGTTAAAGATCCGGTATGGCTGAATAAAGTTGATACAGAGAGATACAAGCAAACACACCTATAAGTGAAAAATGACCTTGATCTTATAAACATCTTTCAACACTGAAATGGTGACAGTCAAATAACAAAACACTCCAGTACCCTAAAATTTGAAGTTTTGAAAGACATTACTGTGGTCATGCATGACAAATCGTTTATATTGGACCATGTAATTATATCCCATATAAAATCTTACTAATATGACCAATGAATTCCATTCCAATCGCAAACCTTATCAGCCTGTAATTCATCCTTGTGGTAGTAGCCACCAGTCAGAAGCTTCTTGCTGAAGGAGACGATGTCAGCAGGGTCATCCATGCCCCAGTGCTCATGGGCCCAAAACTTTCCTGTGCTCCCTCCACCTGTCTGCACTTCATCCACGTGGAAAGCACAGCCATGCTGGGGAGACATAAGGTAAAGACACTGAGACATAGTGACCAAGGTAGGACATATCAAGAATGCATCTTTGTCAGGAAAGAAAAGGAAACCACTAATTACCACTACATGTACATTTAACAAGAAATCTAAAGGCTTGTATTAAAAATACAGTGTTTGACCAGAAAACAAAATTATTACTTGATATGACTTCTTCCATAACAACAGTTTCTTTGAGGATTTTCAGTCAGGATTTAGAGTGCATCATAGCACTATAATATTAAAAGTTTGCAGTTGATCCAGAACGCTGCAGCATGTGTATTGTCAGGAACCAAAATCAGAGATCATATTTCTCCCATTTTGGCTTCTCTACATTGGATACCTGTAAAATTGAAAATAGAATTTAAAATACTTCTCCTTCCCTACAAAACTCTTCATGGTCAGCTGACATCATAAATCATAAATGCTCATGGTACCCTATTACCCTACTAGAATGCTCTCAGAATACAGGATACCTTGTGATTAAAAGCCTCAAGCTCTTCTCCTGTGGAACCAGTTCCCAGTTTGGGTTCTGCAGGCAGACACCCTCTCTACATATAACAGTAGTCTTATGATGTTCCTTTTTGATAGAGCTAGTCAGGTTCAGGTGAGTCCTGAACCATCCCTTAGTTATACTGCTATAGGCCCAGACTGGTTGTCCATCATTAGCTGGGTTGGTTCTACTCAAGGTTTATACCCCTTAAAGGAGGTTTTACCTTTTCCTGGGTCTCTATAAATAACATTACGTCTATATCTTCTCTATATGAAAAAGATCTATTACAATATAACGCAATACTAAATGAAAGATAATGCAACAAAATTGTAATTGTTACAGTGATAACTGGATTAAACCATAGCAGTAGCAAGTACAATTACATATTAATATATAGGCCATGTAACAATGTATTGAAGATGTTAACTATACTACTTAAGTTATTTGAAAAGACCAATGTAATTCGTAAACTCGCACTTTTGCACCTGCACTGCCTTCTACAACCATCTTCCAGCAGGCTGGTGACTGTATGCAGTGCAAGACATGTTGATCACATTCACTGAATTACACATCCTCCCTACTTAGAGATGCCATGGTCCAGTGGTGATACCGACAACAGTGGAAACCACTTGATAACATATAAAAATATGTACAGCAGACAGTAAAATGTGCACCCCAAAATAAATAATTTTTTATACATTTACATCAGAAACATATGAGTGATGAAAACTTGATGTATTTCATGTTAACCTTCCAAGTTTTTAAAGGATCTGTTGCCATAGTAATGACTGGTACCTTGCGTGCAATGTTGCGGAGGCTTCTGAAGAAGTCTGGGGAGGCATGATTATCACCACCTTCAGCCTGGATTGGTTCAATTACAATCCCTGCCACTGGCTTCCCCTTCTGCCTCCACTTCACAATCAGATCCTCCACCTAGGGAAGCAAATGAGAATCCCAATATACACACTTTTCGATTTTGCCAATTTTTTTTCTTAATACTATATAGTATAAAGATAAATGTAACACTCAAATATACCAATACATAAACAATGTAATGTGCATCACTTCCTGTGTGATGTGTATCTTATAACGAACAAACATGATTCACTACACTGGAATTAACTTAGTTAAGTAAATACATAATTGACATAATTGGTCAAACAACTTTGAATATTGCTATAAATTGTATACCTGGAACTGTTGGTTACAATAAACATTATTTGACATGACACACACACACACACACACATATATATATATATATATATATATATATATATATATATATATATATATATATATATATATATATATATATATATATGTGTATATATATATGTGTATATATATGGAACTTATGGTGCCCTGGGAAGAGCGTATTGAGGAAGCTAACGAGAGGAAACGCAGTGGCTTTGGATTAAAAGGGCTGATCCGTGGACTGCTACTGGGACGCAAGTCGGGACTTGATCAACCCCGGCTGGGTTTGCCGGTGGGCGAGGGTGTATGGTGTTGCGAGACCCGAAAAACCTAATGATCCCAGGACACATCACTGAGGATGCGTCCCAGTGCATCCATGAGATGTTTCTTGCATAGATGGAAGGTGTACTATTATGGACTAAAGAGGAATATTTGGTTAGATAAAAACATGTTCATTTTGTAAATGATTATATTGATCTTTGTTCAATACATTTTGACTTTTGGACTTGACAACACTGGGAGTTACTGGAAATGTCATCCTCCGTCAGCTGTGCTGGTGAGTCGCTGATACAGCGCTAGCTTAAAAATAAATGTGAAGTTCACAACTTAGGAGCCAAATCTGTCCATGAAAAAATCTCTTTTTCAGCAGATATCTTAGTCACTACAAGACTGAACTAGCAAAGCAGTTTAGTGTTTATATGTGCGATATTTATTCAGTTTGGGAAACTCCAGCTTAAGCTTTGATGGGACTAGAAAGCGTCTCTGTTTCTAGGTTGTTACTAAGGCTTGGGCTACTTGCTGGAGTAGTGAACTGGGTTCTATTACATATATGAGTCTACTGCTGTGACTGACTGTTTTGAAGTATTTTTGTGTATTTTGAGAGCAAATTTCCCCAAAACATGAAAAATAATAATTGTTGTATAATCACAATATTACATTTGAGGGTGTGCTTTAACCATTGATTTCCCTTGTGAGTATTCATTTACGACAACGTGCTTTGCGGTAACGTATTGTGTCACTTCCGGCTATCGGTGTTGCTGCCACGGTGCTCTCTGCTCTGCTCACCTTAACAGATTTTCGTATATTTCTCACATCAGCGATTATCTACTTATCTCTGCTCTATCCTTAGACTTGTTCTGTTTGTGCACCAACAGGTCTCTTTACTATAGTGACCACAATCTGCTAGTTTCACCAGTTTCTGTTAGTCACACTAACTAGCGATAGCAATGGCTTCTCTCTCCTCTCCTGCTCTCTCCTGCCCTGTGTGCCACATGTTTAGTTACTCCTCGTCCTCCTTTAGTGGTAACGGTACTTGTAATAAATGTAGTTTATTTGTAGCTTTCGAGGCGAGGGTCAGTGAGTTAGAGGCACAGTACCGCACCACCGAACAGTCAGTAGCTCAGATAGTTAGCCAGTCCCCTGTAGCTGGTGCGGTACCACCGCAGGTAGCTTCAGCTAGCCGTCCCCTGGTAGTTCCCGAGCAGCCGGGAGGCTGTGTGACTGTCCGAAAGAGGCATAGACCCAAACTGAAGCCCACGGTACACCACCAACCACTCCACGTTTCAAACAGATTTTCCCCGCTCAGCGACACACCCGCTGAGAAATAGTCCGCATAGTCCGAAACGTGAAGGTAGCGACATCGGGGGCCATAGTTAAATGCATCCCGGGGGCCAGAGCGGGTGACATCGAGTCTTATTTGAAACTGCTGGCTAAAGATAAACGTAAATACAGTAAGATTGTTATTCACGTCGGCGGTAATGACACCTGGTTACGCCAATCGGAGGTCACTAAAATTAATGTTTCATCGGTGTGTGAATATGCTAAAACGATGTCGGACTCCGTAGTTTTCTCTGGTCCCCTCCCCAATGTGACCAGTGATGACATGTATAGCCACATGTCATCATTTCACCGCTGGCTGTCGAGGTGGTGTCCAGCAAACGATGTGGGCTTCATAGATAATTGGACACCTTTCTGGGGAAAACCTGGTCTGATTAGGAGAGACGGCATCCATCCCACTTTGTATGGAGCAGCTCTCATATCTAGAAACATGGCCAAGTTTATTAGTCGACCAAAGCCGTGACAAACCAGAGTTGAGACCAGGAAGCAGAGCTGCAGTCTTACACGCTGCTCTGCGCCTCCATTAGAGCAGTTGCCCACCCAGTCCTTTAGTATAGAGACTGTGTCTGTCCCCCGTCCACCTACATTATTTAAAGATAAAACAAACAGAAGAGGAGTTCATCATAAAAACTTAATAAAAATTAAATCAACATCTCCAACAGTCCAAAATAAGAGAATTAAATGTGGACTCCTGAATAACAGGTCCTTGTCATCTAAAGCGGTTTTAGTCAATGAATTAATATCTGATTATGATATTGTTTTGTCTCACTGAAACCTGGCTGCAGGAGAATGAATATGTTAGCTTAAATGAATCCACTCCTCCCAGTCATTGTAATATTCATATTCCTCGAAGTACCGGTCGAGGTGGTGGAGTTGGAGCCATATTTGACTCAAGTCTATTAATAAATCCTAAACCTAAACTAAATTATAATTCATTTGAAAGTCTTGCTCTTAGCCTCACTCACCCAACCTGGAAAACATCTCAGCCAATTTTATTTGTTACAGCATATCGAGCTCCAGGTCCTTACTCTGAATTTTTATCTGAATTTGCATCAGGCTTGATCCTTAAAACAGATAAAGTAATTATTGTAGGTGATTTTAACATTCATGTGGACAACCACAATGATAGTCTTAGTACTGCGTTTATCTCTCTATTAGATTCAATCGGCTTCTGTCAGAGTGTAAATAAACCGACTCATTGTCTGAACCACACTCTTGATCTTGTTCTCTCATATGGCATTGAAATTGACCATCTAATAGTCTTTCCACAGAATCCTCTTCTGTCTGACCATTTTTTAATAACCTTTGAGTTCATACTACTGGACTACAAGCCTTTTTGCAGAAACTCTTACAGCAGATGTGTATCTGATTGTGCTGTAGCCAAATTTAAGGAAGTGATTCCTTCAGCATTGAATTCAATGCCATGTCTCAATGTAACAGAGGACTTGTCTGCTTCCTTTAGCCCCTCACAAATAGATCATCTTGTTGATAGTATTACAGGCTCATTAAGGACAACTCTAGACTCTATTGCACCTCTGAAAAAGAAGACAATTAAACATAGGAGGTTAGCACCATGGTATAGCCAGCAGACTCGTAAATTAAAACAAGAGACGCGTAAATCTGATCGCAAATGGCGTGCCACTAAACTGGAAGAATTTCGACTAGGTTTCTTCCACCTTTTTTCCCTGTTAAAAGGGTTTTTTGTGGGCAAGTTTTTCCTCACTCGAACCGAGGGTCTAAGGACAGAGGGTGTCACTCCCTGTACAGATTGTAAAGCCCTCCGAGGCAAATGTACTTTGTGACTTTGGGCTATACAAATAAAATCTGATTTGATTTGATTTGATTAGTCTGGAAAGATAATCTCAAAACATACAGGAAGGCTCTCCGTAATGCCAGAGCAGCCTATTACTCTTCATCAATAGAGGAGAATAAGAACAACCCCAGGTTTCTCTTCAGCACTGTAGCCAGGCTAACAGAGAATCACAGCTCTACTGAACCATCTGTTCCTTTAGGTCTAAGTAGCAATGACTTCATGAGCTTCTTTAATGATAAAATTATAACTATTAGAGACAAAATCCATCACCTCTTGACCTCAATAGGCATTGATCTGCATTCTGATACAGCAAGTTCAGAAATAGCTGTAAAACCTGATATGTATTTAGACTGTTTTTCTCCAATCGACCTTCATCAAATAATTTCTAATCAGCATTGTGACTTTCTCCATAACAATAGTCTATTTGAGGATTTTCAGTCAGGATTTAGAGTGCATCATAGCACAGAGACCGCATTAGTCAAAGTGACAAATGACCTCCTAATGGCATCAGACAAAGGACTCATCTCTGTACTTGTACTGTTAGATCTTAGTGCTGCATTTGACACCAATGACCATCTAATTCTTTTACAGAGACTGGAACATCAAATTGGCATCAAAGGAACCGCCCTAAGCTGGTTTAAGTCGTATTTCTTAGATCAATCTCAGTTTGTTCACGTCAATGATGAATTCTCCATGCATACCAAAGTTTGTCATGGAGTCCCACAAGATTCTGTACTAGGACCACTTCTATTTAGTTTATATATGCTTCCTTTAGGCAACATTATTAGGAATCACTCAATCAATTTTCATTGTTATGCTGACGACACCCAATTATATTTATCGATCATGATGAAACCAATCAGTTAACTAAACTTCAAGCATGCATTAAGGATATAAAAAGTTGGATGACCTACAATTTTATGACGCTAAATTCAGACAAAACTGAAGTTCTTGTAATTGGACCGAAACACCTCAGAAACTCTCTTTCTAGAGATCTAGTTACTTTAGATGGGATCACCCTGGCCTCCAGCTCCACGGTAAACAATCTTGGAGTTGTTTTTGATCAGGATTTTTCCTTTAATGTCGACATAAAACAAATTTCGAGGACTGCTTTCTTCCACTTGCATAACATCGCAAAAAACAGACGCATTGTATCTCAAGTGGATGCAGAAAAACTAGTCCACGCATTTGTTACTTCTAGACTGGACTATTGTAACGCATGCTTCTTTGCACTGGCTACCTGTTAAATCTAGAATAGAATTTAAAATTCTTCTCCTCACCTACAAAGCTCTTCATGGTCAGGCACCATTATATCTAAAAAAGCTTGTAGTACCTTACTACCCTTCTAGAACACTACACTCTCAGAATGCAGCATTCCTTGTAGGTTCGAGAGGCAGACACTGTTAATACTTTTAAGAGTACAGTGCCTTGCAAAAGAATTCACCCCCCTTGGCTTTTTACCTATTTTGTTACATTACAGCCTTTAGTTCAATGTTTTTTTAATCTGAATTGTATGTGATAGATCAGAACATAATAGTCTAAGTTGGTGAAGTGAGATGAGAAAAATATATACATAAAACAATTTTTTAGAAATATAGAACTGAAAATTGGCATGTGCATATGTATTCACCCCCTGATGAATGAAGCCCATAAAAAGCTCTGGTGCAACCAATTACCTTCAGAAGTCACATAATTAGTGAAATGATATCCACCTGTGTGCAATCTAAGGGTCACATGATCTGTCATCAGTCTGTCAGTAGTTTTTTGAAAAGCCCCAGAGGCTGCAACACCTAAGCTAGAGACACCACTAACCAAACACTGCCATGAAGACCAAGGAACTCTCCAAACAAATAAGGGACAATGTTGTGGAGAAGTACAAGTCAGGGTTAGGTTATAAAAAAATATCCAAATCTTTGATGATCCCCAGGAGCACCAGCAAATCTATCATAACCACATGGAAAGAACATGACACAACAGCAAACCTGCCAAGAGACGGCCGCCCACCAAAACTCACAGACCGGGCAAGGAGGGCATTAATCAGAGAGGCAGCACAGAGACCTAAGGTAACCCTGGAGGAGCTGCACAGTTCCACAGCAGAGACTGGAGTATCTGTACATAGGACGGCAATAAGCCGTATGCTCCATAGAGTTGGGCTTTATGGCAGAGTGGCCAGAAGAAAGCCATTACTTTCAGCAAAAAACAAAATGGCACGTTTTGAGTTTGACAAAAGGCATGTGGGAGACTCCCAAAATGTATGGAGGAAGGTGCTCTGGTCTGATGAGACTAAAATTGAATTTTTCAGCCATCAAAGAAAATGCTATGTCTGGCACAAACCCAACACATCACATCACCCAAAGAACACCATCCCAACAGTGAAACATGGTGGTGGCAGCATCATGCTGTGGGGATGTTTTTCAGCAGCCGGGACTGGGAAACTGATCAGAGTTGAGAGAAAGATGGATGGTGCTAAATACAGGGATATTCTTGAGCAAAACCAGTACCACTCTGTGCGTGATTTGAAGAAGAAGAAGAACATGCCCACAACTTCTTCAAAAGTTGTGGGCATGTACTGTAAATTAAATAATGCAAATCCTCAAACAATCCATGTTAATTCCAGGTTGTGAGGCAACAAAACACGAAAAATGCCAAGGGGGGTGAATAGTTTTGCAAGGCACTGTAGACTTAAGGCTTTCCTTTTTGATAGGCCTTATAGTTAGAACTGGCTCAGGTCATCCCTTAGTTATGCTGCTATAGGACTAAACTGCCAGGGGACTTCTCCCCCACCTCCCTCTCTTAAATAATGTGAGGTCAATTAAAATAAACCAAAATATTGCTGTGACTCAAAATTGCTGGTCCTGTTTTTGACTTAAACAAATGGCCTGGTGAAATTCAAAAAAGATAATAATCAAATTATCACTCAGGTTATTGTACTATATCCCTCATAACAGTAACCATGCAGAGAATGCAGTATGCAGTATTACAACATATGCAGTAAATAAAACTAGTGGGCTAATCAAATCAACAATATGGTAAAATAATATGCAGGCAGCACAGGAGACAGACGGAGAAAGCAGTGGGCAGACAGGGACATGCTCAGGAGATACAGATGATCAGGTGAAACACTGGAATGTGAACTATAATGCAACATAGACTTGTACTTTTATAATTGTTATTCAAATACAAATATTACATTTAATTGTTTGCACAAGTCTATGATTTCATTCACAAGGCTTTTATTTTGAGACAAAATACAACAAAATACAAACAAAAAATACAAATGAACTTGAAGTCCAAAGCATATTTTTGACATATTCTGTCATATGTTCAGCAGTTATCACTTGAATTCCAATATTTACGATCTCTGTCCATCCCGACTCTCCACCCCCCAAATGAAATGTTAATGCAGTCTTCAAAGTATGTTCTAAATGTGTTTCATATATTTATATCATAGAATTGTGGGAAATGCACTTAATGCTCCCATTTGGACCCCCATTCCCTATACCATGGTTACGCCCTTGATTTACAGTGTAAAATGTTTTCCAGATTGCTTAATTTAATTCAATATTTACTTTCTTTTTTTGAAATTGTAAGGGTTAGCAGTGCAGTTATAACTCAGATAACTCAGATAAAGTGACTTCATGACTGTGCACAAACACCTCCGATTAGCACACACACAGCCTACCTCCTCCAGACAGCGAGCCTCTTCCTGTGCATTTTCTTTGGTAAATTCCTCCAGTGGGTACTGCAGTCTGGGGAATGGGGCGATTGGCCAATCAAATGATGGCACATCCAGCTTGTGGATTGCTTTGGAGTGTGTTGTTGCCAAGCAACCTTAACAAGGCAAAAACTTTCTTTAGTTACAAAAAGAATTTCAGAGCAGCAGAGTGGTGAGCATGAGATGACTCTGTTGTTGGACTGATAGACACACTCTGAATTTTATTAATCCCTCAATGCAATGCTTTACGTGTGTGTGTGCGTGTTTCAGACTTCCTCTGTCATGAATGTGCTTCATTCTGGCTCTATTCACACATGCCAAGACAATTATGAAAGGGCTGCTATGCTCTCATGATATTTGAAATCTAGCACAGGTGGGGAGTTTTGTTTTTCAGTGGCAGCACTACTGGACAAATGCAAAGAGTTGAGTTTAGATATTTAACATACCCAAGGTTCTTCCATGGAAAGCGCCCATAAAAGATAAAATACTGAGGTCTGGACAACCTGGAGCCTGATACAGAAAGACGGGGGGATGAAAAGAAAGAGTAACCAAGAAACAAATAACATAAAAATCCAAATATTTAGTACAATATAGCTGGAAATCAGAAAATGTTACGATAAATAGTGACATTTCTTTCACCCACCTGGTTTATCATGCAGGTACTAAGATCGTCACCAGATGGTCTGTTGTGGCCTCGTTCCTTGTTCTATAGCAAAAACAAACACACTGTTAGGACCTCACACAGATATGAAGCTTAATTATACCAGGTGTTTTGACCAAATAATCTGAGTGCTCAACTTGGACACACTTAGAATGTGCTTAAATAGCATGACAGCACACCTGACTCATCCCTAAGAATATTATTTGTCATTGTCATTTCCATGGTAACATTATAACTGCCAGAGCTGGTGTGCTGAGTGGCTGACAGCACTAATATCTTAAAATACATGTGAAGTTCACAGAAGTAGTAGCTAAATCTGTTCACGGAAAAGTAGGTTGCTGGAGTAGTAAACTACTACTTATTGTTTTTCAGTTATCGGTCATACCCCATGGATACGTTAAGTGTTAACATGTGTCCAAACATTTGACTTGGTGTCTTGTCCTCTTGTCCTTTTCCGACTTAAACAACTGTGCTTGGTTACAGGGCTCTGCGTCTGACTCGCTTCTGTCTTCCTTTATTCACAACTTTTTTTTTTAAACAAAGCAAACATCAAACATTTAAAAACACTTTTAAACTTAACAAGATATCAGACACACACTATCTGTCTCACATGCAAAAACTGTCTGTCATTGTCAGTCTACTTCAGTTAAAATTTTAGTCTTATATTTTTCATGTATTTTGAATTTTTGTCTCCTAATGTTTTGAGGCTGCAGCTGTTGACTTTGTTGTGTACAGCTGTCATTATTACAGGACTGTTACTTAACAGACTGACTCTCCCCAAAAATCACAGTTATCTTGAATAAAACTTTCATTACCACAGCTATCTTGTTGCTGCTCCTTAACTGTCCATAACTGAAGAATGTGACAGAATTTCAAAATGCTTCTTATTATTGGTAGTGCAACAGGCAATTAGCTTATTGAAATAATTTGTAACAAATCTCATTTCAGTTGTCCTTTTGAAAAGTACATTTTTAATCAGTTTTCATCAAATTTTCATTTATCTATGACCTTTAAGTCAGAACATCTTGTCCTTTTATACATGGATTTTGACTTCTCTTTTTTACCTGTCTCTCAGATATAGTTGCTTTTTTTGACTAAGGTCTTCCACCACATTTTAGACCATGTTAACCAAGTAACCAGGCCCCAATGTGAACTTACTTACCCTATACCAGATAAACATTGCTTTGTACGCATTCTCATTGGAGCAAGAGCCACAGGCCATCGTCTGAACACGAGTCATTCCACTGGGTGCCACCTGACAGGAGGGAAGACAAATTGTAGTACTGTTGTTTAATAAAGCATTATAAATAAAAGATTCATAAAATTACGTACAATTTTATTACAATAATTATAAATGCAACAATAATAATTGTGCTTGGTAATAGGGTTTTGAATTGTGGTTAATTTGTGTTTGTGTGCGTGTGTTACTAACTGAGAGAAGACTTTCTGTCAGCTTGTCTGGAAAGTTCTCAGGTGGCAGGATTCCCAGGGCAGGTCGGTTCACAAGTGTACTCTGAAAGACAAGAATAAAAGAAAGATACAGTTATGAACTTACACACACGCACGTACACACACACACACACACACACACACACACACACACACACACACACACACACACACACACACACACACACACACTTTCTCAACCTTTAAAATAGTACACTATTACACTGTAATGCAGTTGTCTTCACCAGTTTGCAACAAACCAACAGTAAAGTAATAACAGAAAAAATAATAGAGTATGAATTATGGTCCTTAAAATGTTTTTACTTTACACAGTAAAGAGTTGGCGTTTTATTTGTGGTTACACTGTACTACATCAGTGGTGTACACTGTACGCCATAGTGCAGTGGTGTACACTGTACTATGCTGTATGACATATGTATGACATGATAAATCAGATAAAGCATGTTTTCCGTGCACCCACCCATCAGACAGAGGGATTTTGGAAAAACTACTGGCCAATTTTTAATGAAACTTGGTGAAACAATGCAGCATTGGCCAAGGAAGAACCGACAGCAGACACAGCAGTTGTCTACAGCAAAATTAACTGAATTCTCGGTGCATGTGCAAACTGTAATTAAATTGTAATTAAAGTGAATGATTTGCTGTGAATAAACATACAACAAAATGTAAATGTAGAGGAAAAGGAGAAACTGTGAAAATTTAGTTTACTATAACTTTACTGAAATACACATATCATTCAAAACAAAACAAAAATTCATGATATTAATGATCTTGTGTGCAAAGATGACCTACCAGATTGTTGGGATTGGCCATCAATTTAAGAAGAGCAGGATGGTTGTAACCTGAGGGAGGACAGAATGGGAATGGGGACAGATGAGGTTTTTCAGATACTGTATATAATCACATACTGGAAAATAATTACTAAATTAAATATAATGATCTATCTAACCTGTGATTTTAAAGGCCAAAACAAAAATAATCAATGAATAAAACATGTTGCAGGTATGTGTGTATGTGTTAGATGCTGGCACTCCCTCTATCGCAATCATTGTCCATTGCCCACTTTGAAAATGTTGCATGCAGTACTAATTACATTGAAGGGGAACCTAAGTATTTTTCAACCTAGATCTTTCTTATTTTCCTAAATAACTAATGGAGGCAATTATTATTTTCTTTAGTCTTCTTTAGCCAGAGCAATTGCATACCATCAAAAAGTGCTTGATTTGCCACTGACAGGTTTAGATTGTTATTATGTTAAGTGTCTGACTGCATTATGGAAAAGAGAACAGAAAAATTCAACGTTTTACCTTTCACTTTATTTGGCTTGTGAAAGCTTCTCTGGTGGCTGGGGTCACAGCACCACAGGAACACCACCCGAGCTTCACAGCCCTGCAGCAGCCTGGTCACCCTTCACTGGCTATTGCCTCTCTATCCCCTTGTCAAAATTTCAATTTGTCATCTTAAAATATTTTACATAAGACTAAGCAATGCTTTCTGTAGTGCAAAACAACAAACTCTTCCCAATACGTGCATTACTAACATGGATGTATAATAAGAGCTGGATTCAGCCTTGCATCCAATTTGCCCAGTGGCCACTTTGCCCAGTGCCCAGTGGTATTACAACAAAACAATCCCATTCCTGTGGCCCAAAAAGCATTTTCTTAACAGACCACCATTATAAAAAGAGATCCCTGCAGAACTGTTTACTGCAAACAAGGTCAATTATGACTCTTTTGATTCTGATATCTTGGCGGAGTGAACTTTGTAAATCTCCGTCCTGTGCCAGCTGCTGCCCAGAAAATAGTGGTCTCCTCTCCAGCCAAATTTGCCCTGATAAATGCTCGATCCTTAACGAATAAGACTTTTATCTTAAATGATAACTTCACATCTCGCCAAGTGGACTTCCTATTTATGACCGAGACTTGGCTTACTGCTGGAGATGTCACTCCGTTTAGTGAACTCTGTCCCCCTCATTGCAGCTTTTTAAGTTCCCCAAGGCCTTCTGGTCATGGAGGCGGCTTAGCCACAGTTTTTAAAGACTGTTTTAAATGCAGAATTATACCTACTGATGTTTACTCATCTTTTGAGGTGCAACTTTTAAAGATTTATTTCACTGTTCCTCTCCTATGTGCATTAGTGTATAGACCACCAAAAATTAACAGTTTCTTTCATCAAGAATTCTCTGATCTTCTGGTTTCTATGGCCTCTCGCTCGGATAAACTGTTAATACTAGGAGACTTCAATATTCATATTTGCTGCCCTTCTAAACCGATGGTAAAAGAGTTTCTATGCCTTGTGGAATCTTTTAACCTAACTCAATCAGTTCTGGGTCCAACGCATCAGAAAGGCCACACACTAGACCTTGTTTTAACATCTGGATTTTCTATCTCCAATCCTGTTTCTGTTGATGTTGGTATTTCTGATCATTTTATGGTTACATTTGTTTCCGCACTGTCCTGCCCTCCTCCTACTCCCTTGCAGCCTCACTCCCTTGTCCGATCCATAAACATGGCTACAGCCTCTCACTTTTCTAGGGTCTTTATGCTTTCCTGCTCACCTCATATTTTCGATGTCCTTCCTTCCTGCAATGATACCGAGGAGCTAGTTAACCTCTTCAACTCATCCTGCTCTGCCACTCTAGATTATGTAGCTCCTCTAAAACAGAGAAGACTTAAGGCAAACACTGGTGCTACTCCTTGGTTGAACGACTCCGCTCGCTATCAGGCAAGCTTGTAGGAGAGCAGAGCGCAAATGGCAAAAGGATAAACTCCAGGTCTCATATGAAGCTTTCAGGATCCAGTTAAAGCTTTACCAAAGCTCCATAAAGTCAGCTAAAGCTCAATTCTATTCTGATCTTATTAACAAAAACGCCAATAGACCCAAAATACTGTTTCAGAGCCCCCAGGCTCTGGAATAGCCTACCCCTTCACATAAAGTCCTGCCCCACTATTGAGAATTTTAAATCCAGTTTAAAATCTTACTTCTATGATCTTGCTTTTAGCTCAGTCTGAGGCCGCACTATTAATTGATTTCTGTCTACTTTTGTTTGTTTTTGTTTTTGTTTTGTTTGTTTGTTTGTTTGTTTGTTTTTATCCTTGCGATCCGCTCTGACTGTAAAGCACTTTGGGTCAACTTCTGTTGTTTTTAAATGTGCTATATAAATAAAATTGACTTGACTTGACTTGATTTTTTTCATCCATGGAGATTTTATATTTGTAAAACCTTTTACTTGAGATGATTATAGATTTAAAAATCTGTGACGTCATCACAGTGCAAAGTCTATCTGCTGTGCAGGAACTCATTGCCAGTGGGAGACACTCTCCTGTCTACTTATTGACTTAGTGGATCACTTAAGCAAAAAGTAAACCCAGAAGATACAAAACTTATGTGCCGGGTGAGCAATTTGCATTGGACCAAATAGGCAGCGTCGTTAGGACCAGTATCTAGTTTTACAATACAGTGATCCCTCACTTATCGCGGTTAATGGGGTCCAGAACCGACCGTGAAAAGTGAAAAATCGCGAAGTAGCGTCACCCCCGCCCCATTTTTACATACATTTTTTTGTGTATATATAATATCAATAAGTGTATATTAACCCTATAAATGCATATGTTATCATTAGAACATTAAAGAATAGTTTGAAACAAAATATTAATAATAAATAATATACATAAAATAATGTATAAATAATATAAATAATACATACGTTCATTCTCTCACTCTCTCTCTCTCATATGATGTGTGTGTGTGTGTGTGTGTGTGTAAGTGCACATATTTGCACAATTTTTGATGAATATTTTTGAAAAATCCGCGATGCACTGAGGGCGCGAAAGGTGAGGCACGAAGTAGCGAGGGATCACTGTATATCCATGATTATTACACTCACGTTTCCACTGTTGACTTCCTGCAACAAGTCACCTCACCTCTTCCAAGATTTCAGAATGAGACTGCTTGAGAGAGATGTCTAGACACAGCGGCTAAAGCGAAAGGAAGGGAAAACATTTGATTTCTCTGTAGGCTTGTGTTATCAGACACTTGGTAATAAATAATAATGATGATGATAATATAGCTCAGAAAACTCCCAACCTCGGTCGATGCTACGTTGGCCTGCAAGCTCTTACACAATGTAGTCTCACAGCTGCAGACATCGCACCCACAGATCATCCTCCTTAGACCATGCTTCCTTGTCCTCCACTCTCTCCACCTTCACTCAGTATGTCAAATGTTTTGAAACCACAGACTGTATCACTGACTACATTAACTTCTGTACAGAGAACACAGTGCCCACCAGGAAGGTACGGTGCTTCTCTAACAACAAACCTTGGGTGCCCCCTGAGTTAAAGCTGAATAAAAAGAAGAAGAGGGCTTTCAGTTCTCTGGACAAAGAAGAGCTGGGGAGATAAGGAAGGGCAAGGCCACGTACAGAAGTTGGAGCGCAACACAAGAGTGTTCTGAAAAGACTGAAAACTCTCGCTGGCCACAATAATAACAGTGAGAGGACCCCATTATCTGGAGACAGAGAATGGGCAAACAAGCTAAATTTGTTGTTCAACAGACTTCTGTTCAATTTGACTCTAGCCCCCTCACTCTCCCACCCACCCATGTATAGAAAAGTCAGTGTCTCAACCAGACTCTTTATGCCCATTAAACATCCCTACCCAGGACATCAACACTACTCTTCTCATACCATTCTACTCTCCACTCCACACCTCAACGGGTACCACCACAAACTCCCCTCCTCAGTTTCTCCATGACAGCTGACCAGGGTTGTTTTGTACATTTTCATTTTCATTTCCTCAGTCTGGGGAGAGTTCTGGTCTTGTAGAAAACTTAATGTGTGGTTCCAGTACCAAAAACTGCACACCCCAAGGAACCCAACCACTTTAGATCTGTTGCCTTGACTTCTCACATGATGAAGACCGTGGACAGAGTTATTCTGAACCACCTCAAACCTCTGGTGAGTCCAGATCTGGACCCCTTATTATTCGCCTACCAACCAGGGATTGTGTTGGATGATGCAGTGATCTACCTTCTACACAGATCCCTCTCACACCTGGAAAACATTGGAAGCACTGTGAGTTTTTTGACTTTTCAACTGCTGTACTTTGTGCTTTCAACACAATACAGCCATCATTGCTGAGGACGAAGCTAAAAGGGGCTAGAGTTGACTGCTACTTGGCTGCATGGGCTATTAACTACCTCACCAACAGGCTTCATGATTGCGTGTCTGATGTGGGGATTGGCAGTACAGGGTACGGTGCTCTCTCCTTTTCTTTTCACCCTGTACACATCAGACTTTAGACACAACACTGACAGCCATTGCCTTAAGAAGTTCTCTGGTGATACAGCCATAGAGGGACATGTATCAGGACGAAATGAAAAGAAGTAAATGGTAAATAGACTGTACTTATATAGCACTTTTTTAGTCTTCCGACTACTCAAAGCGCTTTTACACTACATATCTCATTCACCCATTCACACACATTCATACACTGACAGGATTAGCTGCCATGCAAGGTGTGTAGCAACCAATAATGTAATACCTGCCAAAAACATAATAATGTTGGCCATTTTAAATGTAATAAAGCCAATAACGTTATTACCCAAGGACACTTCAACATGCAGACTGGAGGAGCCGGTGATCGGACCACCAATCATCTTAGTGGACGACCTGCTCTACCTCCTGAGCCACCGCTACCCTGTACAGGGGTCATCACAGACTTCATCGACGTGCAATCTCAACCACCGTCACATCAATGCCAGCAAGACAAGGAGATGGTGATTGAGTTTAGGAGGCATACCTCAGACACAACATACACCTGTGAACATCCAGGGATTGGATATCGAGATTCTGGGAGCATACCTGGGTGTTTCCTTTAACCTTTAACAATAAACTGGACTGGTCAGACAACACAGATGTCTTTCACAAAAAGGGCCAAAGTCATCTTCACTTGCTGAGGAGACAGTCTCAGCAACACAGTGTTAGTGGGCATTCAGACAGGGACAGGCGAACTGGACGCCGGCGATGTTTTTTAATTCATTTCAGTGAGGGTCATGTGTTTCCATGCCGGCAGCCCGCAACACAGGGGTTGCCGCAAAAAACGCCGCCGGGGTCTGGGAGAGAAGTGAGCCAGCTTTGAGTCAACTTTTGGGAAAACGGAGCCCCACGTCACGTCCCGCAAGCTAATCAGACACTCAGATCAGTCAAACCTCTGCAGACAGCCTTTAATGTCTCTGAAGCAGAGACTATCCAGGTGGATTCACGGACTAAACTCTGATAATCTACCTGTGTGTTCTCACTTTGTTTATTTCATGTACCCAGCTTCTAAATCTGAGTCCGACTCGCAATTTAAGCCGCAAAATAGTGACACGAAGAAGTTTAATTTGATTTGTGTGTGTGAGACAGAGCGCTTTGGTAGAGAGACATAGAGAGAGCGAGCGCCAGCCTCGATAAAGCTGTTAATCAGCGAAACAAAAAGTTATTTTCCTGATTGTTTCACAGCGGTTACATTCAGCAGGTATAGACACGCCCACACCAACCCACCTTAGCTCCCCTTTAGGCATGTCAGTGACAAAAACAATATTTTGTATATATATTTTGATGGTATGCATTCGCCACTAGGCATTATGTTGTAACCTGTAGTGGACCAAATTCAAAATGTGTTGTCCTCATTAGTCACATTGACACAAAAACATAGGAACATAAAGTCCAAGTTGAAAAATACAGAAGTTACCCTTTAAGATGTAGACTATCAAAGCACATTATTTTATTTTGCATATTTTGAAAGATATAGAGTGACAGACTTTGTGAGACAAACTTTTGTCACAATCCAGTGAATGTGTTAAAAGAATAGTTTTAATTTGGGAAGTGAAATGAAAGAAATATGTTTGTAGATATGTAGATTTGTTGTAATAAGTCACAAGCACTTAAATCAATCAATCAGTACCAAATTTCATGCATTGACTGACTGATGACTCTAGATCAGGGGTCGGGAAATAAGTTTGGACCCGGGCCAACTTTTTTTCTGACAATTCCATCGCGGGCCATGACCATGCTTTCCTATTGGAAAAAAAAAGGTTTTCTATTTTTTCTATTATATTAAAAATAAACGTTATTTAACCTAAAAATGCATTTAATTTAATTTAAAACATTAATTTGGTTCTATGTGCTGTTATTACGCCCACTGCTGCATCTCCTGGCGTCTCTCATGAAACAGGCAACCTGCCCTAGCAACCTGCCGTAACTAATGTATACAGCAGCGCAGATCTGTTTCCCCATGCTGCTGATGTGCATTCACATTTTTTAATTAGGCTATTTGATATTTGAGCCGACCTTGTTTGTTTTTGTTTTTTTATTTAATGAAACATATTTGTTCACGTTGTCCGTTGCCATAGGGACACAGGACACTTTCCACAGGTTACAACGCACGCACGTGCCAATTAGCGTTCCAACCTGTGCGTCAAGTAAAGAGGCTGCAAGGATGTTCTGGCTGCTGTTTTGTCACGTTACTTATCAGCTACTTTTCAATAAATGTTGTGAAATCTGCGGAATTGTTGTATTTTTGACAGAAAACATGAGGTTTAAAAGATATATTAAAAAATATATATTTTAAAATAAATCAACGTCATCTAGCGGGCCAGATATAATTGATGGGCTGCTAATTGCCGACCCCTGCTCTAGATCATACACAGTAAACATATCCATAAAGCTGATTACAAGACAAAGTTTTTGCATTCCTAGCACCCCTTACTGGCAGAATATCTTACTCAGCAAAGCTGGAATGTAGAATCGCAACACAAGCATCAATTTTGGTTAACATAGCTTAAGACAATTTTTATTCATGAGCATTTATGTAAACTGAACTTTAAATTGAAAGACAAGGTTTTAAATTAATAACTTCAATCAAAAATCTGAAAACACACTTTTTTCTGAATTGGTCCAAAAGTATGAAGCTTATTATTTTTCAGTTCTTGTTGTCACGGTCAAAGAGGTTATTACAAGGCACGGACACAGGACTCAACTGCAGGACTCGGGAGGCAGATACAGGAGGTAACCAGTTTTTAATCACAGGCAAAGGTTCGGTACAAGGGAGTTCAGTCAGGTAAGGCAGGCAAACAATCCAAAGGGGTGAGGCAAAAGCAGGGTCCAAAAACAGGCAAGGGTCAAAACCAAAAAGCACACTAGAAAAACGCTGGAAAGTAGGACGCATGGCACACTAACAATCTGGCACTGGGGAAGGGGAAACAAAGGGTTTAAATGCACAGATGATTAGGGGCGTGACAAACACAAGGCAGGAAACTGGGAGACTGGAGTAGCGGAGCGGGGACTGACTGCGACAGAGGTAAAAAGTCTACTGTGTTTATTGTTGAGGTCTTAGTGGGTACTGTTATTATATTGATGTCTCTCATATATGTAAATGGAGTGGCCAAAATAGTAGAAACACCTCTCAGTATAATGCAATCCAGTTTAACACTACTGCAAATTACATTCTCAAGAGAAAACATAATAGTTAAATGAATACCTCTCTGACAGTGTCCACAAAAACTGAAAAATTAAAAGCTTTGTAAAAGTAGAATTTATGACATAGTTGTTGTTTTGGATCACGACTAACATAACTTTACACAGACTTAACTTGAAGTCAATCTAATTCTGTAGGAGGAATTCATTAAAGTACAACAGGTGGAAATGGCAAAAACTAAGCATTAAATTACAAATTAAATGAACAGCTTCCAACTTTCTGTTGGGTTTACAGTATATCTCCAAGAGTCTTTTTTCAAGTCTGTAATTCATACATGTGTCCACTAATTTCCACACCTCTCTGTGAAATGTGCCACCAATGCTGCTTTGTTGAAATGTTGCAGGAGGCACTATCGAGCCATTTAGATATAACCATGTGCAAGACCCATAACAGATGTAAATATTCACTACTTCTGACATGTCTGATGACATGTCAATCAAGTTTCAAGCATCTTTAGCCCCTCATAAATATGAAAAGGGTAAAAATAGATATGATCAATTTATAGCGTCACCATGGCAAAGGTGCTCTGGTCAACTTGGTAGGAGTACATCAGTTTAAAACAAGATATCTTCCATTTCCAGTAGGTAGCACCATGACTATGACTAAATATTGTCATGTAGATGTGCTCAGCCAAGGAGTTTTAGGTGCAATTTGATGAAAACAATGTACACTAGCTAAGTTACAACTTTCAGATTCATAGAGGCATCAAGACTCAACACCTGGCTACAAACAGTTAATGAAAATAAGATTTTAATAACTTTTCATCCCAAATGTCATTAGATTGCACTAACTCAATTTCAAGTTGATCTGATGAATTCTGTAGAAAGCATTTAATCAAAGGTACAGTACATAGTCAAAGTACAATAGTCAAAGTGCAATCCTTGTAAATCCCAAAAATGACCAACCAAGTCAAATGAATTGATTTTTACTGAGCTACAGACACAGAAAATGAGTGAGAGCAGAAAATGAGGGCTGCTATGCTCATTCTGTTTTCCAAGTAGATCATTTGAATGCTGGAGGGAAATTCTCTAGTCCACAAACCCTGGGGATTTCTATTACAATGAACAAATAGGACATATTCTTTATCAACACTTTCATGT
This sequence comes from Miichthys miiuy, assembly GCA_036365135.1. Classification (NCBI taxonomy): domain Eukaryota; kingdom Metazoa; phylum Chordata; class Actinopteri; family Sciaenidae; genus Miichthys; species Miichthys miiuy. The sequence goes on from CM071614.1 coordinate 4,597,416, forward strand.
TAACTTATCTATGTAACATTTAAAATACCACCATCTTATCTGTAAGTGTGATTGCTAGGGCTTTAATCCATTCAATTGATGAAGTTTTGTGAGGAAAATTCTCTGGCTAAAAGTAAAGCACATTAATGAACACTGCATGTTTTTGGTCACAGTGGAGAGTGAAATACTGGCCTTGTATGGTCTAAAATAAATGATAATTATTTCTACAAGAGAAAGCAAACAATTGTTACAAAGTCAGGCCATTTCAACTGATGAATTAATTAAGTGTCCTAGAATTCCTAGCTCTAACAAAAACCCTTCTCTCAGGGAGGCCCTGAGGCCTTCAGCTGAAACCATTGAAAATAATGTTAATCAGGCTGGTACCACAGCCAAAGCTGGAGCGGTCTAAACCTTGGCATTCATCTTTGAGTTCTTTTAGTATGCCGGATATTAGTTTTGGTGGTAGAAGGCATAGGGTGCAGAAGTTCCCTTTTCTATTGGACAGTGTTTAAGTTGTACAATCTAAAATATGCCAATGTATAATAATATTTTAACAACACAATACTAAATTAAAACAGGAGTAGAAACACCAATCACTCCATACCCGTGACCCGGTCAGTCCTACCTATGAACTCTACGTCTCATTTCCCCGAGAAAGCAGCCTCCTTCTCTGGCATTAAAAGCTGGGTAGGTCCCAATGTTTACCAATGATGATTACGTGAACTGATTTCAATACTTAAACTCAGTGACTTTATAAATTCCCACAGTGGTGTTGTAGGTAGTGCCTTTAGAAACTTTACGAGGGAAATAATTGATAAATTTATATGTGAAAAAGTCACCAAGACCTGCCCAGTCCTCCATAAAGACATTACAGTGATCTAACTTTTACAATGTCTTTATCACTTTCCATGATGCACTGTGGGTCAGGATCTCTGTCACATCACAATCTTACAGCGTCCACAAGATTAAAAAGAAAGGGACGATGATGGTGGTAATATTTTTTGATTCACAGAGGAAATCAGGTGGAAACCCACTGAAAAAAAAGTGCTCTGGGTCCTTTTGAGCTCTAAACGTCTTTATCTTTCAAATCATCTCCAATATTTAGCGTGTCTAACCACGTGTCTGATCATGGAGCTTTTAAGGTCACGCAGAATCTAACATTAACTCCACTGATCTACTTTACTTGCCTCCATGACTGTAGCATGTTTCATATCTGGCAACCCGGAGCTTCGGCATGAGTCGTGTAGTTATCAAGCCGGACCAAAACACACAGAACCAGTGTTGCCAACTCCTCAGTAAGTGCAAATAAATGAGCAGGACTATTTTTTTAAGTATTATTTTTAGTTTTATATTTTTGTCATTTTTTGCATCAATGTAGTTTGTGTTTGGATATTTTGCTACTAACCAATTGGGATGGAGGAGATCTGAGTGTAGATATCAAGCATGCGATTGTTGTCCACATCCACCAAGTAGTTCCCCCTGCTCTCCTCATAGTTACAGAAGAAGTTGATTGCACCGACATTCTGGGAAGAGAAACATTCTGTATTAAAAACAGCATACAGTAGAATTGAAGTAGAATTGATTGATTGAGCAGACACAAATGAATAATAAATGTACATGTGTGTGACACACACATAATTATATAGTGAGTAAGATTGCTTAAAGACAGTTTTTAGTTTTTAGATGCAGATATGGCTCATAAGGTTTTTTTTTTCTACTATTGGGTGTAGTAGTTGCGTCCACAGTCTCAAAAATCATCTTCTAATTGTAATTGATTTTTTTTTGGTGAATAGAAAATACTAAATAACTGCACAGCAATAGTTATACTAAGGAGCCAAGCATAAAAACATAATAAAGCCTACATGCTTATTTCCATTTGCCTTTCAACATAAAAAAAAGGCATAAGAAAAATATAAAACCACCAGTGAAAACAAAACATACATATTCACTGCGCCTATATTTCAATCTCCTTTCATAATATAAGTAAGGCTGCAAGTTACTGAGAGACCATCTAAAAGATGCACTCAGAGGTTGTGTTAAATTGTGCATCGTTTTGACAGAGAAGATTGTAATAGTTCAGTCATAATCTATTATTACCCATAATTTTAATTTTTGTGTTTTAATGAGACATAGTCTATGCAATTAATTAATTTAAAAACAACTCAACCTCAAACAAACTCAATTAACATCTAAGAGTAAATTAAGAAACTATAATGTCCCAAAACAACTTGAGGTATGTGTGGTCAGGAATGAGGACCATCGCTGAATTCAAGGCGAGGGGAAGTCAGCCTGAGGGAAGCCTGGATAGAGCCAACGAACTGAATGTGTTTTTCAACAGATTCAGTGGACCTACAGGAGCCTCGGTTCACCCCTCCCTTAGCCACACAGACCCCACACCCTCTTCTCTCCCACACCCTCTGTGACGCAGACTGACCCCGCATATGTCCCGACCCACACAATGGACCTCAACATTTCCCCATCAACACCTTCCCACACATCCGTGATTTCTGAGCCCCTCGTCACCTCCCCCACCTGCCTGACTGTTTCCAGCAGCCAGGTGAAAAGAAAGCTGGAGAAACTATGCCAGAACAAAGCTGCACTGAGTACAGGGATCTGGTTGATCGCATTGTGGCGTGGAGTAGGAGCAACCACCTCGTCTTAAATGTGGCCAAAATGAGGGAGATGATTGTGGACTTCAGGAGGACTAGGTCTGACCTGAGCACAGTTTCCATCCTGGTTGAGGAGGTGGAGGTGGTGCAGGACTACAAGTACTTGGGTGTGCACCTAGATAATAGACTGGACTGGAGATGCAACATTGAGGCTGTCTACAGGAAGGGACAGAGCAGACTTTACTTGCTTAGTGTTGGGTTATGCATTATATGCTGTTTAATTTTCATTGTGGGGATGTGGTGAATGGAGTGTGGGTGGGTTAGGATGGAGTGGAGTCACTTGGTGTTCAGAGAGAACAAAAAGCACCAGGGTGATTAGTGGCCTTTTGTCTGCCCTGGGTGTGGTTTGAGTCAGTGGAACACAGACGCTTTTGGTTATCAAACTGCTGATGATTTGACAAAAAGTGACAAAAGTCAAATAAAAGGACTAAGTTGAACCGAGATGACTCCTGCGTCCTCTGTGCCTAATAACTCGACAGTTGATAACTACACGGGTAGCCTGGACAGGGAGATTAACTCACCGTGAGTGTCGTCAAGGTCAAAAATGGCAGAAGATATTCTGGAGAAGACGGTCAAACAGCTTAAAAGAGAGAGGACCACTGCAAAAAGCAGCTTCACCAGGCAAGCCAACTTTATCAGTAAAGGAGCAGACAGGATGGTAGAAAAAGAGCTGCGGGAGGAATTCAATAAGCTCTCAGACTGTCTAAGGACTGTATTTGAAGTGAACGATGAATACAGGATTGGATTGCTGGCTGAGGCAACAAAAAAGAAGAAAGAAGAAAGTGGGCCTTGGAGAGCAGCTGGAAAGTGACATAGAAAAGACTGTGGATGAAGCTGAAACAAGGTTTCAAGAGGTGAGTCGCATTATCCAGAAGAACCTGTGGTCAAGGTATGGTTAAGAGGAAATTACAGCTGCAATCCTGGTGGCAGAGAAAAGTGCTGATGTAGCAGGAAACCTACCTGTTCAGAGTACTCATCTGGAGGGGTATGAAGTGCATCTAAGTCTCCTGGAGAAGAGGATGAAGGAGGTCATCAAAGTCATGTCTAAATGGGAGCAATGGATCCCTGGGATGGAGAAGAGAGACCTTGATGGCAAGGTAAGAGATCTCATACAAATCAGCAGCAGACTGAGGACGGCTGAATTTGCTACTGCACAGAGACTTGTAGAGGAAGCAAGTGCTGCGCAATCTGCAAATGTGGTGGCTGGAGCACCAATACATGCAGCATCTATGGTGAGGATCAAACCAACAGCTCTTCCTATCTTCAGTGAAAACAAGAGAGATTATCACAGATGGAGAAAGGATTAGGTGAACCTCCAAAGACAAGGAGAGCCATCTGGGTCAGCTGAGGTCAAGAAAATTCAACTCCTCAACAGCGTTAAAGACAAGATAATGAAGGATCTCAGACTGTCAACCTACAACACTACTGATGAGATCTTCAGAGTCATGGAGAACAGGTATGGCAATAAGGCAATAAATGTCGTAGAAATCCTAGAAGAATTACAGAAAATGGCTCCTGTGAAGGGAAATCAACCAAGGAAAGTCATTGATGTAATTCAATGACTGTGGAAAAAGCCCTAGCAGATCTGACGGAGCTGGGGAACTCAGGTGCGATAAGGAACCCGTTGGTCATCAAGACAATTGAGAGTAAATTACCTGATTTTGTGAAAAGAGACTGGTTAATCTTTATGCTAGAGCCAAGCAATGATGTCACCCCAGACAACCACTTAGGATATTCTCCTGAGGTTCCTAAAAAAGCAAGAAGGGGTCCTGGAGAGACTTGAGCAGCTTAAAACTGTGGAGAAAATAGAGAGACCAGACTACTAATTTGAGAAAAGATATGCTTCCACCAAGATGGCAAAGAAAGGAATGGGGGGCGTGTGTGATGACTGGAGACATCATGATAAGATTTTCTTCTGTAAAACGTTTAGAGGGTTGAAACTCCATGAAAAGAAAGCTGCCATGAAGAAGCTAGGAGCATGCAAAAAATGCCTCAGATTGAATGAAGACAGTAATTTTATGCAGACACATACCTGTGCAGAAATAAAGGCTGTAACAAAGATGGAACTTCTGATCACCATTATCAACTCTGCCCTGTTGGGAGCAGCAAGATATTCAGCATCGAAGACAGCCGGAAAAGCAGTGGGGGGAAAAGCAAACTGCCTGAAGAACAAGAGAGTTTTTTGTCTGAACTTACCCCTGAGATGGCAGAGAGATGCAGAAATGCATTCACCAACAGTATTGCCCGGACAGCTAACACAAACAAAAAACAGTCAGAACTTTTATCAGATACACGTCAGAGGGTGAGGATGTCCTTCTGAAAAAGGAGCACCAGGCCAATGCAAAGTTTACAACAGCCACCAACCGTGAGTTTCTTGAATGGTGGAGATGGGAGAGTATTGGGGCAGCTTGTGAACCGAGATATGGAGGATGCAGATGTGGAAATTGCCAACCTGGAGGGAAAGAAATGACCCTGGCAGAGGAAAAAGAATTTGAAATCATAAAAAGAGGTCTCATGTACATAAAGGAGGAGGATACTCATGTGAACTCACCACACTGGGATGCAATGTATCCATGGATTGAAGATCCTGCCTCAATCCCCAACAACAAGAGTGCAGTGGAAGCCACATTTTTAAGAACAGAAAGGCAACTGGAGAGAGAGCCTGAGTGGAAAGCTGCATACACAGCCCAAGTTCATGAGATGGTTGAACGTCGTGCTGCCATGGAACTCACTGAGGAGATGAGAGGAAACTTGAAGGGGCCTGTATGGTATGTGAGCCACTTGGTGGCACCGAACCCTCACTCAGTAACGACCCTTGGTGACATCAAAAAGATGTATAATTCAGTGTGGTTGGAGGAACGTGAAATGCATCTGCACCGATTTCTCTGGAGGGACAAGCCAGAGGAAGACATAAAAGAATATGCCATCACACGGGTCAATATAGGGGATAGAGCAGCTGGGTGCATTACACAGCTCGCTATGCGTGAGACGGCAAGGCTATCCGTCTTTGCTCACCTGGAGGAGGAGCGCAGGGTCCTGGAAGAGGATAGCTACGTGGATGACATCCTAACGTTCCACGACAGTCTGGAGGAACTGATCAAAAATCACACAAGGAGTGGAGGACATCTTGAAGGCAGGAGGCATCTTTCTCGAACCTTGGGTGTGGTCAGGCCAAAGTGGGAGGCAGCTTGCTGCAGGGAGAATCCCACAAAAGCAGAAGGAAGCAGCACAAGGTAAAATAATCATCCTTCCAAACCAGATGAGGGATGAAGACAACAAGGCCCTGGGTGTGGGGTATCAGATGGAAGAGGACATGACATCAATCAACTTTTCCAAGAGGAAAAAGAGGGAAAAGAAAGACTGGGCAAGCATCTTAACAAGGAGAATGTGAGACTGAGAACAACTGATCCACTGAGCAGGAGGGAGCTGCTAAGTCAGTTAGCTGGACTTTATGACCCAATTGGTCTAGTCACACCGGTCAAGCAGAAGGGGGCAATACTTGTAAGGAAGGCCTTCCAAGAGGCTGGAGGTGGAAAGATGACTCAAGAGACCTGGGATAAACCACTTTCAGAAGGTCTAAGAGAGGAAGCCATTAAACTGTTTGAAGAATATGTAGAGCTTGGGCGTATTAAATTCCACAGAAGCACCACACTAGCTGACTGGAGAGGGAAACCAAGGGGAATCACCTTTTCAGATGGGAGTGATAAAACCTATGGAGCAGTGACGTATCTGAGGTGGGATACAGAGAGGGGAGTTGACGTCCGCTTTGTGGAAGCAAAAGCCAAGCTGACTCCACTGGGTCAAAAAGGAGAAGTGGTAAAGGCCGAGATTTGTGGAGTAGTCTTTGCAGCCAGGCTCAGGAAGTATTTTGAGAGACATGGAAGACTGGAAGTGGAGATGTGGTTCCATCTAGTGAACAGTCAAACTGTCTTGGGCACTATCCAAAGAGACAACTATGGGTACCAGACCTTCGTTGCAAACCGTGTGGGTGAGAAAGCTGGACCTTGAAGACTGGTGGTGGATTCCTGGAGAGATGAATATTGCTGATATAATGACACATGGAAGCACAGCAAGAGATCTGAGGGAAGGATCTGTGTGGCAAAACGGTCCAGAGACACTGAGGAAGCTCCGGTCTTTTAATGTGTGCAGCAAGATGTTGCAGATGTTTTACCAGTCTGTTGTTCTGAGTGTAGTCTTCTTTGCAGCCATCTGTTGGGGCAGCAGCATCAGAGCCAGCGACACAAAAAAACTGAACAATCTGATCAAGAAGGCTGGTTCTGTGCTGGGGACTGCTTGTGGAAAAAAAAGATGCTGCACAAACTGCTCAGTATTATGGACAACAACTCCCATCCCCTACATGACCTCCTGATTAAACAACAGTGCAGTTTCAGTCGGAGACTCCTGCAGGTCCACTGTAAAAAGGACCGCTACAGGAAGTCATTCCTATCAACTGTTACATCTTTGTACAATGACTCCCTCTGTGCGGAGAGAGTTGAGCAGTTAAGCTGATGAACATAATAAGGGATACACATTTGCATGCTCACTCGGACTCAGGTTAGGTAATTGACTTGGCCATTGCATAACATTCCACTTCTTTTCCTTAAAAAAATCTCTTTGGTTGCTTTCGCAGTATGCTTCGGGTCACTGTCCATCTGCACCGTGAAGTGCCGTCCAATGAGTTCTGAAGCATTTGGCTGAATATGAGCAGATAATATTGCCCGAAACACTTCAGAATTCATCCTGCTGCTTTTGTCAGCAGTCACATCATCAATAAATACAAGGGAACCAGCTCCATTGGCAGCCATACATGCCCATGCCATGACATTACCACCACCATGCTTCACTGATGAGGTGGTATGCTTTGGATCAGCAGTTCCTTTCCTTCTCCATACTCTTCTCTTCCCATCACTCTGGTACAAGTTGATCTTTGTCTCATCTGTCCATAGGATGTTGTTCCAGAACTGTGAAGGCTTTTTTTAGATGTTGTTTGGCAAACTCTAATCTGGCCTTCCCGTTTTTGAGGCTCACCAATGGTTTACATCTTGTAGTGAACGCTCTGTATTCACTCTGGTGAAGTCTTCTCTTGATTGTTGACTTTGACACACATACACCTACCTCCTGGAGAGTGTTCTTGATCTGGCCAACTGTTGTGAAGGGTGTTTTCTTCACCAGGGAAAGAATTCTTCGGTCATCCACCACAGTTGCTTTCCTTGGTCTTCCGAGTCTTTTGGTGTTGCTGAGCTCACCGGTGCGTTCTTTCTTTTTAAGAATGTTCCAAACAGTTGATTTGGCCACACCTAATGTTTTTGCTATTTATGGGTTTGTTTTGATTTTTTCAGCCTAATGATGGCTTGCTTCACTAATAGTCACAGCTCTTTGGATCTCATATTGAGAGTTGACAGCAACAGATTCCAAATGCAAATAGCACACTTGAAATGAACTCTAGACCTTTTATCTGCTCCTTGTAAATGGGATAATGAGGGAATAACACACACCTGGCCATGGAACAGCTGAGCAGGCAATTGTCCCATTACTTTTGGGTGAGTATCTAGTCTAGTCTAGACTAGTCTTTTAGTTAGTATGATATGTGTCCCACAGATTGTCTTCCATGATGACACAAGTCATCACAAGCCACTTGTGTTTATGCTGATTTTTGTTCCCAGCACTTCATGTCTGTAGAGTGAAGCTATTATCAGGCTGATATTATGTGGTCTGATCCCAGTATAACTCAAACTCAGACTCTGGTTTAAAACATATATACATTTGCAGATGTCTTGGAGCTTTGGACTTAAATAAATCAAGCTGACAGTTTTTATATGCAGACGTACATTTTAGTACACATTAGTTTTACTTCATTCAGCAACTTGTGATGGGTACACCTCAGTGTAGGATGAAATTCACACTGAAGTTACCATCTGAACTAAACACAATCATCTATCCATCCATAAAAATAGTTACGCTTTATTTCACAAATGGCCTGTATCATCACTGATCCTCATTTGAGTGTGATTATATGACATTGCAACTCTGTAAATGTAAACATTTGTGAAGCATTCAAAAATTTTCGATATGCACACAAAGACAGGCTGCAGATTTCCACATGAACAGTCCAGGTTGTTTTTTAAGTAGCAAACTGGAACAGCATTTTCATATTCTTGGTGTATCATAACCTGAATCTCATAGAGAGCGCACATGCAGTCACACAGACATGCAGATACACAATCTCTGCTCACCTGGATATCTCCCAGTTGTTTTGTCAGCTCCTACAGATTGAATAAAAGTTAGTTATAGTTAGTAATACATGGAGAGGGAATCAGCAAACTGATTTGTGTGTGTGCATCTGTAGATTACTTGTGAACGTGGTCCAGGGACTGAAGTTTTCATGGAGGGTCCATCATAGTCAAACTCTACCTGGCTCTTTGCTGCTGCCTTGCTGACATATCTGCACACTGGTACAGAAAACATAGAAAACACAATAAATAATCTAAGATTAAATTAGTTAAAACTTTATTTATTCCAAGCAATATTCTGCTCCTATATATATATAAGAATATATAGGGATGGCTGTGGCTCGGAGGTAGGTAGAGAGTCGTCCACTAATCAGAAGATCGGAGGTTCGATCCCCTACAGTCTGCATGTCGAAGTGTCCTTGGGCACAAGACCAAGATACTGAACCCCAAATTGCTCCTGAATGCTGTGCCATCGGTGTGTGAATGTGTATGAATGGTTAGCTCCTCAAACTGATGAGCAGTTGGCACCTTGTATGGCAGCCAATGCCACCAGTGTATGAATGTGTGTGAATGGGTGAACGAGATACATACTGTAAAGCGCTCTGAGTGGTCGGAAGACTAGAAAGGCACTATATAAGTACAGTACCATATTCTCGTGCAGCAAGTACTACACTCCAATGTAGGTGAAAAAATATCATCAATATCAAATTTAAGGTACAAAAATGTATATATGTAGTTAATCCAAAATATTTAATGGTTATGTCAATGATACTGCACATAATGAAGATGGTGCTGTGGATGGCTGCCTTGGTGTGTTGGTGCACTTTTCTGTTAATTCGGTACCTGGAGCTGAACACCCACAGTCTTATTTCCAACTTGTCTCTCCTTCCATCAGTGGATTTATTGGACATTCTGGTCAAATGTCCACTCACCTTTGTGCATGCAGTGAAATGCCACTGCATCTCCCACAACATGGACTTCACATACCATTGCTGGGAATATATGGTAATAGTATATATGAATGTGCATTCACAATCCAGATAAACTTCAGCTACTGTTGGAGAAAAACAAAGATTGGCCACTGCAGTGTGACATCAGGTTGTGTTTCTCCAAAAGTTAAATCTCTGCTGCAGGTTGCTTTATTTTTTTCTTTTCTACTTAATAGCAGAACTTAACTGCTGACATTTGTGACAACACTGCCAAATGCTACAGGAGGAGGCTTTACAGCTTGATTGATGTTGCATTAGGAAACTGAATAAATGAGCCAAGGTGGAATTACAGATTAATTTGAGGTTAAAAATGGTGAAGGTGAAGGCAGCAATGAGGTCCAGCACTTCCAGTTGTTATGGAATTTTCTATCCTTAGGTTGCACAAGGTCATGTGTGGGCCTTGAGGCCCTCGGCAGTAGTAGTTGTTTGGCTTTGATTGAGAACAGTAGGTGCCAGTCTGTCTCAACACTGTGGTGGCCAGTGTCAAAGAGACCTAATGTTGCCATCCTAGACATAATAGATAGCTTGCCGTTGACGTTCCAATCTGCGTAAACAGACATCTGTGTCTCCACCTGTGTAACACCTGCATGGGTAAAAACATTCTCTTTGACTAATTCTGGGTGTATAGTATTTGTGGTGTTATCTGTAGGGGTTTAAAGTCTATCCACCAGGATGAGTTTGGCAGAATGTGAGACCGACTCAGGCACTTCTGATGTACTTTGAGAGTGTCTCTAATTCTCCTTGGCCAAGCTTCAGTAAATATTACAGCACTTTGTTCACTCCTGACCTCACCCTGACCACTGACTTCAGCAATTTCTCCACAATACCAGTCACCTGTTTTTTTTTTTACTGGACAAAATGGTTTAGGACGGACTTTACATGTCTATTCAGGTTTAGTTATATTCAGGATTGACTACCAGAGAGTTAATTTTATTTCAATAGTTTTTGTCAAAATGGTCTTTTAATAAGCTCTGTTACAGTAAGTTTACCACTGGAGATGGTCAGACTTTATATGTTACTAAATAAAGTCTGACCATCTCTAGTGGTGAACTTACTGTAACTAGTAAATCTGACCCAAACAAATTAACCTGTTAATGACTAACAGAAGAGAGGACCTTTGAGACATCACTGGGTCACCAGCCTCTGAAAAGCATGCACACATGTGATAAACACATCCAGTCAAATATTTACACTGATTACAGAATGCTGCTCTATTTTCACTGAAACATGGTCTCATGAAGTAAGTAATTATGTCCACAGATGAACGATCCATTTTTTCCCCCATTCTGATCCGATGCTGATACAGAGAGCCAATCCAATTTCTGGTACCTGCCGATACAAATTACGTCGGTAGTGTTTCTAAAACAAATGATATTTATATATCCTTTAAGGTAGTAATGTCCACGTACTGTTATGGATATACTGACATGATGGCAGAACACTGTCCAGTCTGATAAACACTGAGATAGATAAACTAAACACTGAGCTCCTAAATACTTGTACTATATACTTTAAGCTACTACAATTAGAGCGGTAGCATCCTCAGCTACGATGGTGTTGGTTGGTTGATGGATACAAACATAGCTGACAAAAACAAGAAGAAATTTCCAGGGGACATAGTAGGGATGCAGAGCATCTCCAGGACAGGTGTGCATACATTGGTTTGCATTATGACATATCTTAGTAATAGCATTCCAAAATGAAAATGTTAGTGTCTGTAATGTGTCTGTTCATAAAAAGCTGAAAATTAGACTAAAATGTATTGCAACACACACTGATTAAAGTGAGGCATGTGTAAAATGTTTTACATTTCATTTCTAAAAATCTGATTTAGTAGAATTTACTCATGAGGCTGCTTTTTTCACTGTGCTTTTCCTTTAATATGGTAATTTAAGACCAATTCAGCAACTAAAAGGAGGACACATAAGTGGTGGTAGTAAACAGCTAAAGAAGTAAAACTGACAAAAGGCAACTACTATGTGCTAAGTGAAAGTAACTCTAACCCCGGTTAAACACTAGATATTAACTGGATTTAAAAGAATTTGTTTCAATTAAAGAATGTTAGATTTACCTGGCGCACTTAGCCATAAGTTTTTCTTCAGGGAGAGAGCAACCCGACCACTGATCAAGGAGGACGCCATGACAAAACTGTCAATAGACAGAACGGCAGTTCAAAAGAGAGCAGCAACTGCCCTCAGCGCCAAACTTCACCAAGTCTCCTACATAGAGAGAGAGAGGGAGAGAGAGGGAGAGAGGGGGAGTAAGGATTAATGATTACATATAGAAGGCTAAATTACTGTAATTTTTTATTATCATTATCATCTAGCTTCTTCTGCCGAGTTTTTGTGCTTTCTCATCTCACAGGTTTCAATGGATCATGGCTACGCCTGAATCAGGGATTGTCGCTGCATCTTGGGATATGGTCCTGCCAATTGCCTTTTTTATTATCATTATTACTCCCTTTTATTTCCTTATTCCTCCTAAATAGTCATATTTCTCTTCTATTTATAATTGTACAGTTTTCAATGCCAGTATTGCTGCTGTGCATCTTATCTCTCCCTCTATCTAGATTGGAGGCAAATTAGCACTCGCTGCCATGAGGACCAGTCTTATGTGTGGCCACTGGCCTTAAGGTAAAGCATACATAGTTACCTATGCACCCTGATGTCGATCAGCCAATAGGCAAAAAGTTGACCTGAGATTGACCTACTAAAAAGTATAAATGCATAAACTTATGTAAAACAAAAAAAGAAAAATACAGAAATAAATATATTGACAGCTAAAATAAAACAGAAAATGGGCAGCATGAATCAAAAAAGGCATGGCACTTTACACTCATCTTCCAAGCTCTTACATAATACTGGCATCAGGCACAGGAAAATTCCAGCTATCTGCTTTTACACAACAAAGGAAACACTGGCCCCTTATAAATGCATGCATGCACACACACAAACATAGCAAGTGCATACACACTCTCGCACACACACATAGCAAGCGCACATGCATGCTCACACACACATAGTTCTTGGCAACTCCTCTTGAGCTGGATGAAACTGGTTTAGAATACAAGTTATGCAAGACTGCAGCTTCATCTGCCCAGGAGGGGTGGTTATATGAGGGCTGATGCTCTGGAAACTTAACTTTAACTTTATCTAATAGTACGTTAACTTAACTTAACACCATTTCTTCAGTATATCATGTCATATTTACTCTATATTGAGCTATTTTAATTCATTTTCAATTTAGTGGATTTATTATTTCTATTCATATGTACCTTTAAGCTCTTCTATGTTGCATTTATATCCATCTTTTTTTTTTTGGTATCCCTCCAATTCTGGAGAAGGTTAGTTTCATATTTAAATGGGCTGTAAAAAGGGTCACCTTTCCACTAAATATTTTTATTCAGCTAAAATGTTATATATGCTTAGCTTAGCCTGTATGTTAGTAACATCATTGAATGCAGCTGTATAATTATAGAAGCTTTTTTTACATAATTATGTTGTGGTGACAATGTGACTAATTGCTGCCGGGATTATGTTCAGAGGCAACGTATTTGCTTCAGGTAAGTTTCAATTTTATAGCGCATATACTAAAGAATGATGAAGGCATGGTATCTACAGACCACTTTGGATTATGTTTTTATGTGGACATTTTACAGCTTTTACAGCTAATATAACATGGATTGGAAAATCAAGAAGTCTATTTATCAGTCAGTCAAATATAATTAAATTCAAAATATTGCTTCCTTAAATAGAAATCATTTTCAAGTTTAGCAGTGTACTTTTCCCAGTGTTTGTTTGGTGACTCGTTCAATAAACAAGGGTGCAGGGCAAGACATGAATTTGTAAGTTACATAAAAAGAAGCTAACGTGGGTTGTTGTTTAAAGTCCACAGACCTTGAACAACAAACTCTTGTGTGATGTTATTGCTTTATGGAAAGATGTTTTTGGCAGCAGGAAAACAAGTTATCTATAATGTAGGATAAGATAGGATAAGATATGTATGCTAGAGCAGGCAATAATGCAATTTAACTTTGACTTTAAGGTAATCATCAGGAGACCTTATTTGGAATCAAAGTATTACCACAACATAGTTTTACATGTGATGTACTGTGTGTAGCAGAGTTGCAAAAAACAAATTGCATTTGCACAAACAATAACCATTCCAAATAGTTTACTCTATTAGTTTATTCTATTCTATAGATACCAGACTAAAACTCTTATGCAACTGGGCAGAACTGACTGACCCTCATATACTACTTAATAAAACAGGAGAGAAGAAGTGCAGTTTTACAGATTGTGAATCTTTCCCAGTAAAAATTAATTAAATGAACAGTGTGACATGCAGCATGTCTTTGCAAATAGCCCACAACTGTTGTCAATGTCAGTGTTACAATTAACAGAATAATGAATTAATCAAATAATTAAACCTATGCATAAACTTTTCATGTTTATACAAAGTAATGCAAATCTAGTTTTTAAGCTACCACTATCATGAGGCTATTTTCAATATCATGACAGAGTCTGTTTCTTTGTTTAATCTTAGTTTTATCTGAGTCATTGCCAAGCATGCATGGCTGCTGGTTCACTTCAGAGTATCGAACCTGCATTGCATCAATCCGCAGTCTGTCTGCATCTTTTGCCTCTGTGGTCTCTTTTTCTTTAAGTTTCTGCTTCGATTATTTCTTTTGCTGTACAACACTTCCTTTAGAACAATGAATGCTGCCTGCACCTGACCAAGTCTAAATAGTCACAGAAAACTGAGTTTAAACTTTGATTGATTATCAGATTTTCCTCTTCTGAACATTGGGGGATGTGATCTCTGCTGAAGAAAGAATAAAGTAATCTATGGTGGAAAGCCAGCTTAGAGACAGTTCGTTAGACAGTAAGTAATTATAGAGTCTATAGTTAGGGCAGACATCTACATAGACACTTGGTGTTTCAGGAGATAAAAAAATCTGAGAAGAAAGTAGTGTCTGGCTCGCAGTTTGACCACAAGACCACAAGCCAACAACTGTAAAATTCCTCCACCATGTTCAACTTATTAAAAATATTAGTAAATTAACGTGAACTACATTTTTGGATTGTAAAGTAATAAAAAATCGTTTAAAAATCAACGTGAGCAGATTAAAATAGTTAGTGATTAAACACTTGATCAGTAAATCAGTTTCAAGATGGCACAACAGATGGCTGCCTCAGGACTTTACTCTCTGGTGAAGTCCTGGGTTATGCATTAAGTTTGCAACTTTCACCTGGCAGTTATTCAAGTTGGACAAAGGTGGCAAAAGCTGAACAGAAATGTAGACAGACAGACAGACGAACTGTCCACACACACACACACACACACACACACACACACACACACACACACACACACACACACACACACTATGTGCTAGGGTTAGGGTTAGGTAGGTGGTGTAAGCAAAACTTAGTTTGTTCGGCTTTTGCTCTTCTTAAAATGTTGTTGGTGGGACAGTCATGTATAATATCATATATAACAATTAAACTAAACTGAAACAACCCAGCTGTCCTGTCAGCCAGTGACCTAAAATTGCATTGACAAAAAGATTGTTGTGTAACCACAGCTGTAATGTGGTGTTATCGAACACTGGAGCAGGGGCGGCATCTTTGGTTATTTTACAATAATTGTGTGACAGTAGGAAATATGCGGCCTCGCGAAAATATGCGGCATATTGCTGATTACGCGGTAAACCATGCAATCGCAAAATCACGAAAAACTGGAGGGACTGCCTTGTAAACAAACCAACATGGAACCGCAACCGAACTACACAACTGCTGAATGATTGGCTGTTTGCCTGTTACTGGTGACGTCCGGGGATATGATAGGCTGTTTCCGCATGCTGGGAATGCCCGTCTGTTAGGTGATTGGCTGTTTGTGCGTTTCTGCCGGCAAGAACAAACTCCATGAAGACAGCTCCGCTTTGATAGAAACTTGCTTCAAAACAAACAACAAGCTAAAGTTCTGTCTCGCCCAGATGTGCGCACAGCTTACAGTCACAAACACAAGACAACACACTCACCATGACAGAGGCACCGGGCCCGAGCGGTGAGTCTGCCGTGGCGTCATCATCAGTGGCTCCACTAATTTTGCTCAAAAAACCAAACTCGTTGTTTCAAACTTGTTTCAGTCTAATTCTTACTTCACCAGTATTATGTTTATCATGCACCAAACAACATTATAAGTAATTAATAAGTATTTATAACTTGTACAAATACATTGCAGTTCATAAAAATAATAAATAATAATAATTCATGGATCGTGGCTGCTGCTGTGGTCCTGCATGAGGTCCACATATCTCCATTACAGTTTATAGTTAGTTTATGATTTGCTGCTGCTGTGCATCTGTGTCTCTCTATCTCTATCACAGGTTCCACTGCTACTGTAATCATTTTATCATTCATTGTAATTCATTGTCATTTTATCATTCATTGTAATTGTACAATGTATTGTTTGTGTTGATTTGTTCTGTACACGTGACATCTATTGCACGTCTGTCCATTTGATTTGATTAGATTTAATAATTAAAAAAAAATGCCGCAGTATCGCGATAATACCCAGAACCGCGATACTCTGTCTGGTATAGTATCGTGGTTACTCATTTTGGTATCGTGACAACTCTATTCCAAAATACAAAATGTGCTCGTAAAAATAATACAAAAGTATGCAATATATTTATTTTTATATAATAATTCTTGATTTTAGTTTAAGCCTTACAAACTGTTCATATTCAATGCCTTCACGCAAGAAAATCCTAGTGTGTCTATAGCAAATTTTGAACTACAGATCTTTATGATTTAGATAGCATGAGTGTATTTTTTAGGTTCTACACCACTTGTTTTTGTAGAAAAAAAACACCTATATAACATTTTATCATGCTCTGTTTTACCTAAGAAAACATGAAACCATAACAGTCATAATGATTTAAATACATTATAGTAATAGTGAAAATGGCAAGAACATTCTAGAACTTATGTTGTAATATAACCACATGTCCTGCTGTGACATATCCTTCCTCATCGTGGATCTATTTTTAGATTCTGTTGTTGTAGATGCAGATGCGATTGTCTGTTTCGAGGCACCCTTTGACCTCTGTATGACCTTTGTTTACCATATATGGCCTACGCTGTTTAACTCTGTCACTGTTCGAGGTCCCCCCCTGACCCTTCAAAGAGCAGTAGGTGTCTGTCCCTGCGGGAACCTGGTCACCTGTGGTGGGAACACAGACTGTGTCAAGACCTCCCCTGAACTCTGTCACCACTGTCCCATACAAAATACACACAGACATAGAATATACAGTTTGACTGTTTCAAGGTTCCCCAGAACAACCATTTTCCTTGATATGACCCACACTGGTGGCTGTCAATTTTGACATTTTCAAAATTGGTCTTTTCAGAACTGGTGCCCCTTGGAACTGTACTTTCTGATCTACATGCAGATGGGAAGTTGAACAGCTGGACCTCTGGTGTGGTTACAGCAACCTAAGGCTGAACATACACCTTGGCCACCCATTGACATGTGGGAAATGGTAAATAATTTTAGTTTTTAAACAGCTCATCAGAAGAGAATCTAATCACTTTCACACAATGATAGCACAGCCTTTGGGAGCAATTTGGGGTTCAGTATCTTGTCGAAGGACACTTTGACATGCAGAATGGAGGAGCATTGTCTTCTGATTTGTGTGCACAATGTCCACTCTAACTTCTGAGCTACAGCCAAACCGATTATCTGGCTATTTAATCAGGATTCAAACTTCACAGAACAGAATGCTTAACAGTGCTTCGGGAGAAAAACGAGGGGAGGCTGCTTTACATAAACAAAAGTTGGTGTACAGATGTTACAGTTAAATAAATCATACAGTCCTCAAAAGACTATCTTCATAAACTGTCCTCATTTGTTCTGGTTGGTGTTTCCATTCCACCTCAAACCTGTGTTACTGAAGCGTTCATTCCTTGTGGTTCCTATAGTCTCCAAAAGTAGATTGGGAGCCAGAGCCTTCAGCTATCAGGCTCCTCTTCTGTGGAATAAACTACCATTCTGGGTTCGGGAGGCAGACACGGTCAACACCTGTGTAAGTGTAGACTTAAGACTTTACTTTTTGATAAAGCTTATAGTTAGGGCTGGCTCAGGTCATCCCTTAGTTACCCCCTCTCTCTCTCTCTCACCATCAGTGCACATACATGTCTCATTAATGCATGTTACTAACCAAACTTCCCCGGAGTTTCTGTGCTATGTCATCCAGCAGGTTCTTGTGGATCGTGGCTGCTGTGATCCTGCCCAACGTCCACTACACATACACTGTCATTATTGCTACCATATCTGCTACTGTGGTCATTTTATCATTCATTGTAATTCATTGTCATATTATCATTCATTGTAATTGTACAATATGTTTGTGTTGATTTGTTCTGCACACGTGACATCTATTGCACGTCTGACCGTCCTGCGAGAGGGATCCCTCCTCTGTGGCTCTTCCTGAGGTTTCTTCCACCTTTTTTCCCTGTTAAAAGGGTTTTTTGTGGGCAAGTTTTTCCTCACTCGAACCGAGGGTCTAAGGACAGAGGGTGTCACTCCCTGTACAGATTGTAAAGCCCTCCGAGGCAAATGTATTTTGTGACTTTGGGCTATACAAATAAAATTTGATTTGATTTGATTTGTTACAACACCTGGCTGACCAGATAATATAGTCAACTAAAGTGGAGGAAAAAAAAGACCCAGACTCAGACCCTACTCATTGTTCTTGGGGAATTTAACAGAGCAAACCTCAGCCACAAACTACCAAAATACAAATAACATATTAAGTGTCCTTTCTTGGATCCTGGACCTTTGTCACAGTGCTCTGTCCCCCATGCAGCCTTTAGACTCTTTGATCATGATTCATCTTATCACCACCTGAAGGCAGAAACTAAAATCTGCTAAGCATGTGGTTAAGATGGTGAGAAGATGGACCAAAGAGGCAAAGCTGGAATTACAAGTCTGCTTTAACTGCAGTAACTGGAGTGTTTTTGAGGCTGCAGTCACAGACCTTGGTGAACTCACAGACACAGTGACATGTTACATTAGCTTTTGTGAGGACATGTGTGCCAACCTTCTGCACATACAGCAACCACAAACCCTGGTTTACTGCAAAGGGCAGCTTCGTCTGGGACAGAAACCTATACCATCAGGCCAGAAACACACTGACATCAGCGTCCAACGCAGAACTACTCTGAAAAGATAATAACAGCTTTTCAATCAACAACCAGCTATCAGTGTGGAGAAGCCTGCAGGACATCATCAGCTACAGGATACCATCCCCCCACACAGTGGACAATCATTAACAGGCTGACAACCTAAATGCATTTTAGGCTGTATTCAGACCAAATTGTGTGTGTGTGTGTGGGTTAGATTTTTGCAGCAGAGGTAACACTTGGTCTTCATTTCCTGGATCAGTACCTCATGAGAGCCAGTTTCATCATGGTGTTTGGTTTTTGCAACTGCATTCGAAGACACATTCATAATATAATAATAATAATAATAATAATAATAATAATAATAATAATAATAATAATAATAGCTCATAATGTTTATATATATTAATATTACTACACTAGTTACTACAGTAGAGCTAGAGCCATTTACAGCCAGTCAAATTCATTAAGACGGCAAAAAACTCAACTACATACCTGGTAATCGAAAACAATTCCAGGTCGACTATCTCATGAAGCTGATTGAAAGATTGCGCACAGTGTGCAAATTGTCAAAGCAAAATGGTTGCAACTTTGAAGAATCTAAAATATAAGAACATATTTTGCTATGTTTACATTTTTCGTTCTCAACATATTTCCAACATATTGTCTTTTGTTAATCTACAATGTAGAATGTAATAAAATTAACAGAAACACTGAATAAGAAGGTGTGTCCAAACTGTTGACTGGTACTGTATATAAAATACTAATGCTTAGTTGGTTGGTTAGCTCAATACTAACACAATATGGGAATTACAATTATCGCAACAGTACCATTAACCTTTAACAGTATCTTCACAAGCTTAACAATACAATGCTCATACTTAACAGACATATATTGCTTTTGGTCTGTGGAAACAAACATATAGCTGTACACTGTAGCTGAACATACAGTGTGTAGATAAAGACACAGTCCTTTGGACGAGCACATTGCTAACTCAATCTGCTACACTGCCTTCAACACTTGTGTTCTTTTTAGTACATGTCAGTACATGTATATTACTACTGTTTTAGAACACCCCAATTTTTCAATTTTTGCATTGAAATTCAAGCAGTAAGAGGTTGAAACGAAAAGGTAAGGTTTCCCAAACCTGAAAAATAATGTATATTTCAGAATGGATATTTTCTTATGACAAAACAAAATGTTTACATTTATGTTGGGATATGATACAGTTTGTTTAAATTATCCCCAGTTTGCAGTTAATTCCCATAAATTTCCATAATTCCCATGGAAAGTTGCCAAAATGAAACCATCCCTTTGCAACCCTAAAGAAAATACAAACAGAAACTGCACATGGACTTACAAGTTCAATACATAAGAGGCGATATCAAAGATGTTAATATGTAACTCCATCTGTAATGATGTTTTTGATTGAAATAACTTTGATTTGAGAAAAACTACTCACTAATGAAAAAAATACAACAGATTTCTGTTTTAAATCCTTTAGAAACTATTGAGTATTTTAAACTCTATTTTGCATTATAATTTGGAAGACTGCATTTTACGGTGGCCGACAAGTGCAAACGCACTGCAAATGGCCAAGCGCTGCAAACACAGGAATGATGCCAAAAACCAAAAACACACAAATGCATAAAACAAATACAACAGAAAAATGCTGCAATCACAGAAACAAAGCAAAAACATGCAATCCCACAAAACAAATGTGAAAGAAAAATGCTGAGAAAAATTCAAGTGTTTTTCATGTTTCTAGTCTTCTACAATGACTAGATCTGTTTTTTTCACTAGAAGTCATGGCCGTGTTCTGGCCATGACTTCTAGTGAAAAAAACAGACCCCATGCAAGGCCTTGCTCATTGACATGCATGCAAAGATCCTAGTTCTGTTGCAATCAGCGAGAGAGAGAGAGAGAGAGAGAGAGAGAGAGAGAGAGATTCCCCCAAGAGATGTTTGGGGGAATTTTACTGTTTTCCCCACCCAGAGTCAACAACTCATAAATGCCTTTTTCTTTATGTATTTGGTGTCAAGTTATGTCAAACAGCAGTATTAAGCTATTGTGGCTCAATTGTTGACTGTCAATGGGATCAAATAAGTAAGGCTGGATTGTCAGGAATTTTACTCTGTGTGTGTGTATGTGTGTACAGAACAGTTAATGTTAACACTAGTCCTATCACACTCGCAATCTTGGTGCAATATATACTGTAACTGTAGTAGAATACTACATCATTATCATGACCATGCACACAGTTGCAGCTATGACATTATTGCTCTTATAGTCTCTTTAAAGGAAATTATAAAACTGCTGACTTTACATACTCAGGTCAGCTCAGCTGCCACTTTATTTTGGCATGGTTAAGTATGACATGATGTTACAATGTCAACAGCCTACATTTTATTCAGATTTAAGATCATTTTTCAGACCAGTCATTACACGTAAGCTTATGGTGCAGTATAGAGCTATTCTTGCTCTATCTCTGCAGGCTGTTGGCTAGAATACGGTAACTGTTCGTATTATTGTTATGATCACAGATGCGAGGCCCTGTGTGGTCGCACACTTTGCACAGCCCTACGCTGTAGACTGCGGCGCATCCTGGTGGTTTAACGACAGCACCAGCACTCAACCGACATACTCGTCGTTTCAACGCGACATGACCGCGGTCTGATTCAAGCAACTGTCATTGTAGATCCAGCTATTCATGAGCCGTATATTAGCAACAGAGTCTGCGACAACACTTACCGAGGATCCAGCGACGGTTGCAGGAAAGCGTAGATCACAGCGCCACAGGATTCCAGTTGGACGGCACGACGCCAACCAGCCAGGCCCGGTTCTCTGCTGGAGGAGGGGCTTGTTCTCGTTCTCTCTCTCTCTCTCTCTCTCTCTCTCTCTCTCTCTCTGTCTGTCTCTGTCTGTCTCTCTCTCTCACACACACACGCAACGTATGTCATGCAGTCTGTGGTTTTTGGGTAATAACCCAGTGTTATGGAACTTTCTATCTTTAGGTTACACAAGGTCACGTGTGGGCCTTGAGGTCCTCAGCAGTATTAGTTGTTTGGCTTTGATTGGGAACAGTAGGTGCCAGTCTATCACTGTGGTGGCCAGGGTCTAAGAGGTATAATAATAGATAGCTTGCCACTGACCTTCCAATCTGCGTAAACAGACATCTGTGTCTCCAGACTACAATATGCTGACAATAACACCTGCATGGGTAAAAACATTCTCTTTGGCTAATTCTGGGCATATAGTGTTTATGGTGTTATCTTGGGGTTTAAAGTCTATCCACCAGGAAGAGTTGGGCAGAATGTGAGACCAACTCAGGCGCTTCTGATGAACTTTGAGAGTGTCTCTAATCCTTAGGGGGGTCAGCAAGTTCACTGTCTTGGGACAATGTCCTGGCTGAAACCTCTGGGAGCGTTGCTTGGAACATATGAGTCATACAAACCTCCCAGTTAGATGTTTAATTGGCATATTGATTTAAACTGAGAAATCAAGAAAGCTGACAATGGTGTAAAAAATTTAAAACAAAATATAGAAGGAGCTGTAACAGAAATTTTGATTACAGAACAGTGTGTGTGGTTTTGAAGGGGTAGCGGTTTGGTTTAAGACCCCCGCGTTTCCACTACGTGGCTGTTTTGGTTTCCAGGGCAGTTTCGGGCTGCACTCGGCACAGAGAGGTCCACCTGAGATTTAAACTGTAGAAAAGACATTTCCAGGGGAGTTTAAAAGTACTGCTTTGTTTAAGTTAAGATCGGGGATCCACCACTGCTGTAGTTAGAAAAGTGTGGAGACAGACCTTTGATGCTGCTGTACTGTGGATTGAAATCTGTTTGTTTGTATGTGTAAAGTCTTATTGCGCAAGCAAAATTGGGTAACAATCTGTCCAAAACAGTAGACAAATGTGAGTCTGAAAACAAGCAAACTGACTCAGCAAAAGCTAAGTCAAAGACAAAACATCTTTCTGTAAAAGATCAGAAAACCAATGTGAAATTAGATGGTCAACCTGTAAGTTAGTACTATGTCAGTACTATGCTGAAACAAACACACACACACATCTGACCAGACACCACAATTTAAGGCAATGTTTTCTCCACAAATACCAGCTGGAATCGTCGGTAGACTGAAAGGATGGGATTTCATGTTTCCGTTCACTTCTCTTTTGTGTGAATGGATGAATGGCATGTGAGTCGTATGAAAAGCTGCAAATGGCTGAGATAAATGTTTAACCCTAATGTTGGAAATCCATCCTGGGATTCCAGATATATCCAAGAATGTATGCAAGTGTGGTTGACTGTGGCCTGTAAAAAGATGCGGTGTGAGAATGCCAAATGTGTCACTGCCTGTTGTGCCTGCACTAGAAGCTAAGTTGCAAACTAGAGCTTTAAAAATGACTAAGATAAAACAAAGGCATGTTGATGATTTGGAGAAATGTGCAAAAACTACGATGTATGGCTGGGCAAAGTGCCATGCCAAGGTTTCCTCTCCCCACGATCTGCTGAACATTTTTAGCTAAGGTCAATATAACACTGCTAAAACAAAAAAGTAGAAAGCGCTC
The DNA here is from genome assembly GCA_036365135.1 of Miichthys miiuy. Taxonomy (NCBI): domain Eukaryota; kingdom Metazoa; phylum Chordata; class Actinopteri; family Sciaenidae; genus Miichthys; species Miichthys miiuy. The sequence continues at coordinate 4,621,039 of CM071614.1, forward strand.
TCTGTCTGTCCACAACTGTCAAGTACAAATCCCTTTTTGCAATGCTAACATAGCTGAGCAAGTAAGCTCATCACAAGCAACAAATTATGAAGAATTTCTCCTACTAACAGCTACAGTAGTGAATTAGAAAGAAAAGTCAAGATTATGCACAGACAGGAGAAGGAAGACAACAGACAGTCTGCTGAGTCAGATTTAGAAGGAGAAGGAGCCAGACCCAGAGAGGAGGAGCCTTACACAGACCTTGGTGACAATCAAGTGCAGATAGTAAAGCCAAAAACAAAACAAAACCTCTGTGCTCCCTCTTCAAGGATTATACCGTTAAAGTTAGCTCTGTTCAACTCCAAGTTACATTTTTACTTAAATTTTCATAGATTACAGGTTCTTTCTACTGCAAAGAAGAAAAACTGTTTAAAGTATTTTGAATAAATATTGTAACAACCATCACATACTATTTTGGTGTAGTACAATTTTCATCAAACTTGATTAACGCGTTTCAACTTGATTAATACATTTCACACACTTTAAGTCAACTCCTTCATGGTGCTCATTACAAATTGATCATGTTAAACCATACCTTAATGGTGCAGTTTGTGCTCAAATTATAATAGTAATAACCATAATAGTGTAGTCTTAACTCCCTTATTACTGTTTATCACTTAATTCAAACAATATATGTTAGGATAATAATCAAACTTGCACTACTTAAAAGCACACATTGTTTATGCTACTACATAAATGCCTAAATTTGATGTTACACTTCAATTAGGCGACCAGAAACACAGAGGTACATAGGACAACAACTTTGCCCCTGCCTCTGAAGTGTCACAAACATCTTCAATAAATGCTCTTAAAATAATGACTGACAACACAGCAGTTTGGACTTATGAATTCATGGAAGAATACCAGAAAAACACCTAATCCAGTTCACAAACAAAACTGAGTGGATCTTGTGTTAAGATTTTGTTTTCCCTGAGCAGCTGAGGGTGGGCAATGGCCCCACCCAAAACTTTGATTTATTGGTTAAACGTTGAAGTAAAAAATGCAACTAGAAAATTCCTGCGGAAATTTGGAGAGTGCCGAGTGGGCTGTTGCCGGGGGTGTGTATTCAAAAAGCACACCTCAAATAGTAATTTTTAACATGTTTATTTTTATTTTGAAAATAGCCCCTCCCCCCTCTCCTCCCTGTCTGTGTGTCAGTGTGTGTGTGAGTAATTAGTCACAGGTGTGCACGCGCATGCTCACTCCCCCTCCCTCTGACTCCTGAGAGACACAGAAAAGCTTCAAATGAACTCCCTCGAACAGGTGGCCAAAAATGCCATAAGGTGTGCCGCAAACCAAAATCCGAAATGACCGTGAGAATCCTCGTCTCGTGGACCATTTCCTTGCCGATTTTCAGGTGAAAATTGTATAAACTTTGGCCTGGAGAGTTAGAGAAAGCACAGGTGCTCCCTGCTCCTTCTGGAAATTTCTCTTCTCAAATTAACATGGCAGTCTATGGGGCTGTGGATGGGTGTTGCTGGTGAATCTTTGTGTTTGAGGCCAAAACTATAAAGCTGACAGCTTCAGCAGTATTATCACTGCGACCGCCTCGAATATTTCCTATGTTTTATGTATAAATCACGTCTGTAGTGTGGCATTTGAGGCCACAATCGCAGTTTACAAATTTATTTTTCGACGAATTTTTCTCTCCCTCTCCACTCTAGTCATGATGTCATCCACTCTAGCAGACGCCATACACACCCATTATGACCGCAGAATTTGAGTAAAAACTTGCTCAAATTTAAGCCTTGATAGTTTAAAAACAGTAAAAGGTCGATAAGTGAAGTGAATCACTGAAGAGAAGGCAAGAGTAGCTACATTTTAAAGGTTAAATGTTTAAAAGTCTCTTGGTGAAAGTATGCCAGAGCAGTTTATTGTTGAAAATGTCTGTTGAATTTTTTTTTTTTTGGGCTTTCCCATTCATTCCTATGCGAATAAATTTGCTTAGAAAAGTAATAGCACGGATTTGGGATGAAGAAAATTTGTTGGGGTCCTCTCACCACTGTGGGCCGCATTAAATGACAAAAAAGGGCAGAAAATGAATAATAATACCATGAAACACGCAGAAGATTAAGAGTTGCCTCGTGCCTCGTGTCGTAGGCACTCGGCACTAATAAAAACTACAAAAATTCCCGCGGAAATTTTGAGAGTGCCGAGTGGGCTGTTGCTGGGGGTCTGTTTTCAAAAAGCACACCTCAAATAGTAATTTTTAACATGTTTATTTAGACACAGGAGCAGCTAGCACTGACGCACTAGCAATTAGCATGTTAGCATTAGCATGTATTCAATTCTTAGTGGCTAATGATAATTGCTAGCACTGACGCACTAGCAATTATCATTAGCATGTTAGCATTAGCATGTATTTAATTCTTAGTGGCTAATGTTAGCAATTAGCATGTCTTTACAGCTCTTTACTGCTCTGCGGTTTCTGTCTGCAGTTCAAATTAAGTGCCAATAACTGCTAAAATGGCCGCCGCTGGGCTTCTGCCTGCCGGCCCTAATCAGCAGAGCAGTTACTGCACCTGTTGTCAGTTGGAATGTCAGTTGTCAGTTCATTGTTGAAAATGTCTGTTGAATTTTTTTTTTTTTATGCAAAATTTTTTCGCAGTTTTTTTTATGTCCAGCTGTAACACCTTGGACATGGTGGCTCAGTGTCAGGCCTTGAAAGAAGCTGTACCAGCTTCTCAACACTAAAGAGTAGCACACTTAGTAGTTATCAACGTCTACATTTGCCGCCTCTTTCCACACAGTATGGACCTCCTTCTGAGCTGTCTGAGGTTCCATCCATTTTGTGAGCTAAGCATGGATTTCATGTGCGTTTTGTTAATCTGGCTCTGTCACATAAAGTCACACTCAATACTAATGCTAAGCTACCAATGATTAAACAATACATTTTGCCTCACAAAGCTATTGCAGGAAATGACTGTGTCATTCAATCAGTTTGTTCAAATCAATAGCCCATGTAACACTCCCATTTTTACCAATTTCCAAAGCAAATCGCCCCGATGAATGGTGGTTCATGCAAAACCTGCAAACAATAAATACTCTTGTGGTGCCTGCAGCTCCAAATTATACCTGACACCAATTCGATTTTAGCTTCTTTACCATCTAACTCCACACAGTCATTGATTGAAGTTCTGCATTTTTCTGATACCATTGCATCCAGATAGCTAGTATCTATTTGCATACACATTCAAAGGTAAACGGTACACTTGGTGACGTTTGTCGCAGGTTGTGTTGAGAGTCCCACGGTGTATGTAGTGGTGGTAAAAAGAGACCTGCATGGGCTCCACCTGCCAGGGGGCTCCACTCTCTTGCAGTACGCAGATGACCTCCTAATAGCTTATCCATCAAAAGAAGCTGGCCACACAGACTCTATCTTGCTGTTACAGAGACTGGCCGAGTGTGGTCACAGAGCGTCGCTAGCTAAGTTGCAATTCTGTCGAACTGAGGTGACATATTTGGGTCACGTAGTCGCAATTTCACTCCTTTTAGTGGCTGGTTTTAACATGGATTTTACATGTGCAGTTTGAATGACGACTAGATAACAGGGTTCCGGTCGGTCCCTTCTGACCATTTATTGCAAGCAAATGAAATTTGATCATAACACATAACAACAGGCACTGCAGGCCCAGCACAGTCAAGAACCTGTTGCTTCTTTCCCAGCCACACCCTCGCTGGCTGCAGTCCTGCTGGGTCTTATGGCCTTCTCTGCCTCTCTGGCTTCACCCTCCTTCCAGGTGCCCACCAGATGGGGCTAGACACACCCAGTCACTCACCACATACATTCACTCACATACACACCATTGGGAAAAACAAAATAATCAACAAAAACTCATATTGGCTCCTACAGGTCATGTTTTGAAGGATGGACAGTGCCTTTTGTCACCAGAGAGGGTGAAAGTGCTTGTTAACCCACAACTAAGAAACAGATGATCTCTTTTCTGGGGACGGCTAATTACTGCAGACTAGGGATGGGCATTCGAATAAATTTCCTTGATTGATCATCGATGATCAATTATCGATTAATCATTATATTTTTTATATTAAAAATGCAATACAAATACAATGTTTTTCCTCAATTAAATCTTTATTACAAGAAGAACAGTCCAACTCTTATGGCAGTTAAACCCGACGTTCAATGGTTAAACTTAAAGATATGCGGTGCTCTAAAGCAGCAGAGCCTGCAGCTGCAAGCCGGTGCTCTTAAACATAATTGACCCTCTTTTGTTCCAAAAGAAAATGTTTTTTTAAACAATCATATTAAACAATAACTTAATTAAAAACATAATAATACTTAGGTCTGATAGGTTTTGTCAAAATGTAACTTAAAACCAAGTCGAGAAAGACGGGAGAAAGTAAGGGAGAGATTACCAATTAATTACTTAACAAAGGGGGGAAAAGTTAGGACAATTCCAAGGGCCCACGACTGACAGGGGCCCCAAAAAATAGGTAATAGGTATAGGGGCCCAATTTGATTTTTTTGTCATGGGGCCCAAAATTCCTGGCGGCGCTCCTAGATGGACAGTAACTTCAGCACCAGCCTACTGATTTTTGTTGAGAAAGATAAGCATGTTAACATGCTCTGGGGTCAGACACGAGCGCAGCCTGGTGACCATCAGTCCAGCAGCCGAAAACACCCGCTCTGAGGGGACTGACATTGCCGGGATGCACAGGTACCTCCGCTAACTTGGCCAGCCTGGGGAACCTTATTCCATTCAGTTAAGGGCAGCATATCCATCTCAATCAATTTACAAATACCTTGGGTAAATCCGCTTGTTGTGCATTGCAGCTCCTCCGTGCTAACACTGAGTTGACGGTCGGTTGAGAGCAGGACGCACTGACGTTAACCAGGGTCGGATGCACTTGTTCAAGTGGTACATCATTGGAGTCGTGAACGTGTTGTACTTATACACAGCTTCGCAGTGTTTGCAGTGAACTTTGTTATTTTTTAATTCAAAATGGTGCACGCCACACTTCGCTGTGACCTCTTAATTATTAATTTTGAAATCTACGGAAACTCGCAGGTAGCTGAGTATACCGTTCTCTGAAATATCTACCCCGGTTGGTAAAATGTTTCATTGCTGCCACACAGTGAAACTCATTGCATTACTTCAAGACTCACACTACACAGCACAACCTTTATTTAATACCAAAGTTTGATCGATAAAAAAATTCACGTGATCGACACAATTCTTAACGATCAATTATCGATCATCAATTAATCATGCCCATCCCTACTGGAGACACTGGATTTTTGAATATGCAACTATGGACTCTGTTTTGCGAGCCACACTGCAATCAACTCCATCTGTGGTACAGTAGACTAAGGAAATGCACAAAGCCTTTCAAGATCTGAAACATGCTCTCACCATGGCTCCAGTGTTGGGTTTGCCTGACTATCATCAGCCGTTCCATCTACATGTGCATGAGAGAGATGGCTTTGCCACTGGCATTCTGGTACAGAAACATGGTTCTCATTGCCATCCCGTTGCGTACTACTCCTCTCGACTGATCGTCTTCCCACATTGTACTGGCTCATGACTGTGTTCTACACGTTCCACCTGCAGTATTACACATTTTGAACACGTCCGCAACTCAAAACATGACGGCAGCACGTTGTTCAGGTTATGAGGCAATCATTTTTTCCAGTTCCAACATATCTTTAAAGCAGTCACCTGCATTGGTTGACACTGGTGATTGCACTATCGACATGTACATCTACTGCAAACACCGGTACCAAATTCTGATGGTTCTTAATACTGATGGTTCAGCTAGCAGACTATATGACAACATATACCTGGCTGGTTATGCAGTAGTAAATTCAAGACTGAAATTTTTCAGAGCTGTAAGCCAAGTCATTTTCCCCAGTTGCAATTTGTGAAACATGTTACGGGTTACGTTACTTGACACCTGCTAAAAATAATAATAAGATAAGATTTCAGCTGCACTCATAATCATGCTTTCTAATGAATCTATCTATCAAGTTTAAATATTTGACCAACACTGTTTTACAGGAGGATCCTTTAAACAGCTGTTCTACTGCTAGTTTTGTCTTTTCAATATAATTCTCAATCTCTGAAATCAAACTGATACTTTTGCCAAGTTTGTTTCAAGTTTTATTATATCAACCATCTACAGAACCTTTGAGTATGTTATTTTTCTGCTCCTTATCAATAATTATTATTATTGATATTGTTTTAAGTGAGCCTCTTCATTTAACAGAAAAATACTTCATACAAACAGCACCAGGACTAAATAACAATAAGAGCTAATAGAGTTAGTAGAGTGAATAATCAAAAGGAAGCTCTGAGGCTTTAGATTTGTCACGTGCACTTATTTTATAAGATTTCAGCATTGATGTACAATCACGCTCCATTCATGATTTTGTACATGCACACTGTACATGTGCCAATATTTCCTCCATAATAATAACTTTAAACAACATGCTGACAACATTGATGTATTCAGTATATGTCAAACTTTATTTGACCTTTATTTTATTCAGTCAGTGTATAAACTAGGGAGTGGCTCTTGTTAAAAACAAACAGTCAAAACAAACTAACAAACAAATAAAGTATTGATTGAGTGTGCCTGAAAGAGCACACTGTACGTGTGCCAATACTTCTTTTCTTCACAAAAGTTTCCTCCATAATAATAACTTTAAACAACATGCTGACAACATTGATGTATTTGACAGTATATGTCAAACTTTATTTGAAACTAGGGAGCGGCTCTTGTTGGCTTTTTTAAAACTCCCTGATTAACTTTGATAAATGTAGTATGTAGAAACAGGCAATGTTCCATTGCTCTTTCATATTATATTTCAAACCTTCACTGTTAACTGGAACTTTACATATTAAATTCTGGAGTAAGAACAGTGTTTACATTGCTTGGAGTCCAGGTCAAGATGCTCAGAAATCAGACTTGGCCAAATGGAAGTAGAGTAGTGGTCACCTTCCACATTTCCTGCAGAAATTAACAATGTTTTTTTAAGAAAAACTGTACTGAATCCCTCATGGGGAAATTTATTTTCTGAAACTAATTCCATTCAAACAGTAAATTTTGCACTAGGACAGGGAATAGAAAAAGTGTGCCTACAGCTCAGCCGACATAGTAACAATAGTGTTATTGCTTGCAGCAGTCACATTAGTAAGTAGAGCAGAGCTGCTTCAGTCCTCTATCTGTGCCTACACAGAATAAATTCAGACACAAACTCACAGTTTAGCATAAGTTTAGCTGGATTCAGCATTTGGATTAAAATGAAGTTAAGGTTTGTTTAAAGTTTAGCAAGAAATATTGTCCCCTATTAGAATATAATTATGAGTTTGGGTATTTCGCTTACCAGTTGCTCTATGCGTTCATACAGAAGAAACTGTGAGAAGTTAGAAGGGAGCGGCTCCACCTTGAAGCTGCATCGTCCATCCGCCAGCTCCTGGAGTTGGGACAGACACTTCCTGAAATGGTCATAGGCTTCACAGGAAACATCCATGTGTCGCAGGGTGAAGTTCAACCTTGTAAAACATTCATGCAGGAAACCTGATTACTGCCTAAGCTTGTAACTAATCACTTGTGAAGGTGAATACTGACAGAGTTCTCAATAAATCATAGAAATCAGAGAAAAGAGAAAAATCAACAAACTCAAAAATGACAAAAGAATTTCCATATTTTTCTGTGTGTGTCATATTTGAGAGAAAAACATGTTATTAATTAATAATTAATTATTAATTAATAATTAATAACACATGTATTAAAGGTACAATATGTAAGACACTGTATTAAATCATAAAATTAATATGCTATATCATCAGTTCTTAAGGAAACATGCTAAGCTGAAATACTTGCTTGTTGACAAAAATCCAACAGCCAAAATGTCCTTATTTTGAAATTTTACGTTTTGGCCTTTGGAATTCTGATCAATTAGTTCAAATTTGCGCTATACAGTGCACTACAACGATGGAAGCATGCGAGCGCAGCAGTTTGACAGAGTTGGACTCTACCAGATCTGTGAGACAGAAAGAGGCGTAGAGGTTAGGTACGTAAAAAAAACAACAACAAAAAAAACAAGCGACGTTACAGCAGCTGGGAGAGTTTCATAGTTTATAGTGCACAAACTCCGTCTTGATAGTGCTCAGTTTGAGTGTTTGACGGCTGTCAGGAGGAGACAGGGGGTTGGGGGTGCAGCGATTTTGTGGAAGGTGCTGACGGTATGTTTAGTTCAGCTGCCCCACACAGCGGCAGCGGTTGAGAGATTAATTAAGAAAACCTAAAACCAAATTAATGCAGAAATCACGTAATGGAAATGCTACTGCCAGCAAGTCTAATGCAACACTGACGACTGTTTTATACAATAAAACTAATGCCCATAACAGCAGCAGCTGCCGGTGTCTGAAGATGGCGCTGGAGACCTGAAAATAATACAGTAATTAGAGTAACGCTACAATCACGTTAGGGTTTCTCATCATTTTCATGTGTGTTATCTAATGTCAGTGAATGTAACGTTAGACTGCTCTCGCTGCCTGAGCGGAATCCAGAGGAAAATACACTGGTAACGGGACACAGGACGTCTCTTATATGCAACAGCAGCTTGGTGCTATGACAGGCAATATATGTAGTCAAATCTGAGTTCACGTGGGTCGGTAACGGCACACACATACAAGAGACACCTGCCTGGGTGTGACGAACTGCTGGGTGCGCTGTGCTGCCTCAGACACCGGCAGTTGCCTCAGACACCGGCAGCTGCCTCAGCAGGTCAGTGGCAGCTGCCCCAGACATCGGCACTGCCTCAGACACCGGCGCTGTATCAGACACCGGCAGCTGTCTCAGACTCCGGCAGCTGCCTCAGCAGGTCAGGGGGGAAGTGCCACTACTAGTGAGGTGTCTGCACATAGACGCATAGTTACATACTAATGCTAGTACTATTATATACATATGGTTTAAATTGAGATAATAGTCTGTGTCGCTAGCTGTTATTTTGATCCATCCTGATATTAAGGTTATTTGGATAGGGGTACCAAAGAACCGCCAGGATGACGCCGATGTCAGGTGTGTTGATGTTTGTGTTGTAATGTAAGTTGAGGGAGTCATGTGGGATCGGGTGTTTCAGGTCCCATGTGGTCAAAGGTTAAGGGCCATCTGTTGGAGCAACCTGGGAGAGGGGCCTCTCTTTTCCTCTGTCCCTCTCTTACACGAGTTATACGATATTGTTGACTTTGATTGCATGTCTTGGGGGTATAACCTCCACTGTATATAAGGGCTTGTCCCGTATAGTTCAGGAGAGTCTCATTATTTGGCTGAAGGCTCTCCAAGTAACATTTTACTTGATTACGATACTGAACTTATTGTAATAAATTTGTTATACAACTAAGACAGTGTCGGCTGAGTTTTTCTTCAAACATCTTCAACTGCATCGCCACTGAATATACGACACTAGCTACCGCTGCCACGAATAGAGCCAGTCCTTTCTCTGTGTTTGTGTGCTGGATGTAACCGCTTATGAAACAATCTCCCTCACTCTGATTTACCGTGTATGTATCTCAACCAGTGCTCTCTCTCTCTCTCTCTCTCTCTCTCTCTCTCTCTCTCTCTCTCTATCTAAACTTCTTTGTGCCACTATTTTACAGCATAAATTGCGAGTCAGACTCCAATTTAGAAGCTGATTCATGAAATAAACAAAGCCAGAACACAGCAGGTAGAGTATCAGAGTTTAGATAGTAACGTTTACGTTACGTTTCGCTCGTCCTGCGTTAGTGAAGGTTCAGCGGCGTCAACCTGGCACCCTGCGTGAGCGTCGTTAGGGGAAGGGGGGTGTAAGTACACTGGTCCAGTGCAAGGATGGCCACGAATCATACAGATGTCTTTTGCTGTTTTATTTCTCTCCCTCTCTGATCATCAAACACCGTGAAAACTACAAAGAAATATGAATACAAACAGTTTCAGGTTAACGTGCTAGTATCCGTTGCTCAAACATGTTAACATAACAGAAAGTAATCTCAGACGAAATCACAGAAACATTCACATCATTCAATATTAAACTAATAAACCTTCATATTACACACAAAATAGTGTGAAATATCATTACCGTGTGCGCCTCCTGGACCACATGTAGAATAAATAAATACACTAGAAAATTCCCGCAGAAATTTTGAGAGTGCCGAGTGGGCTGCTGCCGGGGATCTGTATTCAAGAACAAAAAGCACACCTCAAATAGTAATTTTTAACACGCGTTAGTGCTAGCCACTAATTCTAGTTCTAGTATTAGCCGCAAGTGTTAAAAATTAGCATATATTTACTACCACGAGGAGGTAGCGCTAATGCGCTAGCCACTAGTTTTAGCTTTAGCCGCTAATGTTAGCAATTAGCATGTCTTTACTACTATGAGCAGCTAGCGCTAACGCGCCAGCCACTAATTCTAGCATTAGTCGCAAATGCAAGTGATATAATTTTTATTTCTGTAGTACAAAATTTGTGGAAGTAGTTGAGAGCTGTTAAGGAGGGATTTTTACAAAGTCTTTTATTTTGAAGGGACTCTTATTTTGAAAGCCTTGTCTTATCTGTGTGTGTATCTGTGTTTCTGTCTGTCTGCCTCTCTGAGTATGTGTGTGGAGGGGTATGTCTGTCTGTGTGTCAGTGTGTGTGTGTGTGTGTCTGAGCAATTAGGCACAGATGCGTACGTGCGTGCATGCTCTCTCCCTCTCCCTCTGACCCCTGAGAGACACAGAAAATCTCTAAAGAAGCCCCTCGAACAGGTGGCCAAAAATGCCAAAAGGTGTGCCGCAAACCAAAAGCCGAAATGACCATCAGAATCCTCGTCTCGTGGACCATTTCCTTGCAGATTTTCGAAAATTGTATAAACTTTGGCCTCAGGAGTTAGAGAAAGCACAGGTGCTCCCTGCTCCTTTTGGAAATTTCTCTTCTCAAATTAACATGGGAGTAGATTGGGCAGTAGGTACGTGTTGCTGGAGTATCTTTGTGTCCCACGCCAAAACTATAAGCTTCAGCAGTGTTATCACTGCGACTGCCTTGAATTTTCCGATGTTTTTATGTATAAATTATGTCTGTAGTGTGGCATTTGAGGCCACAGTAGTCGAATACGTTTATTTTTTCACTGATTTTTCTCTGGTCCTCACTCTAGCTATGACATCACTCACTTTAGCAGACGCAATACACACCCATTATAAACGCAGAATTTGAGTAAAAACCTGCTCAACTTAAGCCTTGATAGTTTAAAAACGGTAAAAGGTGTCGATAAGTAAAGTGAATCACTGAAGAGAAGGCAAGAGTACCTACATTTTAAAGTTTAAATGAAGTCTCTCAGTGAAAGTATGCCAGAGCAGTTCATTGTTCAAAATGTTTCCAAAAAAATTCAGTTTTGTTGTTTTTTTCGGGGTTTCCCATTCATTCCTATGCGAAAAATTTCACATAGGAGGCATGACTCCCCATAGCTTTGCTATGGAGGAGTCACGCCTTGTATCATAGCCACTCGGCACAAATAAATAAATAAAAGGTTATGCCCCTAGAAATTACGTTAACCGCTCTGTTTCAGCTGCTCCGCGTCGCTAGTCTGTCACAAGTAGCTTTACTCTTGCAGTCCTTTTGAACTGTGTCATCTTCTAAGACAGCCAAAGCACAGGTTGTTGTCAAATATGAACTTTCTTTTGTCCTCCACAGGCTTATTGATGAACGTCTGGCATTTGTGGATGGAGTGACTTTCCCCACAGCACATGCATGTAACTGGGTTTGAACATGAACTGTTTACTTCTAATCTTTCTGAATCCTTTGTGCTGTTCTCTGCAACACTGTATGGTTTCATTACTGTACTTGAATCATCTGATGCATTCACATTTGTGATGAACACATTAGCCTTTGCACGTCTTACATCTTGTGATGGCCTGTCTTCAGTGGCTTTCAAGGCTTGAAAGGATGTTACAGGGTTGCATACAATTTCTGCTTCTTGTGCCACAAAATCAGCAAACTCTTTGAGGCTACGTTTACACGTAGCCGAGTATGTTGAAAAACGAATATTTCCCTCCCTCCGTTTTCCAAAATAACATCGAGCACATAGCATCGTTTTCAAAAAAGTTTTCGTTTACATCAACCCGCATAAATACGCCATCGAGCGCCATCATAACTACGCCAAGCCTATGGGCGGCAGTGTAGGAAGAAGGAGAACGCTCTGCAAGCCAATCAGAATTCTCATTTCGACAACAACGAAGAGTCCCTTCCTATTCCTTTCTGGACAACAAACATGGCGCGAGGTTCGTTTGTCTGGACAGATAGCGAAGTTGAATTGCTCCTTAATGTCGCGTTGGACTACAAGGCAAGTAAAGCCCATGAAAATGTGGACTGGGAATCTTGCAAAACCAAGTACGTCGACATGTTAGCGCTATTCTTGGAGAAATACCCATCTGAGACCAACAAGGAGTTTCCTCATGTGAAGGAGGACATAACACAAGCCACTCTGACAACCAAAATGAAGGCAGTTAGAGGGAAATACAGGAATGCAGTGGACACTGGACGTAGGAGCGGCCACGGAAGAGTGGTGCTCCTCTACTTGGAACTGTGTGAAAAGGTTTGGGGTGGTTCCCCAGCTACTACGACCATCGCCTCCGGCATCGAGACCAACGAACTGGAGGATTCTGCTTCCCCCGCCACATCGGTTTCGTCGTCCTTGGACGAATCGGCAGCGGATGTTCAAGAAGTCGATGGCAGTGTGGCCATCACCCCCACAGTGCAGCAGAGGAGAGACCTGCTTCAGGTATGTATTTTTGGTCATGTAATTGTCATGTATTGTTGGCTTTATAAATTAATGTGTATCTGTGATAAGATGAATAATTCATCCTGAAGGAAATTACCACAATAGCTCCATAGCGTGTAAACATGCCCAATAAGTACAGGTAAAAGGCAAAAATGCAAAAAGTAGACAGAGAAGTCACATAACTCCTCTTCATATGCTACAACAATATGGCAATGGGGAAGTGAAATATGAAATGTGATTATATTTGGATAGGTTTACTACTGCAAATGTGCAGTAATGGGAACACATTTTCTTTTGTCCACTCTGTAAAGACTAGACTGCAGGGACACCGGCATGATCGATTGAAGCGAAAGCTGCCAGCTGAGGCCCAGTGGCTGAATGCCGTTGAGGAGGACAAACATCTGAGGAAGAAACTTGTGGACATTATTGAGACCTCTGAATACAGGGCAGCCGACAATTTATCCAAAATGACACAGACCCTCGATAGGCTAACAGCATCAATTGCTGATGGCTTTGCTCTCCTGCGGCAAGTTGTGCAGCCACCACCACCACCACCACCACATTACATTATGCCATTTCAGGGAAGAGGTCCTTATGGACAAGTATATGCACACACACCACCACCACCACCACTCACACACTCCTATGACAACAGACCACCCAGTGCAGTGCCACTCAGCACGGTCAATTCAACTGATTCACCTGTTGAGGGCATGCAGGGTCAGTTTTCATATCTCCAAGCCCTTAATGAAGATGCACAAAATTGAGATACACGTACACTTGTTCCTGACCTGTTTTGTTTAGGGTTAAATGTTACCCACAATTTTTGTACCAACAGTTTGGTAATATATATATTTACAGGAGACTTGAGTTCTGGCCTTTTTACTTTAGGTTTTTATATATATATATATATATATATATATATATATATATATATATATATATATATATATATATATATATATATATATATATATTTTCTTTGGAAAGTGCCTTTGCTTGAACAGGAGGCAGCACTATGCACTACGTTTGTCATTTTGTGAATCCCTGAGTTTACTTGAATTTTTATTTAACAAATGTACCACACTACTTATTTGCACTACTATGCTTGTCTTTTCTGGGTTGATGACACGCAATTTGATTTTGTGTATGTCAAGTGTTGTATCTCTTCAGAAGTAAAATGTCTGAAAAATGATGTGTATGTGATTCTTCAATATGGGTCAAATCAGATCAACCTCCAGTATTTTAGAGAGTTTTCACACAGGACCATTTGGAATTTCTCATTCTTTATGTAGATAATGGCATTACACCAAACAAGTAACATTTACATTGGCAATGTCAATACATTACATCCAAGCGTTAACATGTTATAAATTTTAATGCTTAACATCTAAAAAGTTAACAAAAATTCTTTAACACAAGCATTACCCTGTAAAATGTATAAATTTAAACCGTGTAGGAACACACTAGAACACACACTTGAGATGTCTTTATGGGTCAAGAAACTTTGTCAGGACTCTCCTGACCCTCTTCCCTTCAGCTGACATTCCCTCTCTGACAGTTGGTGGATTATCAGGTTGGTTGTTCTGGTCATATTGAATAGCCTCTGTAACCCTGGCGTCATCCACAGTGTCCATAGCAGCCTCACAGTAATTATGTAGGACGAAGCATGCATATATGACGAAGGGAAGGTCATCAAGGTTAATGTCCATTGCTCTTTTCAGGGCTCCAAACCGGCCCTTCAGCCTCCCAAACGCACACTCAACCATCCGTGCGCGACACAAAGATAGTCCAAAATATTGCTCCTGAACATTACTCCCCCCATTCACATATTCTTTCATGAGGTATGGGAGCAGAGGGTATGCAGGATCTCCAATTAAGTACACTGGTATGGCCTCTTCATCCTCAACTATTTGTTTGGAACATGGTGGGATTTTTCCAGCTTTCAGATAGTCGCTAAGTGCGGAATTTGCAAAAATGCGTGCGTCGTGAACACTCCCAGGCCATTTAACTACCACATCAATGAAAGAATATTTATAATCACAGGTAGCCTGAATGTTCAAACTGTACCTCCCTTTTCTATTGATATAATCTGTGGAATTCACAGGTGGTTGCTTTATTTCCACGTGTGCCATCCACAGCACCTATGCATTGAGGGAAGCTGTG